>JAPFRF010000019.1:8749945-8859945 GCA_029282475.1 Phrynocephalus forsythii
AAGTATTGGGCACTGATATATGATGAACTCAAAAAGATGTTAAAGTATACATTCCCAAAGTGACCTGAACTTTTTTTGTTAGGGTTGGTGGACAATGAAATTAAAGGGGCAGATAGGACCTTATTTTTATATGTAACTGCAGCAGCACGATTCCTCCTTGCACAGAATTGGAAGACAACATATATACCGACGTTGGACGAATGGAGGGCAAAGATACTGGACTTTGCTGAGATGGCCAGATTGACTTGCAGACTGAGGGATCAAGACAACCATAGGTTCCAAAAAGACTGGGAAAAATTCAAGAGTTACATTAAGACTTATTGCAAGGAATTAAGGACTCTTACTGGATTAGAGTAGAACTCGAAGGACTATTTCTGTTTTGAGAATCCCTTTTATAAGCATATAAAAGGGGTATGTCAGAAAGGAAGGCTAGGAGATAAATAATGCTAAAAACAACTTGAAGAACGGAGGGAAGCATAACCACGGTGATGGACTGATTTTGTACTGTCTGTGTATTGATTATAATTTTTCTTTTTTTTTGTATATTAAAATTTATTAATCTGAAAAAAAAAAGATCTCTTTCCTGATCCGTCAGGGATAATTCAGAGCCCATGAGTTGATAGATGAAGTTTGGATTTTTTGCCCCAATATGCATTACTTTACATTTGGTTACATTAAAACGCATTTGCCATTTCTCAGCCCATTCCCCCCCCCAAAAAAGTTGAAAATCCAAAATGGACTTGTGGCGTTTGGATTTTAAGACTCCTCCATCTAAGTGGAATCATCACCCAGCAATCACCTGGAAACACTTCCTTAAGGCAAAGAATTTAATAGGGAACAAATATATATAATATAATAGGGATAATATATATATATATATATATAATATATATATATATATATATATATATATATATATATATATATATATATATATATATATATATATATATATATATATATATATATAAAGTGGACAGAGGGATTCTCTTCTCCCTCTCACAAAATACTCAAAATGAGGGCTGGGAGAGTAAGAACAGACAAAAGAAAATATTTTTTCACCCAGCGCATTGTTCGTCTGTGGAAGTCTCTGCCACAGGAGGTGGTGATGGCATCTGGCCTGGATGCCTTCAAAAGGGGACTGGACAGATTCCTGGAGGAAAAGTCCATCACAGGTTACAAACCATGAGGGAGAGGTGTAATCTCCAGGCTTAAAACCGGGGCACTTCAAGGGCCAGATGCAGGGGAGTGGTATCAGGAGTCAGAGATCTAGTCTCCTGTGCTCCTGGACGCATCTGGTGGGGCCACTGTGAGATACAGAAAGCTGGACTCGATGGGCCTTTGGCCTGATCCAGCAGAGCTCTTCTTATATTAAATTTGCTTTTTAAATATAATATGCCTCCAGAAATTCATCTAGGTCCCTCACTCCAGTTTTTAAAATGCCAATTAAAAACCTAGCTCTGTAGGTTAGGTTTCCAGAATTATCAGGTTCAAGGACCTACTGAAAATGCATTTCAGGTTCACACTCTTTAACAAAAAATAAGCGGGGTGTGGGTGTGTGTCCGTCGCCAGATCGCCAGGGAGGCTTCCGAATTAATGCCCAATTAAAATCTCAGTTTGCCCCCGGCGCTTCCTAGCCGCCTTCATCATCGCCCCCGGGCTCGACTCGCCCACGGGGGAGAACACTGGCCCTAAAGCAAGATCGCAACACACACACACACACACACACACACACAATTGCGTTTGTGGTTTAAGGCACCTGCCTTTGCACCTCGCTGGATCCCGTTTCGGGGAGGGGAAAGGGGCCCGTTAAGTCAAATCAGATGCATAAACACACCAGCGGGGAGACGGATGGGCGGGCAATAATCGTTGCCTTCCTCCCGCCCCCTCCCTCTTCCTTCCCGCCTACCTCACCTGCATCTCCGCCTTCACGATCCGAAGGAGCTTGTAATAATTGGGGCTGTTGCTGTCCCGGTTGTAGGCGTCCACGGCGGAGGCGGCGGACTTCCGAGCGTCCGGGTTGGAGACGGAGATCTCATGCCGGGCGCCGAGGCCACCGATTTGCGCCAGCAGCGGCGAGCACAGCACCACCAGCACCAGCAGCAAGGCGCAACCCAAGCGCACAGGTGAGCTTCCCGGAGCCATGGTGGCAACACTCTAGTACACCTGCTGCCCGGCCGCCGAATATATAGCGTCCCCACCCCTCGAGGCCACGCCCACGCGGTGGCCTCATCAGCCAATGGGCGAGCAGCCACTTGGCATGAATGGACAGGTGAGGCCGGCGGGCAAAGCCACCCCCCCTCCCTTACAGCCACGCTGGAGAGTCAGAACTTCTCCAAACTTCGGCCCTCCAGATGTTTTGGACCACAACTACCACAGTCCTTTGTCACTGGCAATACCGCCTTGGAATTCTGGGAATTGTGATCCAAAACTTGTGGATGGCTGAAGTTTGGACACCCCTGCAGTGTTTATCGCTGGCCGCAAATCCGCAGGAGAGGGCCTCTCATCCAGGGCAGCAATACCTGTACTAATGATGAAAAAATTAAAAACGGGAAATGTTTTAAATGAGGAAAATATATATAAAATATAATATAATGGCATTTAACAGGGATGCGTGCAACATTCTTCAGCTAGGGGATATAAACCAGGGAATTATTTGAAATATTTAAGATCAACTATTTCCTTTATTTAATTTTTACATTATTATTAGAGCTGCCCTGGATGACGCCCTCTTCTCTGGGTTATACTATCATCTCTCTCTCTCTCTCTCTCTCTCTCTCTCTCTCTCTCTCTCTCTCTCTCTCTATCTATCTATCTCTCTATCTATCTATCTATCTATCTATCTATCTATTTTCATTCTTCTATGCAAAGCAAAAGGCTTCCAAATTATTGCCCAATCAACTGAAATAAAAATTTATGAATTTATTTATTTATAATATTTTTACCCCACCGTTCTCCTTGGAAAAGGACCCAAGGTGACTTACAACAATGAGGGACAATATACAGCCCAGAACTGTATTCAAGTGAAGAGCAAGAAATTAGAAGAGGCATTTTAGAACATTAAAAGGTAACATTAAAACTACTTAGAGCATGCAAAAAAAAAAAAACCCATTGTGAGGGGTGTAAAGTAACATGGAAAACATTGGTGTTCTTATCAAATTGATGTTCTTATGAAAGGATGAGTCCGGGAGCAAACCCCCCCCCACAAGCTATGAACCTCTTTTTTTCAATTGGGGGTAATCCCTTTTTTCAATTGGGGGGTGATGCATTTGTAATCAGTCTGGAGCCGCTACAGACCAAAGAAGAAAAGAAGCTCGCTTCTGAAGAAGGCCCTGCCGAAACGTGTGGAGCCAGAGCTTTTTTAGATGATTTAACAGGAAATAAAGATTGTTTTCTATTTTTATACTTCCTGAGACTCCATCTCCCACTGGTATTTTGATTTCTCAGTTCTGCCAAGCACCTGTTGAAGGAGTTGATCCAGACACCTACGTAGACCCTCACTGATGCTAATAATAAAGGAGGGTTGATGGAAGGGGGGGGGAGACCAAAGGGTAAAAAGGCAAGAAGACAGAAAGGAAATAAAAAAAGATAAATAATCTTGCAAGACATGAGGCAACATCTTAACGCAGGGTCCATCTCAGCTTGACAATTCAAATGGACACATTGTTATAGGATCACAAGTTACATCTCCAGCAGAAAACATCAATATCAGATGGGCTTTCTTTCCCTACCAAGCCTTAACGCAAAGATCCCCTTTGTATTGTGGAACTCCCTGCCACAAGAGGTGATGATGGCATCTGGCCTGGATTCCTTCAAAAGGGGATTGGACAGATTCCTGGAGGAAACGTCTATCACAGGTGACAAACCATGAGGGAGATGTGTCATCTCCAGGCTCAAAACCAGGGTACTTCAAGGGCAGGGGAGTGGCATCAGGAGACAGAGATCTAGTCTCATGCGCTCCCAGACCCATCTGGTGGGAACATTGTGAGATACAGGAAGCTGGACTAGATGGGCCTTTGGCTTGATCCAGCAGGGCTCTTCTGATGTTCTTATCAGATGGTCTTTCTTTCCCTTCCAAGACTTCACACAAAGGTCCTCCGTGTACCTTTGTGGAGACATGTGTGTAGAGAACTTTGGCCACGGGGCGTTTTGTGTCTCGCTTGTGATGCCAAATGGATCAGAACGGGCACCTCTCTGGCTGAGGTGTCATTCAACCAGACAACATTATTCCTTTTCATTTAGAGAGAAACAGTTGTGGCAATTCTTATCTTTGATACACAATTGCTTCCTCATGACCTCGGAGCTTCCCGGATCTGGTTAGTCCCCATCGGGTCTGCCAAGGTTTTCTTTTGCTTACAGAGGCAGTTCAGCGTTCATGGTCGCAGATGCAGATTGCTACTGTAGAAGGAGAAATCATTGCTTGCAACTATCTTCTTATCGAGGGATAAGAACATGGCAGCTCTCTGGCTCAGCTTTTTAGCATAGAATATACTGTATGTGTATAAAGGTCGAGAAAGCATCATTATTCTTGGTATATGAGAATGATTTTTCTACTAGAACCTAAGAAGAGTCATGCTGGATAAGGCCAAAGGTCCATCTAGTCCAGCTTCCTGTATCTCATAGCGCCCCACCAGATGCATTTGGGAGCGCATGAGACTAGATGGACCTGGAGCACTCCCCTTATCTTCTAGTGAAAAATCAAATTCTGGAAATGAACATCAATGGTTTGTAACCTGTTTTGGACTTTTCCATCTAGTCCAATCCCCTTTCTCATGGCATCCAGGCCAGATGCCATGCATCCTGCTGGAGGGAGTTCCACAAAGATCTAGGTATCTCCCGGCTGATGCATTTGGGAGGTCATCAGACTAGATGGACCTTTGGCTCTCTACCAGCCACCTCTTCATGAGAAGGGCCTTCTGAGATGCTGCACCCTGGACTCCCATCTCTGCCTTTCCAGAAACAGCAAAGACCTTTCTTATGATCTTAAGCTTCTTTCCTGAATGATGGATTACTGTACATGGCTACACACCTGTGTTTATAACCACGTATAATGTTGTGCTTGTATCTCTCCTTGTGTGATTACACTTAGGCTATGTTATCAATTGTTAGTTCCCATCCCTCATAACTCTTAGATGGTCTACCATACATGGTTACATGATATTTATTCTCTTTTCTTAACTGCTCGTGTTCTCTTTTAGCTTTAATGTTGTCTTCTAATGCTGTAAGGTACCCCTCAATTCCCTGTTCTTAAACTTGAATATGTCTTAATTGTACTGGACTGTATATTCTCCCTCATTACCGTAAGCCATCTTGGGTCCTTTTCCAAAGAGAAAGGCAGAGTAAAAATACGCATAAATTAAAAAAAAAAAAACGACCTCCAATTTTCACCTGAGTGAAATCAAAGGGACACTTGTAACTTTGCAAATTTTGTATCAGTCCTGGGGCTCAGGACTTGGGCATGCCAATTGCAGCAATATGTTATTTGTTCTGTGAATGCAAATCAGTAAAGTCTTCTTTTTGTGAAACTGTGTTTGCAGAACCCATCAGTAGTAAGCAAACAGAACTTTAAAACTGTTACACTTGGCCACACTATGCTCACGCAGAAGCACTGACATTCCGCTCTACATCGGAAACACAATAATTTTGTCTCGTACCACTTTCCCCCCCCTTCATATTCTTGGAAATTTTTGACTGACCCAAAACTTGGAAGCTTTCATCTCCCTACCTTCTCTTCAATGGTGTTAAGCACAGAACACAAACAGGGAACATGAAGGCAGAGAAGCACCAGTGGTTTTAGAGTTTATTCTTCATTTAACAGTTTTGCATTAAAGCAGTTTCATTTCAAATACAATTATATTTTTAAACAAACAAACAGCATTGATCAATTAAGTTCGTAAGAACATTATACAATATTTGCCAATAGCAAGTGATTTTGTTTAGGGGAGAATGAAACTGGACTTTTGGCATTTCTCGCTTCTTGTGAGTGCAGGGACTTCTTAGCAGCAAGCATGGGTGGTTAAAGTGAAACATCAATATATTATTTTAAAAGACATTCAAGACACAGTAAGAGGCACATCTTTCTAGAAAACTGTTTGGGGAGAAAGGATATTATCAATTTTTTTCTTTCCCATGACATGGTTGCCATGGCTGGGTACCAGACAGAAGCTGACCATGGTTTCTGAGTACAATAGGACCTCATATCTTTGGGGGATAGGTTCCAAGCTGTCCACCACACAAATGCTGAAAACCATGGATAATAGCAAATCATTACGCACAGCATGGTAAAAGAAAATCCATTTTTCACATATATTACCAAAATTGACCACTATAGGGCGCCAGAGAGCAATCTAGGCAACTCAAATAAATAGCATGGTCTCTGGCTCCCTCTAGTGGCCGCTTCTGGTAAATACATCACAAAAACACACAATTCTAGGTTTTTTTTCTTCTATTTTTAAAATTTTTTTCAGACTGCCAATAAGTGAAACCGTGAATATTGATCCTATAGCTAGGGGAGTCCTACTGTATAGTAATGTAATGGTGTTAGGCTGCATTACTATTTGAATTGCTACCTCTTATAGGTAATCCACGTCAGGCAGAGGAGCCCTGTCAAGGAAAAGAGTAAGAACCCTCAAGGGGGGGGCTTTGTGCATAATTTGAAAGGAGCAATGAAAAGAACACATTAAAAAATTTCAATGCAAAATAACTCCCCTTGAAGACCTTAATCCAATTCCCACTTCACAACAAAATGCAGTAGTGGTTTTCTTTGTGTGAACGTACATAACGTGGGGAATTGTGCAAGGAGACCCACAAAAGCAGCAATATATTTTTTTTCTGTGAGAACAGTTGCAAAAGAGAAATAAGTGACAATAGTGAGGAGAGAGATTTTCAATAAATAATACAAATGGGAAGAGGACATAAAGGTAGCTTCTTTTAGAAAAGCTTACATAAAACTATTTTCTAAACAGAAAAAAGTATGAAATACCATATTTTTTGCTCTATAAGACCCACCTGACCATAAGGCACACCAAGTTTTTTAAGGAGGAAAGCAAGGAAAAAATGTTTAGTCTAAGGTTTCATGGCGGGAAATCCTGGCTGCAAAAGGGGAGGGCAGAGGCTCCATGGAGATCTCCTTGCAAATGAGGTGATTTTTGACTTGGGAATCCAAGCTGCAAAAGGAGAGGCTTGCAAATGAGGTGATTGGGACTGGGGAATCCAGGCTGCAAAAAGGGGATGGCAGAGGCTCCATGGAGGAGACCTCTTTGCAAAGGAGGTGATTGGAACAGCAGAATCCCAGCTGCAGCAGGGGACGGGAGAGGCTCTGTGCAGGTAACTATATATGTAGCGGGGACTACTGTATTCACTAAATAAGATGCACAGACATTTCCCCGTACTTTTTGGGAGAGGGGGGGCTGCATCTTATAGAGCAAAAATATGGTAGGTATTGAGCCCATTAACAGAAAAATAATATTAAGGCACCGGTCTTGGATATTCTGATCTTGTCATCCACGGTTGTCCAGTTTTAACTTCAAATGATTGATGGGTTGTTCTTGGGTGTCAGTGTTGATGCTGGCTAAGCCTCACAAGCATGTTTATTGGATGCTTCAGTTAATCATTCCAAATTGCATGAAAAGGGATTGTGACTAAACATTAGAAAGAACTTTCTGATCAAAGAGCTGCTTCACATCAGCACTGACTAGCCTGGGAGTGGGGAGTGGACATCTGTAGCCTGTTTTAGCTCCAATGTCCTACATGGGCAGGAGATTGGGTAGATACCCCTTACGCTTCCTTCCAGCTCTTTGATAATGGTTACAGGACGTCTTTTGAGTGTTTCCTGCTCCTAGTTTGAACTGCTGATGGCAAAACAGCACCCGTGGAGGCTGAGCCTTTTCCTTTTAAATGAAAACAACACTTATCTCACCATGGGGAAAGTTCTTGAAAACTTTGGCACAAGTCTCTTGTAAGCAGAGAGATGAGGATACCACAAAAGTGTTCTTTTATCTTCAGGAAAAGAAAAATAAATAATGGATACATTGTTTGAAAAAAAATTGCAGCGCGAAGAAAAGCATCATGGTATGGTTTTCAAAAAAAATCAGTGATTAGTTGCAATTATATTTGTACCACAGTGTGTGAATAATCAAGCCAACATCATACCTGTGTAGAGAGAACCTGTTAAATTACAACTACGTAATGGCAGAATTTATTCCCTATATGCTGCGAGCATCCAGTTAACTAGATTCAGCAGGCCAAATTAAACACGGAGCTGGGGTATGTTTGCCCAGTGTTTCTTCCAGTTAATGCCTTTTGCAACAACTCTCTAGCTGTTAAAAAAATCCACACAATAAAATTCATTCCTACCCACCTGTCATCCCAGGAGATGGTCACCCCTGCTTTCTATTAGTAGTTTTTTTTTTAAAAAATGTGCACTTTGTGTGCCAATATGTGCTTCACATCACATTCAAGGTTGGCTCTGTTATCCAGCATCGGAAAAGCGAGATTTGGAACCGGTTCTAGTGCTGCAATGGATGTGACAATGACGAAAGGATACCCAGCCTCTCTCTCTCTCTTAAGTTAGAGAGAGGCTTCGTGGATCATAAATATGGGAAATGCTTCAGGATTTGAATGGTCAGATACACACTGTGGAGTTTTCCCTGCCCCCCCACTTCATAGTTTTATCCTTTATCCACTGGGGCTTCTACTGTTTTGGAATCGCATCAGTTCAGATTGCTTGAGCCAACGTGGAGGGCTTTGTAGCTGTTGTATCAAAGCCCTTCTTGCCAGCCATAGCAGCTGTGAGAGGCAGGACGGGGGGAAACTGGCTTCCTCTCAAATCCTCCCCACATGGTACCTAGCCTGGCTGCCTGGCTGCCTTCCTTCCTTCCTTCCTTCCTTCCTTCCTTCCTTCCTTCCTTCCTTCCTTCCTTCCTTCCTTCCTTCCTACTTCCTACCTAGGACACCTAGGAGACCAAAGAGAAAACTAAACAAAGAATGAAGATTTGGACGAAAGAGGGGAGGAAGATTTAGCCAGCCTTGTTTCCAGCTTGTTAAGGCAGCTGTTCTCTGGCTGTCCAAATTTCCATGAAGCACTGCTGGAGCAGAGCTACCTTAACAAGGCTGACTGAAAACTACCTCCAGTCTGTCTGCCCATTCTGCACTCTTTGTTTTTGTTTGTTTGTTTTTCTTTTTCTCTTTGGCTACCTGGCTGTTCCAATGCTAGAGAAGCAACCCTTTGAAAGGAAAAAGAGGGAGAAAACAAGAAACAGAAGGGGAAAACAAGCAGAGTCTGTCACCAATCTTGCAAGGGCAAGCTTCAAGCAGTTAACAAGCTGCACACAAGGCTGGTTTCCGCTCCTCTCTTTGCTGACTCCTATGTGGGGGGCTGAAGCAAATTTGCCCAGGGAAATCTAACTCCCCAGGTGCCCCCTCACAGAGGACCCTGACACATTTTTTCCTGCTTGACATCACACCCTTAAACCAGCATTGATCCATTTCCAAAGCTGCTCCTTGAGCTCAGTTTGGTCACAGGTGCACACAAGTGGAGGGGGAAAACCACCACCCCGAGTGTTCATTTTGGTTCCCACAAGACTGTTTCTCCACTCAGGTCCTTCTTTTTGAAAAACTGCCAGAAAGCCTCCAAAACCCCACCTTCTTCATTGCCAAAAGTCACCTCACAGGAAGGCTAGTCATCATTGCCAGAGCTTGGGAGCAGAGAAGTGCTCTGGGGCTACCTTTGGGAGTAATGAAATTACATTTCAAAAGGGGCAGCACACATAGAAGCAAAGTTATTTCATTGTTTTAACTCATAAATGCCGTCTCCTCAGGTTTATCCAGAACAAGGATTTAGTGCTGTACAGGCACCTTTTTTTGGCATGGATTGTTCTGGCATTTTCCTCCACTATTCAGATGACAACCTCAGGATTGGACAGGTTCATGGAGAACAAGGGTCTCCATGGCGATCATTACGGATGCCTAAGGATAACCTCCTGGTTGGAGAGAGAGGCAGGGAGCTTGTTTTACAGATGCTGTTTGTGACAATAGCTTGCTTTGTGGCTGCTGAATTATTTAAATTTTTTTCCTCTGCCAACTGTGGATAACTGAATCAGTAGATACAGGGGTCCTACTGTGTTTTCCCAGTTCAGAGATGGTCCTCAGTGCCTTCCTATTGATCTTAAGATCAGCCTAAAAACAGCCTCCCTCCCTCAGAAAATACATCACTGCACCATCCTCAAAATTCTCTGCTTTGGGGGGAAATTCCTCATGTTCCCTCACATTCCTACATTCCTCAAAAACCCTTCTCCAGCAGCCTTGTTTGAACGGTCAAATCTTTTCTGTCTGGGCGGCCTCGCGCTGTTCTCACTCCTCGCTTCAGGGAAAGAAATGATCTGAAACGGGTGAAGAAGCAAGGGTTCTTCTGGATTTAGCCCAGTATAAGAAAGCTGAAGCCTCAGAACTGAGGCTATCCCAGGCCCACTCGTTGGCACTTACTGCTTCCCGTAAGCTGGGCATCTATGGAGGCAGGGATGAGGAACGGACAATGCCATGTTCCTTCCTCCAGCAGGGTGGATGAAGGTGCCTCTTGCCCAGCTCACCATGTGGCCACCGCAAAGACCTCGCATGGGAGTGCTGAACACGGGCGGTCTTTCCTGGCACCTCGTGGCATGTGGCTCTGGACATACAAGTGGGGTCTAGAGGTGCCTGAGGTGGGATATGATCAAGATGTACAAAAGAATGCGGGGATAGAAGGACGCTCTTCTCCCTCTCACAAAATACCAGAACTAGGGCACATCCACTCAAATTGAGGATTGGGAGAGTAGAACAGGCAAAAGAATTTTTTTTTTAAACCCAGGGTGTTGTTAATCTGTGGAACTCCCTGCCACAGGAGGTGGTGATGGCATCTGGCCTGGATGGCCTTCAAAAGGGGATTGGACCGATTCCTGGAGGAAAAGTCCATCACAGGTTACAAACCATGATGGAGATGTGTCATCTCCAGGCTTAAAACCGGGGTACTTCAAGGGCCAGATGCAGGGGAGTGGGATCAGAAGGCAGAGATCTAGTCTCGTGCACTCCCAGATGCATTTGGTGGAGCCACGGTGAGATACAGGAAGCTGGACTAAAGGGGGCCTTGCCCTGATCCATCAGAGCTCTTCTTATGTTCTTGTATAATGTGCAAGAGCTGAGCAAACACACGTCTTCTCTGATCCTGCATGCTCCGGAGGGATTGGACTCTCCTTCTTTGGAGGTTTTTAAGCAGAGGCTGGATGGCCATCTGTCGGGAGTCCTGTGATGGGGGTTCCTGTATGGCAGGGGGTTGGACCGGATGGCCCTTGAGGTCTCTTCCAACTCTGGGATCCCATGATTGAACTACACCTTCAACCATCCCCATGCTGGCTGAGGATGGTGGGAACTGCAGGTCAATACCAGAGAAGGAGAAGTGATTGTCTTCCCGACATGATGCCTCCCAGAAGCCCACGGCCACTGTGGTCATAACAGGTCACTTCTCCCGTCTCCGCTTAACACCTCTGCCCCCTTGCTCCACCCCCAAGGGACTCCTGGAGAAAACCACCTGGCCAGATGGGAGCTTCTCCTCTGTTGAAGGTCACGTGGCGGCTTCTGGGGGAGTTACTTCTCCTTGGACGGGTCAACCTCCGGGAAGCTGCTTTGTAAGATCAAGATGGCATCGGACGAGTAGAGGAGGACGGCGCTGAAGGTGGCGATGAGAAGGACGTTGCCCAGCAAAGCTGCTCCCAGGACGGCGAAAGTGCTGGCGAAGGTGGCGACGGGCGCGTGGGCGCTCAGCCAGGCCCGGCGCGAGTGTAAGTCCCAGTAGATGGCTTCCAACTGGAAGTGGGTCCCCACCACTGCACAGATGTGGAACAGCTGGTGGCTGTGTCCTGTGGGCGGAAGAGGCGGGGGTCCAGAGGAAAGAGGCGAAGAAAAAGGAGAAGATTTCGTGAGTGGAGAATCCTCCCACTGCAAGGCTCTCACCCTGGGCAGAAAATGTTTCTCGCTCTATCCCCTCTCTTGTGTTAAGAAATGCATTTATGCCCGCCTCCTGATGTCAGGGCATAATATTTACACCAGGGCTGTTCAACTTTGAGCAGGCCAGGGTCTACTTTTACCTACGAATTTTATCTGTTCCAAGCATATGCTCATAAGTAAAAACTTTTGTAAGTAGAGTAGCGGTTTCCCATAGTAATGCATTGAAAACCAATTAATCTGTTCTGGAGGGATTTCAATGCACCATGGCCCTTGAACTCCCCCGCTCGGCTGAGACAGTGGGCTGGCAGACCCAGAACTTTTTTGGGGCAGTGGTGGTCCTTGGGATGGGGGAGGGAGGGGTGGATAATTTATCCCCTCACATTTTTTATTGATGGCCGGCGGGCTACTTTTGAACCCTTCACTGGCTACCAGTAGCCCGTTGTCTACTTGTTGGGCAGGCCTGATATACACTGTAGAATGTACTAATTCAAGCATGCTGTCTAATGTAGCTAAATTTTGTGCGGCAGCAATTATAATTCGTGCTCAGAAGGTTTTAACAATTGCTCAAGCATTCACAATTTAAGCTGGCTCAATTTGTATGATATTCCTCCTCCCTTGTTCTTCCTTGTTTTGCTGTAACTGGTACCATTTTTATATATATGTACTTTGGATTTGGTCATTGACTGCAATAAAGTATTCATTCATTCATGCATTCATTCAACAACAGCAGCCGCTGTGACAAAAATCAAGCTGATTCCAACTGATGGCAGCCCACACGGTGGTTTCCTAGCTCAGAAACAGTTGATCGTTCCCTTATTCTGGAAGCTTCCGTGCTGGCCAATGGGTACGGAGGCTGTCTCTTCTTGTCAGAGGCACACTAGTGAAGTCAAAATTGATCTGACAGAACCTTGTTGGATCTGCTAAGTGCTGGGGCCACGAGGCTTACCAATTAGTCATCAGGAGGTTAAAGGGGTTGGAGGTGTTTATTGTGGATGGGGGGAACTGGAGAGCAACTAAAATGATTACTGGGCTGGGGCACCTCCCTTATGAAGAAAGGCTAAAACAACTGGGCCTCTTTAGTCTGGAAAAAAGGCGCTTGAGGGGGGATATGATTGAGACATACAAAATAATGCAGGGTATGAGTAAAGTGGATAGAGGGAAGCTCTTCTCCCTCTCTCAAAATACCAGAACTAGGGGACATACACTCAAATTGAGTGCTGGGAGAGTAAGAACTGACAAAAGAAAATATTTTTTCACCCAACGCGTTGTAAGTCTATGGAACTCCCTGCCACAGGATGTGGTGATGGCATCTGGCCTGGATGCCTTCAAAAGGGGATTGGACAGATTCCTAGAGGAAAAGTCCATCACGGGTTACAAACCATGATGGAGATGTGTAATCTCTAGGCTTTAAACCGGGGTACTTCAAGGGCCAGATGCAGGGGAGTGGGATCAGGAGACAGAGATCTAGTCTCGTGCGCTCCCAGACGCATCTGGTGGGGCCACTGTGAGATACAGGAAGCTGGACTAGATGGGCCTTTGGCCTGATCCAGCATGGCTCTTCTTAAGTTCTTATGTTCTTATCCTGGAATAAAAGACTTTGGGTGTATGGGTGTGCAGACACAGTTAGGAACCATGAAGGCTTTGGGTATATGGGCGTGAAGTACAGTTAAGAACCATGAAGAAATCGCATTGGGATTTTGGGACAAGTTGCTTCAAACAAAATCTGCACCTAGACATGGGCACAAACTGTTCGTGCTGGTTCAGCGGTTGGCCCAACAGGTGTTTGGCAGTTCCGGGTAGGCACCCACTTGGAGGCAGCACCTGACATGGGGTGGGACAAGGAAGCCAGGGCACTGCCTCCAAGTTGGAGGATGCAGGGCTCAGAACCACAGAACACCAGTTGGGAGACCCCCCGAACCGGCACGAACTTCTAGTTGCAACTTTCTTTTTGAGTAAAGATATAGCAGCTTAGAGTTGTGAGTTTTTCGGGCTGTTTGGCCGTGTTCTGGAAGTTTTTCTTTCTGACGTGAGAAAGGAGAATTTCCAGAACACAGCCACACAGCCCAAAAACTCACAACTATCATATGTCATCCGTGAAAGCCTTTGAGAATACATATAGCAGCTTATTAGTATGATGGGCAAAACAAAAGAAAACTTTTTCTTTAAAAGGGAAAAAAGCACTGCGGCACTTCAAACACTGATTGTTATATTTTAATCTGAGCTTTTATGGATAAATAAAAGTGCTGCTGATTAGTACAGTACATGTAAAGAAGGTTTCAAGGCCAGTCCTTAGAATCTCCACAAAGGGCTGGAAAAGACCTTTGTCATAAAACCTGGACAGCCCACTGGATACAAGATGGGACAAGACAGATGGCTCTTGTCCAAATTGGGATCAAACAGCTTCCTCCATTTTGCTTTGTTTGCATTTTTAGGAGCCTCGTGGTGCAGTGGTTCAATGCCTGTCCTGCAGCTAAAACTGTGCTCACGACCTGGGGTTCAATCCCAGGAAGCAGGCTCAAGGTTCACTCAGCCTTCCATCCTTCAGAGGTCAATAAAATGAGTACAGTGACAACCCCCCCAGCCTATTGCGGGGGTTAGGGACCCAACCTGACCCACGATAATGGAAAATCCACAGTATGCGTATGTAGGACGGGTCGGGCCTGTGGGGCATAGCTAGGGGCTCTTGTATTTACACCCACCCTGGCGCTGCCCTGAATAGGCCTGCAAGGGCCTTTCTGGGCATTCTGGAGGCCCCCAAATGTTTACTGGAAGTCACTTCTGGTTCACAGGGAGGCCCTTTTGGGGCCTCCAGAAGGCCCGGGAAGGCCCTCGCAGGCGCATTCAGGGCAGCGCCAGTCCTGGCGTAAATATGGGAGGCCTGAAACAGGCCTTTCCCCCTTACCCCAGGGGTCCCACGATATAGCGGGACCGCAGTATATGAACCGCGAAAGGGTGGGGGACCACTGTACCCTGCTTGGTGGGGGTTGGGGTGGGGGTGGGGAGTGTGTAGCCTACATTACTTTAATTAAAACTGTAAACCATCCAAAGACTATTTGAAGTGGTATGGAGCGGTTATATAAGCAGAACACTTTGCTTTTTTTGCTTTTTGTTTCCTTGGACAAAAAAGTTAGAGGGTGTTAATTTGGGAGCCGGTTTGATACTGCAGGGACCGAGGACAGGTTGTTTCCCAATGATATTCTGATTGTATTGCAATTGACACAAGGAAGGGCAGACTGTTTCATGAAAGACCCTTGATAGTATAATCAAATATTTTGCTAAAATGCTTTTCATCTTAAACAACATTAAAGGAATTACAATTTGATCAAAAGTTAAAAGCAGCCTTAAATGATTTTTATACATAGGCAGCCATTCAATGTCCCTTAGGTCAATTTTATAAGGTTGTATATTTAAAATTTGGCCTTAGAATTGCACTGTGTGGCTTCCATCTCCCCTTGAAGGGAATACCATTTTAATAAGCTTATAACTGCCATTGATAAAGTAAAATGGCAGCGCTTCTGTTCTCCTTACCCATTTCCCACTTTCACTCTCCCTCTTGATTGCGCTGACTTAGCCCGCATTTCACCCCGAGATTCCTTCCCAGCCACGTAGGGTAATAAATAAGTGCCTGTGTAAACACTCAGCTCTGTAGGAAAACAGATAGCTGAGCTAGTTTTTGAAGAGATAAGCCAGATATTCTTGAAGCGGTTATCGATCTCCGCCTGTCAAGAGGCTCCTGTCAGGAAGTGGCGAAGAGTCCCGGGAAGTGCAAGCCAGATGGCGCCAGAGCGCAAGATAGATGTCTTCCTCCCGCAATAAAGTGTCAAAATGATATGTTACCTTGCATGAACTTTGTATCAATTATGTATTCCTTTGTTCTGTGTTCGATTTATGTCCCACAGCTGCATCCTTATCAGTTTAGATAAGGGAGGGGCTGCTGAGGAGTGTAAAAATTCTTATAAAAAGTGTGTAATTTCTTTGTTCGAGGCCTCAGACTTTCCAAAGCTATTCGGCTGAGCGCCCGCTGCAGCGATCATTAAACTTTTCTCCGTTCTTTGAACTTTGGCGTTTCTTTGAACTCTCGGTTCCCCGAATCGGCGGCACAGAACCCCGAAACGTAGCTAACACCCTTATTTACATTTATTGGCGCTATAGATAACAAAATGCAAGTTGGCTGTAGTACTCTTGTTGGTTTTAATCCCTCCTTCACACAGGCCTTGGCTATAAGGTGAGTGTCTCTCTTTGTAGCAAAGTTAACCCCTTTTTGGATGGAGCTTTTCTTGTTACTAGAAAGGGGCGATGGGAATTGGGATTCAATTTGAGAGGTGGCTGGTATCTGGCTCAGAGCTTCTATCAAGTCTTTTAAGGCACGCTCTACATTATTTTTTGTTTCGAGTCTCTTGCAGAGCCTTAAAGATTGTAGTAAGCGTCTGGGATGTTAATATAATGTAATCACTTAGCTCGGTGGTGGTGAGATTACCAGAAGCTTCTAAGTCTTGGGGAGCGGTTAGTTCAGGCTGGTTAACAAGTGTCGTAGGAGATAGCAGAGTCTCATCTCTTAGGCTGTTTGCTAATGAGGGTGATTGTAAAGGTGATTGTTTACTATCTGACTGCAATGAAAAGTATCTATACAATCTTATCTGTCAAATAATTTGGGACATAGAGAGACAGACCATTATCGAAGGAACAAACCCTACTTACTCCCCTCTCTATTATGGATTATCTCCCAGTTTTGAACATGGATCAAACTACTTTAGGAACCTTTTGAACCCGCAGGAACGACAGGCCTTCATGCTGGCTAGACTGAATATCTTTCCCTCTGCTGTCACTCTTGGCAGATATTCTAAAACCACTTATAAGAATAGACTGTGCAAGTTTTGTTGGCTAGAACCTGACTCTGTTTCCCATATTTTGACACGTTGTCCGTCACATCATATCATTCGTCGACGATTACTAGGCCCCTACATTTCCAAACTCCCACCTCTCCCAGAGATCATTACTTCATGCCTTTTGGCTGACAAAAATTCCATCCTGACAGAGTCAGTAGCCAAATATTTATTATTGATCCACCAGAAAAATAATGCCGTTCCTATTACAAGCCAAATATTTACTTCAGCTTTAGACTAACTTAGGGCCTTTTCACACGACCCCTAAGATCCGCTGGCCACTTAAGTTCGGACCAGAGATCTTAGGGGTTTGTCGCTGTTCCTGCGTTCCCACCCCCTCCGCACTCCTGGCTGCTGGCTGCGTGAGGGGAGGGAGAAAAAAAAGGAAGAAAAGAATGCCGCTCACCTCCGTTCTGCCATCCCAGCACTGCATTCAGATCTCTTAAAGGGGAGGGGGGCAAAAAAAGAACAAACAGAAGCAAGGAGAGCCGGGCAGTCACTACGTTATATCCGCATCAGGAATTTTTACCTCCAGAGAGCAGGTACCTGAAAAGTGCACTGGGACGCGCTTAGGTGGGCGTGGTCGCACTTAATTATCTGTAAACTCCGGAGCTGGTGGGGAAACAATTTTAAGCTCCGGAGCTGGGAGCCATTTGCGGCGGAGTTTAGGGGTCATGTACAAAGGGCCTTATTCCTTTTAGACCCTGAGACTGGCTTACATTTTATGTAACAGCATCTCTGTTTTAAAATATCTATGCCAATAAAGGTGAATTGAATTGAACTGAATTGACAAAAAGCCACCTCAGGCAGCCACGTGGCCATGGGCCAAACCGCGGGATTGAGCGGCCCTCACTTACCAATGAAATCAAAGCGACCGGGCGCCAGGCGTTCGGGCAAGTGAGATGCAAAGAGGAAGCCTGTGAGGGCGGCAAAGAACAGGTGGTAGAAGTAACCAGTGACCGAGTCATTCCAGGTGCAGTCTTCCCCGAAGCAAAGCAACAGCTGAAAGGGAAGGGAGACACCACCGTCAAGGACAGAAACGAGGTTCTGAAGGGCAAGGCTGGCTCCCAAGCACAGCATGGCCAGATAAGGGAAAGAGGCGGCATCTGAACGAGGCAGCAAGACTTGCTTTAGAACTGAGTTGGGTCAGCGACCAAGAGCGATATAGCCAAACAAGTCCTGAGGTAAAGCAACCCTGACAGAGGTCCATCCAGGCACCAATTCACTCCTGACACAATGGTTAAACTGCAACCATAACGGTGCCCACAGTATCAGGGGGTTCAATCCCAGGTAGCTGGCTCAAGGTTCACTCAGCCTTCCATCCTTCTGAGGTCGGTAAAACGAGCCCCCAGCTTGCTGGAGGTGGAGGGAATGTATATTTATTTATTTATTTATTTATTGAACTTATATGCCGCCCACTACCCAAAGGTCTCTGGGCGGCTTACAATCCAAAGAATAAAACAATTAAGAATAGTTAAGAGTAAAATATCAATAAATCATCAATAAAAACCATACACTAAAATCATTATTCTAAAATTGTCATCACCGGACCCACAATCTATATTATATCAATTAAAAACCTTCTGGAACAGGAAGGTTTTTACCTGGCGCCGGAATGTAATCAGTGTTGGCGCCAGGCGGATCTCGATCGGGAGGGCATTCCATAGCTTGGGAGCAGCTGCCGAGAAGGCCCTGTGTCTACAGGCCATCCCTCTCACCTCCTTGAGGGATGGCTCTTTCAAAAGGGCCCCCTGGCTAGATCTTAATTGCCGGGTAGGTTCGTATGGAATATAGCCTGCATAATTACTCGTAAACCACCTTATCAAGTGCAGAGTGATGCACAGTGGGGCAAAAAGAACCAAACCATTACATTTATAAACTGATGGGCTCTGAACTCTCTGCAACAAACCAGGAAAAGGACCTTGGATGTCCTGGTGGACAGCTCAGTGTGCCTCAGCAGTGGGGGGGGAAGCAAACTCGATGCTAGGGATCATTGGGAAGGGTATAGAAAATAAGTCAGCAAATTTATTCAGGACAGAAAGGTTCCCCATCTCCGGGACAGCGTGCCGAAAGTCTGCCAAAAGCAGGCAGATGGTTGGATGCCAACAGGCACTTGGCCTGGCTGCGTTTTTCATCCATCTGTAGATCCAACAATGCCCTGGGGTCCGGGAACGGGGCCAGCAAATTGGTTTGTGGCAGTGTTAGCAGGGCGACCATTGGTTCCTGAGGTAGCCTGATCTGGCTGGGACGATAAGCCGCAGTGCCACTTTCCTGCCACTATCTGGGGAGGCGCTACAGGCTAGCCAAGGATCAGGTTGGCCGTTTTCCTGCCCTCTAACATTTCACAGACGAAATGGGGAGAAGCACAGGTTTGGAAAATAAACATAAAACACCGACATGGAAAAATAAGCAGGCATGTTTGCCTTCCTAACAAGGAGTGTTGTTTAACCTGCCCTCCTGCTCCATTTCGATACCTCCTCGGATGTACTGTTCCACCTGCTGTATTCATTTCCACAACCCAAGAGGGTGGGGAATGTTCCACATTCACATTTCCATGAGGGGCTGACATCCCTGTTTAGTGGTGAAGCCCCTGTTTACTGCCTGTTAAGAACTGATGTTTCTGCATTTTAAGCATGTTTAGTAAAAAAAAAAAAACTTTTGTAGAATTTGCGGAATCTACTTTCTTCAAAACATATTAATATACTGTATGTATAGTCTCCAAATTCTGTGAGGTAGTAGTCTCCCTTTGTTCAGCACCGTCTAGGCCTCACTTTGAGTTTTGTGTCCAGTTCTGGTTGCCGCACTGGGACACTTTTCTCCAGAACTAGGGGACATCTACTCAAACTGTAGGTTGGGAGAGTGAGAACAGACAAAAGAAAATATTTTTTAACCAGCGTGTTGTTAGTCTGTGGAACTCCCTGCTACAGGAGGTGGTGATGGCATCTGGCCTGGATGCCTTCCAAGGGGGACTGGACAGATTCCTGGAGGAAAAGTCCATCACAGGTGACAAACCTGTACTGGGGGTGGGAAGATCGGAGGGCCGTAAGGGGGGTGGGGTGGCCATTGTTTACAGAGATACTATTCAAATCAGTAGGGCCTCGTCGTTGGTGATTCCTGGTTTGGAATGTGTCCATCTGTTGGTTGGGCAGCGGGACAGGTTTGGCATTGTGCTCGGTTACCGTGCTCCCCGCAACCCAGCACAATCCCTACCAGAGCTCACCGAGTTCATCGCCGCAGCTCTGTTGAGAACCCCCCGCCTCCTGGTGGTGGGAGATCTCAACCTGCATGCTGGCAATGACCTGTCTGGTGCTGCTCTGGATTTCATGGAGTCCATGACCTCCATGAATCTGTCCCAGCATGTTTTATGCCCAACCCACAGAGCTGGACACACCCTGGATCTGGTATTTTCCTCCACGTCAGAGGATTCCTGTCTGAGGGTGTGGGACATTGTTCTCACCCCCGTGTCATGGTCAGACCATCACCTACTGTCCTTCTCTGTTTCAATCGCCGCCCCACCCCAAGGGGACCCCCGGCCAACTGTTTGGGCCTGCCCCCGAAAACTCCTTAACCCTGATCGGTTTCGTGAAGTCTTCGGAGGGCCCCCTGGCGGACTGGCTGACGATCTGGTTGACTCCATGGTAGACCAATGGTTTGATGAAACATCCCGGGCTGTCGACCAGATCGCCCCTAGGCGCCTCATCCGCTGCCGAGCTCATTCCTCACCGTGGTTCACGGAGGAGCTTCGAGCGATGAAGCATGAACGGAAGAGGCTGGAACGCAGCTGGAGGAAGAACCAGTCAGCGACTAAGAAGGCTGCAGTCATCGCACAGTCCAGGCACTATGTTCACGCGATCAGGGTGGCCAGAAGATCTTATTACACCCTGAGAATCAGTGAGGCCTCGAGCCGTCAAGCGGAGTTATTCCGTGTGGTTCGAGACCTCACTAAACCTGGACTGTCTAGGCCTCCTCCTACTGATTTCAGTAGTGAGCAATTTGCAGCCTTTTTTCGATCAAAAATTGAGGCCATCCGTACCGGTTTTGAACCCTGTTGCTCTAGCCCACTCTCGGCACCCCCGACGGCTGCGCCCCCTCGGTCTCCTCGCATGGTTGAGTTTGGGCCTGTCACCTCACTTGAGACCTCCCGGGCTATTGCCCACTGCCGGCCCGCGTCCACCCCCTTCGACCCTTGCCCATCCTGGTTTATGAAAACCGTTGGAGGGAGCATATCAGAATGGGCATCCATCATCGCCACAGCCTTCTTTAGGGAAGGGATCTTTTCCTCTCGACTTAAGGAGACTGTGTTAAAGCCCATCCTGAAGAAGCCAAATCTAGCATCGGGCGATTTACCCAACTATCGCCCGATTGCTAATGTTCCCTTCATGGGCAAGGTGATCGAGAGGGTGGCCGCGATCCGGCTTCAAACACATCTGGAGGGTGAGCATATCCTGGGTCTATTCCAGTCTGGGTTCAGGCCTGGTCGGGGGACTGAGACAGTCTTGGTCGCTCTGCAAGATGACCTTCTCCGGGGGCCGACAGGGGGTGTTCCTCCTTGTTGGTCCTCCTGGACCTGTCAGCGGCCTTTGATACCGTCGACCACGGTATCCTGCTGGATCGGCTCTCCGAGGCTGGGATCGGAGGCACTGTTCACAGTTGGTTCCGGTCCTTCCTCGGGGACCATCCCCAGCAGGTTCAGCATGGGGGCGAGTTGTCAGCCCCTTGGATACTCCCTTGTGGGGTTCCACAGGGGTCGTCTCTCTCTCACATGCTGTTCAACATTTACATCAGGCCGCTGGCAGAGGTCATTAGGGGACATGGAGTCTTCTGTCATCAGTATGCTGATGACACGCAGCTCTATGTCTCCTTTTCCACCGCTGCAGATGAGGCTGTCCGGACCCTCGACCGGTGCTTGGGTGCAGTTATGGAATGGACCAGGATTAACAGGCTCAGGCTCAACCCCGATAAGACCGAGGTTATGTTCTTTGGGGCTACCCCATCCAGCTACGGTGGCCTGTTTCCCACCTTGGAGGGCATTTCCCTCAGGCCATCGGACTTAGTCCGGAATCTGGGAGTAGTCCTGGACCCGGCGCTCACCATGGAGGCCCAGGTGTCTGCCGTGTCCAGGGCTGCCTTTTTCCACCTTCGTCGAATTGCCCAGATTCGTCCGTACCTGGATGGGGACTCCCTTAGAACAGTGGTCCAGGCGTTGGTGATCTCGAGACTGGACTATTGCAACGCCCTCTACATGGGGTTGCCCTTGACTCTCATTCGGCATCTGCAGCGGGTCCAAAATGCGGCGGCCAGACTGGTGGCGGGTGTGCGTTGATTCAACCACATCATCCCAGTTCTGGCCTGCCTGCATTGGCTACCCGTTGCAGCCCAAATCAGATTCAAGGTCCTGGTTTTGGTTTACAAAACCCTCCATGGCCTAGGACCTGGCTACCTGACAGAGTGGATCGACCAGCGGTCAACTTCGGCCCGTCCAACTAGGTCGTCGCGGGCGCACATGCTGCGCGTGGCCACGCCCAGGGAGGCTCGGAGGACTTCCACCCGTTCCCGAGCCTTCTCTGTGGCTGGCCCAATGCTGTGGAACCACCTACCAGCAGAAGTGCGCCTAGCAGAGTCCCTGCCTGCCTTCCGGAAGGCTCTGAAAACTTTGCTGTTCCGGGAGGCATTTGGTTGATTTTTTTTTCCCTCCCCGCCATCACCATTTCCTGCATTTGTTGTTTTATCTGTTAATTCTATTAGTATATGCACTTTGCTGTTTTTTTAATTGTTGTAAACCGCCTGGAGTTCCCCACCAGGAAGATGGGCGGTATATAAGTCCCAGAAAATAAATAAATAAATAAATAAATAAATAAATAAATAAATAAATAAATAAATAAACCATGATGGAGATGTGTAATCTCCAGGCTTAAAAACTGGATCCATGCTGGATCAGGCCAAAGGCCCATCGAGTCCAGCTTCCTGTATCTCACAGGGGCCCCACCAAATGCGTCTGGGAGCGCACGAGACTAGATATCTGTCTCCTGATCCCGCTCCCCTGCATCTGGCCCTTGAAGTACCACATTTTAAGCCTGAAGATGACACATCTCCATCATGGTTTGTCACCTGTGGTGGACTTTTCCTCCAGGAATCTGTCCAATCCCCTTTTAAAGGCATCCAGGCCAGATGCCATCACCACATCCTGTGGCAGGGAGTTCCACAAACTAACAACGTCTCAAGCGTTTACACGGGAGCAAGGCATACGTATCTGGGCCCCCTCTCTGCCAAAAAATTGGTTCAGACCAGTTCTTGAGAATTAGCAAAGCATTTTCATTCCATATCCCTGGAGAGAAACAACCCAAGCGTTACAACCTTTGCATGCCGCAATAAAACGCTTCCCTTCCCTCCATCATGCATTACAGACCTACCCTGTAGAAGAGTGGGATGTTGTCAAAGAGGAAGGGGTACAGGAAAGCTGCCGTCCTTAAAAGCTTGCTTCTCCGAGAGTACTCCAGTTCCAGGAATCTTAAGATCAAGAAAGAAAGTAAACACGTAATCATTCAGTGGCATTGTATGAGGCAAACACGGGCAGCAAGGTGTTGACATAGAAAGCATGGCTCACAGACAACCGACAGGCCAAAAAAAATGGAAACAAAAAAACTTTGAAGAGGAGGTCTGAATCTTCCACCGGAGCTTCTCTACACCACTTCAGAGCGTCCCGGCCACTTCTTAAACAACAGCGGGTCCTGTTGGACCATTGTGTTGCCCTTGTCTATTATTATTTCTGAGAAACTCACCTTTTCCCTGGTACGATCTAATCAGATAAAGTAATTCCGTGATTTGGAATCTATAAAAGAAACCACCCAAACTTTATAATAACATTATTTTAAATTAAAAACATAGGCCGTTCCCCCCCCCCCCAAGAAATCATCAGTTCTTGAATCTTGAAAGGATGACTATCATTCTTTGTTTGCGCTGGTAATGTTTCCTTTCTTTGGGAAAACCTCACCGTCTTGCACACATATAAAGCAAAGCAAAAGCAAAGTGTTCTGCTCATATACTGCCCCATGCCACTTCAAGTAGTCTCTGGGCGGTTTACAGTTTCATTACAGTGTGCAGGCTACACATTGCCCCTGCCCCCAGCAAGCTGGGTACTCATTTTACCGACCTCGGAAGGCTGGAAGGCTGAGTCAACCTTGAACCTGCTACCAGGGATTGAACCCCAGGTCGTGAGCACAGTTTTACCTGCAGCAGAGGCATTTAACCATTGCACACACATCCCTCTTGGAATTTCTTTATGGCTCATAAATTGAGAATCTATGCTGGATAACAACCAGGCCAGACGGGGCCACATTCTCTGCATTCTGAAGCAGAGGAAAGGCAGGGTCTAAAACATGGATCTGAGCTTTAAGCCTCCGAAAATCCTAGGTTGAAGTAACTAAGGACAGTGGAAGGCTGCCTAAGGCCTCAGTCTGCAATACACTGGCCCGGGCACTGGGCCTTGGAAAGGGGTTTTGATGCAAAATAAAGAGAATAAATGATAAATAGAATAAATAGAGTGGCATCCATGATCCAGGGTCCTGTAGTGGACAGAGCAACCAGATTGCTTATCTGGGGCTGGTCACAGGGAGCACACAGCCCACTTGCTACAACAGTGCTGCTGTTGGCAGGATTCAGAGTGATGATGATTCTCTCCTATCAACCCCTCAAAGGTCTGGGTCCAAGCTCTCTCAAGGACCGCGTCTCCCTTACTCAGTCTGCTCAAGTGTCAAGATCACCAGGAGAGGCCTTTCTCTTCTTGGTCCCGCCGCCACCCTCATGGGACATTGGGAGAGGGCCTTCTCCGTGGCTGCTTCCCAGACTCTGGAACTCCCTCCCACTGGAGGCCAGCCTGGCTCCGTCATTGGACGTCCATCCGCAAGCAGGCAAAGACCTTTCTCTTCAGGCACATTCACTTTCCTGAATGAATGGCTGCCAAGTGGCTAAAAAAATGATAGTTGCACCTTACTGCAACAATGTCTTTTGCTGCTGCATTGAATGTGTTTTGGTGTTGCGTTTATTGATATTATACCAGTTGATCTTGTTAACATTGTATACTAATTGTTACTAATTTTAAATACTGTCTTTAAATTGTTGCAAGCTGCCTGGGGTTCTTTTTAAGGAGAGAAACCAGTTTAAAACATTTTAAAGAAAGGTCCTTTATTCCCACTGCTGTGAGACTGTTCAACTCTACAGTTTAACATATTCATATGGGGTATACTGTAGCTTCTCTTTATATATATTTATTTTTATATGCAAAATTTTAGTGTAATATTTGTATATTGGGTTTCTTATTTTATTTAATCTCTATTTTTTTTCTCTCTCACACCTTACACTTTTTTGTGCACCTAGCCATCTTTACTTGTTTTTTATACTGGGAGCTGTGTAACAAGTAAATTTCCCCAAATGTGGGATCAATAAAGATTTATCTTATCTTATCTTATCTTATCTTATCTTATCTTATCTTATCTTATCTTATCTTATCTTACATAGAGTAATGAGAAACCAACCAACTAAAACAAATATATATATATATAAATTAATCCTGACTGTATATTTTGTACAACATGCTGTTTGTACTTGATTTATATTAAGGCTTTATGTATAGGTATATTTATTATAATTATCTGGTGCTTGGGTATACATTTTATTTTATCTAAAGTTCATATATATATCAGGCCTGTCCAGCAGGTAGACCGGGGGCTGCCAGTAGCCCATGAAGGGTTCAAAAGTAGCCCACCAGCCATCAATAAAAATGTGAGGGGATAAGTTCTCCACCTCTACCTCCCCCAACCCAAGGACTACCACTGCCCCAGCAAAGCTCTGGGTCTGCCAGCCCACTGTCTCAGCCGAGCAGGGCAGTTCAAGGGCCATGGCACAGTCCCCTGCTCTCCATACTGGCCAGATGATCGGCACGCCACTGTCTCGTGACCAACTGAGTTGTTGGTGCAGAGCGGAAGAAAGAGAGTGGAGGGGACAGCGAGGGGAAGGGTCATGGGTGTACCCACCTCCTTTGCGTGGTGACATCCCTCTCTTCTCTCCCCATGGAGAATTCCTTACTTCCACCCTTCCATCCTCATCCTCATCCACCCCCACTGCTGCCTCGCAGAGACTGTGACCTGCTCCTCCTCCTGCTCCCCTTCTGAGCCATTCCCTCCTCCTTGCGCCGCGGCAGCAATGTGATTGCCCCGCTGCTGGCTTGGCCCATCCCAGCTGCACAGCGAACATGGCCGAGGTGAGAGAGAGCTATGGGTGGCAGCAGCAGTGGCAGCGAGGGGGCTGGAAGGGAGAAGGGGGAAAACAGGAGGAGGAGTAGAGTCACGTCAAGCCCCGGGTGGGTTGGGAAGGAAAGTGCACCTTTTAAAAAAAGTCTTCCAGCAGCCTGGGCAAGCGGAAGGGGCGATCTGTGCAAGCATGCACACGTCTCCCTTGCACCCCCATCCACACTGGCTCTAGCGGGTGTAAGGGAAGCGTGTGCAGGGTCAGCCTTACCATAGGAATGCATTGAAATATGTTCCCTCCAGAAAGAATTAATTGATTTTCAATGCGTTCCTATGGGAAACCGCTGCTCTACGAACAAAATTATTTACTTATGAGCATATGCTCATAACAAATAAAACTCATAAGTAGAGGTTTTAGTGTAGTAGAGCTCAGGCACTTTCATCCGGAAAAAGTAGACCTCGGCCAGTTCAAAGTTGGACAGCCCTGGGTTATGGAACCAGTATATAATATGGGTTTTATAATCATGGAGGGAAATGGAAATAATCCATTATGCAAGGCATAGGGGGACTCTTAAAGAAACCAAGAGTTTTATTTTAGCAATATATGCTATACTCGTGCATTTTTCAGAATGTTTGTCAAAAAAAGACATGGGCTAACTTGTAATGTAAGGAAACTCATGAACGCTCCCAATTTCCAAATTAAATAAGCGGGGACCTAACTCAAAGAAGTGTTGTACGGATAAAGCAGGGAGCCCTAAACACAGTCTTGACATCATAGGAGCAAAGACAGGATGTAAATACAAAAAGCAAATATCATACCAGATATCCGTGGATTGCAGTATATAGAGTTGGGGGGGAGGTGGATAGGGAAGGGGGGAGAGGAGGAATACCTGGTATGAAATGTATATCCCGTCCCATATTATATTGCACACCTCATTCTGCTGGTATATGTCTGAAGAAGTGGATGTGTAGTCCACGAAACATTACATTAAATATGAAAGTTAGTCTTTAATGTGCCACATGTTTTGTGTCTGGAACTCCCTGCCACGAGGTGTGGTGATGGCATCAGGCCTGGATGCCTTCAAAAGGCGATTAGACAGATTCCTGGATGTGAAGTCCATCACAAGTTACAAACCATGATGGGGATGTGTTATCTCCAGGCTTAAAACCCGGGTACTTCAAGGGCCAGATGCAGGGGAGTGGTAGCAGGAGACAGATATCTTAGTCTCATGCACTCCCAAATGCATCTTGTGGGGCCACTGTGAGATACAGGAAGCAGGACTGATCCAGCATGACTCTTCTTATGTTCTTATTTCTTATGTTTTGTTTTGTTTTTTGTTTTTGTTTTTATTTGATTTTTGCCTGAAGTTCTTGAAAAGACTAACACAGCTACTCTCTCTGAAACTTCTGCTATGCAATACCACCTAAGCCTCAAAATGAGAGGGTCCTGCCGAATGGGAAAACTCGCCGTAGTTCAAGCGTCGCCTTTCGTTTCTACGGGTGGATTCCACCCAGCTCCTGCCCCTCCCCCTTCGCTCCCCAATTACGTACCGGGAGTAACAAGAAAGGCTGGTGCAGACAAAGGAATTCAAAGCAGCCATGGGGACAAAGTAACAGTGCAAAAAGCCGTTCACCCAACGATCAGGCATGGCGTAGGCTCCGTACGTGAAAGCGCAGCCTATAAACACACAAGCAAAAGGATTTCTCCAGACGGCGCAGGCCCAACGCTTGATAAAAACAGGGAGGAATCGCATTCCTTTCCCCCTTTCAAGTTCGTAGGGTCAGATCTTGGGACAAAGAAAGCACAGAGGCATAGCTATGGAGGGGCAAGGGGGGACATCTGTCCCCGGGTGCAGCATCCGGGGGCACAAAATTGGGTGCCAAACAGCTCCCCACCTATGAGCCTTGGGATGGTGTGTTGTGGGTGACCTGACAGGGCTGCCTTCCAAACTTCCCCAGTCACCACTGCCACCTTCTACACAACACCTTAGGCCCTCACCATCCCTTGGGAGGAGGGGGCGTGAAAACTGACTTTGTCCCTTGGTACTGAACACCCTAGCTACGCCTCTGACAAAGTGGAGCCCCATGACCAAGCAGTGCCCAGGCATCGACCGCAGTGGGGTGGGGTGCAGGCAAGAATGGCCCTGCTGAGCCCGGTGGTGCCTTGGGGAGGGTTGGGTGGCCATGGAAGCTTCCGTGCCATGCAGATGGTTGCCTTGATTCTGGCCCCCTCCCCTGAGATTACTCCCCTTCTCCTGGAGACCTTGAGATGGAGAGATGAAGTTTCTCCTTGGGAAGAAGGAAAAGAGAACCCTGACCCATCTTGATGGCCTCCTCCATCCAGCTGTCACGTAGGAGGCAACCTGGCATTCAGTTACCATACATAGACTTATAACTTGCATTTATATCTCCCCTTGTGTGATGGCACCGACACTATGTTTTCAGTGTTAGTTTCCATCCCTCCTAACTTTGGGATGGTCTATACCAGGGGTCCTCAAAGTTCTCAACCAGCGGGCCGGTCCACCACCACCCAGATACCACTGGAGGCCGGATCCCAGTCCAAAAGCAGCTGCGGAGGCTGGCTTGCTCACAAAACAGGGGGTAGGTGTGGGGGGTTGCAATTGGTCCCAGGGGCCGGATTCAGGACATTGGGGGGGCGCATCCGGCCCCGGGGCCTTAGGTTGAGGACCCCTGGTCTATACCGTGCATGATTACATGGAATTTTTACTCCCTCTGTAACTGCTCGTGTTCTCTATTAGCTTTAACATAGTCTTTTAATGCTGTAAGATGGCCCTCAATTCCCTGTTCTCAATACAGTGGAACCTTGACTTACTTCATTAATCCGTTCCAGTGGTCTAGACTTAAGTCAAACATGACTTAAGTCAAATGAACGTTTCCCATAGAAAGTAATGAGAAAGCGGATTAATCCATTCCAGATGATGAAAAAGACCTCCGAAAACAGCAATTTAACACAAATTTGACTGGGATAGGAGATTCCTTCTGGGGATGTAAATGAAATGTCTCTTCAAAGAGAGGAGGAGGCAGTGGAATTATAGTCCACAAGTTATACGCCTCCACTTTTTAATGTTCATAGCAACAATGTCTAACATTTAAGTTTTACTGATTTTTAACCTGTAAATGAAATGTCTCTTCAAAGAGAGGAGGAGGCAGTGGAATTATAGTCCACAAGTTATATGCCTCCACTTTTTAATGTTCATAGCAACAATGTCTAACATTTAAGTTTTACTGATTTTTAACCTGACGTTCCAAGTTCTGAACAACTCTATGCTTACCATTAGAGTCCCACAACTGTACAGCTCCACAACTAAAATGCTTCCATTGTGGACCAGACTTCTGCAGCCAGATTTTTTACAAGACTGAGCCGACTGTCTAACCAGCGAGGCCAGCCCCGAGCTCCCGGCTCTTCTTCTCCTCCGGCAGCAGCGGCGGCTTCGGTGAGGCCGAGGACCAGCTCCAGGTGCTCTGAGCTGGCCTCGCCGAAGCCGCCGCTGCCGGAGGAGGGGAAGAAGGCAGGAGCAGTTGGGAGGCGGCAGCCGTGATGCTGGGTTGTGGCTGCCGCCCGATTCCAGTGCCTTGCGCCGGGGCTCCGAGATGTAAGTCAAAGCCTGCGACTCAAGTCAAACAGGCCCCTTCTTGCTGCAAGTCAAATATGCTGCAAGTCAAGCAGTATGTAAGTCAAGGTTCCACTGTACTTGAATATGTCTTGATTGTGCTGGGCTATATATTGTCCCTCATTACTGTAATCCACCTTGGGTCCTTTTCCAAGGAGAATGGTGGGGTAAAAAATACTCTAAATAAATAAATAAATAAATAAATAAATAAATAAATAAATAAATAAATAAATAAATAAATAAATAAGCAAGCAAGCAAGCTTTTAGCATTATACCAAGTAATCAGATCAGTACCAGGTTTAAAACTGGGGTACTTTAAGGACCAGATGCAGGGGAGTGGTATCAGGAGACAGAGATCTAGTCTCGTGCACTTCCAGAGGCATCTGGTGGGGCCACTGTGAGATACAGGAAGCTGGACTAGATGGGCCTTTGGCCTGATCCAGCAGGGCTCTTCTTATAGTCTTATGTTTATATGTTCTTAGGTATAACTAGGGTTCTTTTGGCATGTGTGATGGAGCCCTCACTCACCTCTCATTTAAAAAACACCTTTCCTCTATCAACCGACCGGACTTCCTGGAAGCATTTTGGAGCCTTACCCAAACTGTAAAGGCTCAGGGCCCCATAGTCCACGAAGTAACAGATGTGCCTGGCGTGGGCTGACATGGTGCTGAAAGTGTGGGCACAGCTGGAGGTGAAAGGGTAGAGGCACACAAGCCACATGTACACCAGGAAAGGCCAACTGTAGGTGTCACACCAGAAGTCTATGCTGTAGGAGAACCTCAGAAACCGCCACAAGAAATACCTGCAAGGGGACAAAGAGGTTGTTAAGAATATCTCCTGCTCCATGCGTTTCCATGGAGGCAAGCCCCGGGTTCCAGCTGATTGCCGCTGGGGTGGGGGAGAAAAACCTTTATTTCCCCACCCCAGCACCAATCAGCTGGAGCCTGGGCCTATGGCTAAGGACACAAATGGATTATTGATTTGTGCAACCTGCTCTGGGAATGCTGTTTGGTTGTCAGGGGGATAAGCTCTTTAAATGAAGATGCCCTTGACTTACCACGTGGGAAGGAAATGAGTCCAAATGTTGATGGTTTCGTTGTTCAGCTGGAAGGAACTCAGGACACAATCCAAGGCAGAGCTTTTTGGATGGCGAATACGAATACGAATACGAATATGTTTATTGATTAGCCAAACAAGGCCATATCAGTACAAGATATAAGATACAAAGCACAATAAAAAAAAACAATTCCATATCAATATTTTCACTGTGTTTGGGCATTCTATATAATGAGTAAAATCCGTGAATGTTAAAATTTATAGATCCTCATCACCCTTACATGGAGCTCCAATTTGATCAATATAAGCAGATCTCACCACTGTAGCCTTGTGTATAAATCTGGCCACTGCACGAACAACCTGCACGGTAGAACTAGTAAGCAGGAGAGAGAGTCTATAATTCACATTCCAATGAAGGGTATTGGCCAATATGTTTGAAAGATAATTTTGTCTAAGAGCGGAGTATAACTCACAGTCAAATAGTATATGAGCGATATCTTCAATGACTGGAGCACCGCATATGCAAGTTCTATCACAATACGGCCAGTTATGGAAGCGACCATATTTATTCATAGACTCTAAAAGTTCGAACCTTAATCTAGTATAAGCCTTTCTGAGGGAAAAGTGCAGGCTAATTGTGAGGTATTTTTCGCAATGGAATACAAGTTTATTCTTAGATAGCCAACCCAAGGCTCTGTTTTTAGAGAGCAGCTCCAGGTCTGATTGAGCACTGTGGTCTAAGGCTCTTTGAAGGAAGATTTCTTTAGCCTGGTTGACATGTAAAATTTGGCTCTGAAATGAAAGCCCGAAATGGGCAGTAATGATGCGAATTTGTTTAGCCCAAGAATTAGAGTTGTCAGATGCTGTCTGTTCTACTAAACAGAGCTTGGGGAGTCTATCAAAGCCTAAAGACTGTATCTTCAGCCAGAACAAAAAGGCTCTCGTTACAGTAAAACTAGAAAGAGAATGGACACCTGATTCCGCCCTGACAGCGTAGGCAGCAGTATTTTTGTCTGTCCCCAAAATTCTTCTAAGGAAACGTGACTGTACTAATTCTAGCTGGGGAGCTTTAGTTAAGCCCCAGATTTCCGCTCCATATGTCAACATAGGAACAATTTTGGCCCTAAAAACTTTCAGTATCGGTAGTAAAGAACTAGGGCAATTGAAACTAATTAATTTGTGCAAATGATTTACACTAATTTCCGCCTTATGTGCACTTCTTTTAAAATGATTTAACCATGAGCCATTAGATGTAAAAGTGATTCCTAAGTAAGTAAACGTGTTGACCTGTTCAATAGGTTCTCCCTTGATAAACCAATTATGTAACACAATACGTTTACTGAATACCATTACTTTTGATTTGGATCTGTTGATAACTAAAGAGTTGTTAACACAGTAGATGTTCAACTTTTGTAACAGCCTTCTTAGGCCTACCTGTGTATGGGCCAACAAAACCATATCGTCAGCATAAAGCAAGATGTTTAAAAATTTATCATAAATTTTTAACATATGAGTGGAGGCATCATGTAAGTAACCAGGTAGATCATTAACATAAAGATTAAATAGCATAGGCGCTAGAATGCAGCCCTGCCTAACGCCCTTGTATGAAAAGATAGACTTGGAAAGAGAGCCATTAGGGCCTACGCGGATTTTTAATTGCGTGTTTGAATACAGGGCCTTGATTAAAATAAGGAGCCTGGGATCCATGTTATAACTAGCCAATTTTTCCCACAATATTTCTCTATTTATAGAATCAAAAGCAGTGCTGAGGTCCATGAAGGCAGCATATAATTGCTTGCCCTTGGCAATTTGTCTAGTGGCAAGGTGGTGCAGAACGAAACAATTATCAATTGTAGATCTGCCAGATCTAAAACCAGCTTGCTCCTCTACTAAAATATTTCTTTCCAACAACCAATCAGCCAATTTGTTTAACAGATGTTTTGCATACATCTTGGCAACTATTCCTATTAGACTAATAGGTCTATAGTTTCTGGGGTCATTTTTGGCACCCTTCTTATGCAAGGGGATGATGATGGCAACTTCCCAACCTGATGGAATGATACCTGTGGCATCTATGTGAGAAAACAGCCCTGCTAATAGGGGAGCCCACCAGTCAAAATGAGCTTTAAAAAGTTCAGGGGGAAGGAAATCTTCACCTGGGGCCTTATTGGGTTGCAATGAGTTAATGATAGAAACAATCTCCGCCGTCGCAACTGGGGGCCAGGCCGGGAAATCATTAATTGACAAAGAGTCCTTAAGAGAAGTTTGTTCAGTGACCTGGGGAGGAGCCATAAATAAATTAGCAAAGTACTCCTCCCATGTTGCAACTGGGATGTGAGAATCAAGGTGGAAAGTACGTTCCTTCAGGAGACCCGAAACCGTGTTCCAAAAGAAAATAGAATTTTTCTCCTTGGCTTGCAATTCCAGATCAGCCCAAATTTTGGCTTTATAAATAGCTTTTTTCTTAGAAATAAGTTTTTTGTAAGTGTGTCTTGCCTTTAACATTTCAGTATGGTTTACTGCAGAAGGCGAGATCAAAGATTGACGCATTTTTGCTCTTAGAAGTTTTCTGTTTAGATGACAGTCCGAATCAAACCAGGGCGACCTGTGATTCAAATATTGCTTAGAAGGAGCATTTGATGTTAGAAATTGGACTTTTAAGGTGTTGCATAGTTCGGCATAATAGGACATGACCGTGACAGAGTCAGCTGAATTAGAGGCAATTTCAGAGTTCCAATGTATTGCCTGCTCAGAGTTCAAGAAATTGGCCAATGCCTCCGTGTTCACCTTGGCCCAGGTTAACTTCCTATTTTGCCGAACCTCAACATTGGAGGTAAAGATTTCATCAAGTGGGGTATAAATTCTAGAGTCTGAACAGCCCCAGAACTGGACCTTAATAGGTTGGTGGTCACTGTCTTCCCTCACTAATACTTGGATGTCTGAGAATAAGTTTGTACTATCATATGAAACACAGATGTAATCCAGTACGCTACTATAGTTACCTGAATGATAAGTAAATGGATAAACAAAACCCGGTTCTTTGCCCCCTAAAATATAAAGGTTGCAATTATAAATCAACGACAGTAACTTGGAACCAGCCTCATTTCTTTTAGCATCCCTAGAAGACCACGGGACTTGATTCAGAAGGTATTCCTTGGGGATTTTACCCCGCTGTGCAGCAAGTCTTAAAGATGGCCCAACTCTGGCATTGAAATCGCCTACTAAAATCACTATGGCATTTGGGCAGGATAAGTTTAGCTTGATTAAAAAGCTTTCCAAATTAGCCCACATATGTGGGTGATAGTACAAAGAGGAATAAGGAGGGAGGTATACATTCACCATTATCCATATATATTTTTGAAAGAGAACTTAATTGCTAGATAATAAGTTGCATCCTCAGAGATAATTTCCTGTCCCTGCCAGCCCAGCTCAGCTTTGGCAAGTATTGATAGACCACCTGAGGCCCGACCTCTGGAGCTGGATCTTAATGCTGGAGATGACCATGAAATAAAACCTGGTAAGTGGATCGGTTCATCATTAGGCAGCCAGGTCTCCTGCAGGGCAATAAGATCAAAGGAGGTAAGAAACTCCAAGAACGACGGGTCTAACGAGCGTTGTCTCCAGCCCGCAATATTCCACGTCAGTAGCTGGATGAGGCCAGATCTAGTGGCATTAAGATTAGCAGAGTTAGTTGACTGGACGGAGGGGTTGGGGAGGCGGGCTAGTCAGATATCCGAAGAAGGATTTTCCAAGGAACTAGAATTGTCTGGGATTTTGTCCATGGCTGATCCACAACAAATCCCCCCCGGGGTCAGCTGTAATACAGGTTCCGTTTGATAACATTGAGAAGAACTATGGGGAAAAGAGTCAGTGCAAGAAGAATCCGACTGTTTGAGTGCTGATTCCGGGCTGTTACAAGAGGGGCCCTTAGAACCGGCCACAGAGGTGGTACTATTGGAAAAACCTTTGCTAAGATGCAATTGGTCGTTGTCTGGAAAATTTGAGTTGGGAGAGGTCAAGTCTATAAGGGGATTAGCCGCTTTGCAGGTTAATTTCAGGAGGTCAGACAGTTCATCAACTCCTTTTAAAATAGCTGATTCAGCAGAGCGAGGCCTTGGATTTAAGGGCTTTGTGGAGCAGATTTCAGGACCAGACCGAGAATTAGAAGAGGAAGCTTTTGGCAGAGTCCACTTTTGAGAAGGATGGCTTAGAAGAGGAGTGGCAACGCTGTCCTGGAAGACTCGGACGGGGGAAATCTCAAACTTACGTAGGAAAGGCCTTATTTTGTACAGCATGCTAGGGATGGTGGGTTGGTTGAAAGTCAGGAGAACTCGGGTAGTCTCATTTTTAAAAGGAAGCCAGGTTACTTTAGTCAAATCCAGTTTGGAGCTCTCACAACGAAGGAGACTGCAGAGGGCTGATGTAACAGCACTCTTTGTATTCCATCTTCTGAAATTCAATTTATTGTTAGAAATCAGAAGAGCAATCTGATTAAGTTGCAAACAGCGATTTGAGGATGAAAGATTTTCATGATCCTGGTGGTCCACTTGGACGTGCATTGCTGCAAATTGGGGAGGTGAAATGGATACCTTAGGAGTATCTTTGGCGACATTAGTAGCCTCAGGAAGAGGGAGTGAATTCACCCCATCATTTGTTTGTGAGGGAATGCCCAGGGCTCCTTTGCTGCCATAATGACCTCCCACAGATGGAACCGTTTGCTGAGAGGCAGTGGATCCAGTAATAAGAGCTTTTAGGGCTTCCACTTTACTGTTCACCTCTGAGAGTAAATTAAAAATTGCAGAAACGGTTTGAGCAGTCAAAAAGCACTGATTAGATACTAGGTCCGCAAGACTGTGATTTAAAAAACCCTCGTTCCCTGTAGTGCAAAACACAGGAGCAGTTAAGCAATTTTCAGAAGATAAGTGGACAGGACCGGGGGAGTGCTCTTTCGCAGAAGACTTTAAAGCATTGTCCACAGCAGAGCCAGGACACTCTGAGTCTGCTAATACTTCAAACTTATTTAGCAGGGAAACATCCAAAGGCCGGACGCAGGGTTTACTTACTGAGGAAGATTTACTTTTCAAAAAGCCGTCCACCTTGAGCTGTTTCGCTGGTATGGGAGGCGAAGATTCAGATAGTGACTGAGACTGCTGCTTCCTCTTACGTTTCCCCATGCCAAAGTCGACCAACTGGGTGAGGGTAAAATATAATAAAGCTCCAACTCCACGAGGTAAACAATCCAAGCGCCCAAGGACAGTTAGTAGAATAAGCAGTGGTGGAATCACTCTAAAACAAGGACCCAAGGTCTTCAAGAGTAGAAGGCACTAAATAGTGGAACGCCGAAGGCCATTCACAAAATAAAACACTGGCCGCTACGATAATAAAATAAAATAAGATGAATGTCGGTTCCCAGCTTCAGTCTCTAGTTCTCCCAACTTAAACAGCACACTAAAAGATAATACAAATTAGGGAAGATAAAACATAATAAAACTATCTAAAAAATAAAACGGGAGTGGGACTGTGAACAAACACTTCCTACTGCTCCTCCGCCATGTTCTTCTCCCCCTTTTTTGGATGGCGGTAGCCTGAGATGATGCCATCTTCCCAAAAGATCTACAAGACAAGAAGCAACCGCTGCAAATGGAGGATCACGTAAAATGGGGAAATGTCCTATGAACGCTAAAGCACGCAGCCACTCTAGTGGAGTGATCCATTGAGGAGAGGTGTGAATGTATGTACATGAGCTGTTACATGCCTTTGGAAGGACTGGGGCAATTAAAACACCTCCCTCCCTTCATCTCAGCTTAAGAAATCCAAGCTCTGAGCCTCAACTAAGGCGGTTACTTCATTTCCCTTTTGTCTCTGTTAGTGTTGCACTTAGGAGTGGTACAAAACAATGTTACTTCATGTCCATCGCGCAACTACTGAAATTTATCTCGACCACGCCCCCCAGAACGGGTGCTAAGCGCGACAATACTGTACCTGGTACTGGGGTAGCGTTTTCCCATGTCACTCTCTGTTCCCGCTTTCTGTTCCGAGACAAGACACCATGTAGTAATGACTGTCACGGAACAAAACGTTCGTTTCTCTCAGAAAACTGTGTACAGTTTGTTTGTTTGTTTTTTACTTTTCAGAAGCGAAATATCAAAAAAGAATTTTTAAACACCCTCCCCAAAAAAAGGAAAAAGGAAGGTAGACAAATTCAGTGTTTGTCACGGTACAAGACCGTGAGGTAACACTTGTCACGAGACAAGTTATCATGACCATGGGAACACTGAACAGGGACAAAACCACATGATTGCGACCAACACTGTCACGGTACAAAATTAGTTGCGGAACAAAGAAGGACGTGAAGTAACTGCCTAAGGAAGTGCCTGGCCTCCCCCCCCCCCCCAATTTTGCCAAGGACTTTACATCTAAGAAATAACTCCTGGCAAATCCAGATTTTGCCATGTTATAACCTATTGGTACTGCTGTGAGGAAGGAGGTTTCGCCCTCGAAATATTAGCAATGTTTTTGTGAATTTTCTAGTAGCCTAAAGGTATCACCTGTTCTACTTTTTATTTGGTTTTTGTGATGACTACATGGCTCCTCAACTTGTTTTGCTTCTAGTGGAGGCCGAAGGTGATGTACTCACACGAGGTACTTGGTGGATCCTGAAGATCTGAGGCAATTTTAATGTAATCATTTCTAGACCCGGAGGGTGGATTTCCTTTTTGATATATGCCTACTAAAAAGCAAATTTGCTTGAGGAAAGAGTCATCCCAGTCCACATCTTCTTCCTCCAGACAGCTCTGTGTGGGATCAACATTTGTGCTGGGGAAGGAAACAAGAGGTTAGAAGAAAACAACAGTAAACACAAAACAGCCAGAACAAAAGGGCCATTTGGTTAAGGAGACAGGAGTAGAAATTGCTCTTAATCCCCAAAGGAGACATGGAAGGAGCTTTTCTGGAGAATGGATAAGCCTCGCAAGCACATTTGGGCATTTGGGGCTCTTTAGTCTGGAAAGGAGGCGCCTGAGGTGAGATACGACTGAGATGTCCAAAATAATGCAGGGCATGAGTCAAGTGGATAGAGGGATGCTCTTCTCCCTCTCACAAAATACCAGAACTAGGGGACATCCACTCACATTGAGGGTTGGGAGAATGAGAACAGACAAAAGAAAATTTTTTTTACCAAGAGTGTGGTTAGTCTGTGGAATTCCCTGCCACAGGAGGTGGTGACGGCACTGTTGAGTATTTCCCCCCCAGCTTGGCTAGCCCAAGCTAAAGGCTCCTAGATTCCCCTAGTACCCAATGAAAGAAAGCTACCACGAGAGAGGTCCAGAGAATTGCAGGTTTAGGTGGCCCAATAAAGAAATGGTAAGGCGAACGACCCACAACAAGGCAATGCGAGGCGTTTGGCCCCGAAGAAAGGGTGCACCCAGGTTTTATACCTCCCTCCCCCTCCCATGAGGTGCATGCAACCCCTGGATCAGGTGAGGGAATGGTCTTCGAGGAACCTCCAATGAGGACAGTTCAGGGACATCCCAGGGGAGGTCCCAGGACACCAGCTTAGCTTGTCTGTCCAGGTGTGGCTGGCCATCCATGTTCTTTAATGGGCTATCAAGAGTGAAATAATGGAAGGAAGGTAAAGGGCAGTGTCCAAGAGTCCGAGTAATTATCAATTCAATAGGAGGGCTGGAAAGTCAACAGAAGAGTCCCAAGTTGTCAGACACGTTCTCCAGGGTATGTAGAAAAGAGACAATGGGAGGTCTCCTAGCAGTCTCCTGGCTGAGATTAATCCTATTGTCCATGAGGAAATTCCTGCCTCTCCCTGGAATCTCCTTGACTGGTGTAGTCGCTTCTGGAAGATGCAGGCATGCCAAAGAGTCGCCATTTTCCTCCTTCTCTTCCCATGGTTCTTGCCCAAGATGGTGGTCCCAAGCATAGAGAAGGGGGGAGTACCCAGGGAAGCATGGTGGGGTGAGAGGTTAAGAGGAGAGCAGGGGCGTTGCCCTTCTAGCTCAAGGTGGCAGGGAGGGGAAGGCAAGAGAAAGAGGGGGGGGGAGAAATCTAGTGGAGGGGGAAAGGAGAATCCAGGTGTGTATGGAGTTTTGTCAGGATGGGAAAAGACTGCACAGCAGCTTGCCTGTTATTTCTATAGGAAAGTTCCAGTTTGTTTGGGGTTTTCATGTAGTGCTTGGGCATGGTGTGGGGCGTGGTTTGGGGTGTTGGGAACCCCCAAAAGCATCTCATAAAATATTTTATTTTTTTCTTAGTGACCCTACAGCATCTGGCCTGGATGGCTTCAAAAGGGGATTAGACAGATTCCTGGAGGAAAAGTCCATCACAGCTTACAAACCATGATGGAGATGTGTAAACTCCAGGCTTAAAACCACAGAATAATGAAGTTGGAATTGGCCTATAAGGCCATGCTCAATGCAAAAATCCAAGTGAAAGCAGATGGCTCTCCAATTTTCTCTTCAGTGCCTTCAGTGTTGGAGGGTTCACCACTTCCAGAGGTCATAGAGGTTGGGACTACAAGTCCATCAAGTCTAACCCCTGCATGATGCAGAAATACGTATCAAAGGATATCAGCTGGATGGTTGTCCAAATTCTCTTGATCACCTCCAGTTTTGGAGCACTCACCACCTCTTGACGTGATTGGTTCCACTGTCGTTCATGGTTATACTACTCTAACAGTTAAGAAGTTTTTTCAACTGATATTCAATCAAAATCTGGTGTCCTGTAGCTTCAGCCCCTTATGACATGCCTGGCAAGCTGGGATGATCAAGAACAGATCTCGGCCCTCCACTTTTTGACTACCCTTCAAAGGATTTGAAAAATAACACCCCATCTCCCCTCAGTCTTCTTTTCTCCAGGCTCAACATGCCCCCAGGGGCATTCTGTCTTTCTTGAGAGGGCTTCATTTCCAGTCCCCTGATCATCCTTGTTGCCTTCCTCTGAAAAAGGACGAGGACTGAAGCCAAGTCAGTGGTGAAGGAAGGACGACGGAGATATTCTCTTAACATAAGAACATAAGAACAGCCCTGCTGGATCAAGCCAAAGGCCCATCTAGTCCAGGTTCCTGTATCTCACAGTGGCTCCCAATGCATCTCGGAGCGTACAAAATGATATTTCTGTCTCCTGATCCCACTCCCCTGCCTCTGGCTCTTGAAGTACCCTGGTTTTAAGCCTGGAGATGACACATCCCCATCATGGTTTGTAACCTGTGATGGACTTTTCCTCCAGGAATCCGCCCAATCCCCTTTTGAAGGCATCCAGGCCAGATGCCATCACCACCTCCTGTGGCAGGGAGTTCCACAGACAACACGCTGGGTAACAGGCTAACAACGTGCCCCCCCCCCCAGTTTCTCTGTCTTTTTCAGTCAAGGACTTCTTATTTTTCTTTAGCGTTTGTCCCGCTTGGCGATGGGGGTCCTCTTGACAGATCCATTGTTTTGAGGTGCCTTTGGGGGACGTTCAGTCGGCCTGTCGCAGGGCCTGTTAATGAGAGAGAAGAAGCCATTCCTTCTTCCTCACGTCTCCCCCTTAGTCAAGTCGAAATCAAGTTCTCTTTTGTCCTTTCCCACAAGGCCTCCTTTGACAGCTGCTGGTACTCACCATCATGTGTCATCCCACCAAGGAGTCAAGACAAAAAACCAACAACCCAAAGACCCTTCTGTACGTCGGGATGAAAAACAAAGATTAATTGCTTCCCATCTCTTCCTTGTAACAAACCATGATAAACAGATTAAGGGAAGAAAACCGCCTGCCACGTTGGGAAGGAGGCCAAGGAGCAAAACAAGGGCATTGTTAACCCAGAAACTGGGAAGGGGGTGTTCCTCCCTGCTCGCTCTCCCCACTCCCAAAGTGCCCCCCCCGTCAACGTATGATGATGATTTCCAACTTGGCAAAAGGAGATAGAAAGCGGCCCAGAAAGCTGCTCTCATGACCCTGTCCTGATTTTCTGCCCCTGCCCCCCCGCCGCCACCGCCCTCCCTGCCTGGAATGCGTCAGCGGCTGAAAAACCCGTCCAGAGGCAGAATGTTTGGGAGATAAGGCCGTGGTTGCAAAGGCTCCAGAAACAAGTGAACATTTCAGCTTCAAAGAATAAAAGAGGATCAGTGGGGGGGGGGAGAGGGAGTGGGTATTCTGCAATGTCATATTTAGGTGTCTTTGTGACGACACCTCCCTTATAAACATGTAATTTTGATGAAAAAAATGTGTAGTGTAGGGAACCAACTTATTAATCTTCACAGGATCTTCTTGGTAATGCTGCCACCTTTTTAAATCGTGACCTTATGAACTGGGACAGACTCAGATGTATAATACAAAAATACTAATGACGTTTATTGAGAAAATAAATAAATACAATAATGTCTGAAGTGGGTATGCGTTGCCTTAAACCTAAAATAGATTAATTCAACTCTTCAAGCCCCCTGTCTTTAATAACCAGTAAACAGTAAAGCCCTCACTGCCTGACTGAACTCTAACAGAGCTGTGCTCAATCCCAGCACTCACTCTCAACAACAACTCTTAACTCAACTCTTAACTCTCAACTCAACTTAACTACTCTCACAGACCAGGCTCCACCCTTTTTATACCATACAACCCCCCACCCTCCTGCTGGGATTGGCTGATAATTTACATATGTATTTCTCCTGAATCCAGGGTGTTGTCACCGTCCTTTCCACTGTTTCCACGTTATGCAACCATTGCTGTAAGCCGCCTTGGGTCCTTTTCCAAGGAGAAAGGTGGGGTAAAGATACTCAAATAAATAAATACATTTCCAGAGTTCCCCACCTACCCACCCTCCACCCCCAGGTATCAAGGGATGGTGCTTTTTCCGGCAGCCTCGGAGAGCTTGGGTGGCCCCTCACTTGGGAGGCATGGGGGTAGATTCAATTCCCAGCACCTGGCTCCCCAGCCCAACCCACTGAGCTCACTTCTCAGTCCATGGTTGGGGAGCAAAGTCATTGCCCCGGAGATGCCCTTGTAATTCTGGTGTACAGGGCAGACGAAAACACATCCTCTTAACTGACATAAACCTGGCGTTGAAGCGTGGATGTGATGGATCAGATTCCCATCACATGCAGTTCCTGGGATGGGGTTCCAAAGGTACCCCTTTATTTATTTTATTTTATTTTATTTTATTTTATTTTATTTAAGGTGGCTTCCCACGGGTCCTTGCAACAGACCACACCTATTCCCCTTGCTGCCTGACTGACAAGGCATAATAATTACAAGCCGCCCAGTCAATTCAGACTTTTGCTCTCTGGAGACCAAGTTGGCGAATCAAATTGCCAACACCAGAACCGGGACCCAAACTCGCTGAGCTAAACCAGCCCGTTGCCAATTATTTGCTGAACGGAAAATCCCTGGTTGGGAACATCATCCAGAGGATGTTTGTAACCAGAGGAGGCCAACCAAGGTTTGGATGTGGGCACCAAAATTCAGAGGGCACCTACATTTTGTTACTGTAAAGAAGGCATTAAACTGATCTCAAGCATGAGGCCAACGGTTGGGGAACGGCTTTCCTTTTCCAGATCTACAGGAGGGAAAAACCAATCTACAAGTGAGCCAAGGGGGGGGGGAGTTTGATTGTTGAGCGTAAGGCGGCTTTGTGGCATAGGGACCCATCTCTACCCATTCTAGCAGGTTGCCTCAGGAAGTGTAGCTGGGTCTTTCCCTCCAAAGAAAAGCCAGGGTGGTGTGGTGGACATGGACAGAGTGCAGGATTAGGGTGCAGGATACCTGGATAATCGTATCGGCTCTGCCATTCCATTAGACCATCCAGTGATGCGGAGAGGGGTTTCTTTGCTGCTTGGGTAACAGTTTTAACCTCCATAGGGCCTTTTTACATGACCCCTAAGATCCGCTGGCCACTTAAATTCGGACCAGAGATCTTAGGGGTTCCTCGCTCTTCCTCTGTCCCCACCCCCCTCCGCACTTCCTGGTTGCTGGCTGCGTGAGGGAGGGAAAAGAAAGAAAGAAAAGACTGCCGGTTTACCTCCGTTTTGTTCCCGGCAGCATTCAGATCTCTTAAAGGGGCGGGGCGCAAAAAGAGAACAAACGGAAGCCAGGAGAGTCCCGCACTCACTATCCTTACACCAGATCAAATATTTGTCACCATCAAAGACCAGGTACAAGAAAACTGCTGTTTGGTCGCGCTAAAGTGGGCGGGGTTGCACTTAATTGTCTGCAAAGTCCGGAGCTGGTGGGTAAACATTTTAAAGGTCCGGACCTTGCAGCCATTTGCGGCGGAGCTTAGGGGTCGTGTATAAACCCCCATAGCAATCTACCCAGGCCTTATACTCTGAAGAGTCCACGCCAGCTTTGCATGCAGTGTGGAAACAACACGGCTTCTATGCAGAACATGATACCATAGTCTCTCGAGACTGAAGGATGCCTATATACCTGGGTGCAAATCCCTGCTCAGCCATGAACACTCACAGGGAAGGTGGTAATGATGATCCACACTTTGACACCACAAACATACCTTGATGACTCTACGAGGGTCACCCACCATAGGTTGGCAGCAACACGATAACAGGTCCCCCCGCCTTTGCTGTCTTTCTGCAAGCAGGCAAAGACCCTTTTCTACAGGCAAGATTTCCCTGGGTGACTGAATACCGTTTTGTGACTTTTAGGTAGATTGCTATGTAGGACGGAATTTGTAGTTGTACTTGTGTTATTTCCCCTTTTTCGTTTTCTATCTCTGAGTGGCATTTCCCCCTCTGTTTACTTATTGTTGTTAGCTTTAATATTGCTTCTTAATGATGCAAGATGCATCTTTCCGCAATCTTTGTTCTCAGCCTTGAATTTTTATCTTTAGCGTTCTTGATAATTATTATACACTCATGGTCTCAAACTTTGTATATTGTCCTTCAGTGCTGTAAGATGCCTTGAGTCCTTTTGATTTAGAAAAGTGGGATAAAAATATTTTAAACTAACTAACTAACTAACTAACTAACTAAATAAATAAATAAATAAATAAATGATTTACTGAGTAAATGAAAATGTTCTTATTTGTCCAGGACAATTTCAAATTCTCCTTCCCAGCAAAATTATTCTAGGACATAAACAGATCGTAATTCGAGCTGAAACCATATTCATGTTGGAAATAACTGTGAGAAGAATCCTTCTGTGACTCTGAAATGAGACTTCAAAACAAGCTACTCACAGAATTGAGAAACGCTGGCCCTGAGAGACGGTCATTAGTTAAGAATTTCTCTCTTCTCGTCATCAGCTGTCCCTAATGTGTCTCTAACCTGTTCCAGAACCCAGTCCTGGACTTGAACCATGTTCATTCTTGTTACTGTATTATTATATAAACAATTGTATAAAATGGGACCAAATACTGACTGGAGAAAAAAACCACCTGTGGAAGGGCAGATGGGCAGTGGTTCCAATGCATGTGATGTGGAGCACGCTCAATTTTGCAGAAAACTAAGAAAAATGTTTTGGGGGCTGCTGGGGGCATGAAAGCCAGTATATGGCTCTTTGGGGTCCTGAAGTTGGCAAGTTCATTGCTGGCACTGCCGGAAGCCACCTTGTCCTGTGTTAGACTCTCCAAATATTCTAGGAGGGAACACATTTCTAACAGGCAGCCCGAGACTCAAAGCTGAGGTTTGCATTTTGGTTATTGGAAGGTCGCTGGCAATTAAGCATCCAATTAAGCAGGGCTCTTGTGACTGGCATAAGATCTCTAATACTTACTGATTTTTTTCCTGCTTGAAAGCACTTTCCAGAAGACTGAGCTGCCCCCCCCTGCCGCCTCTTTGAAGGCTGAGACTGTGTCTCCTTGACCATCGGCCAACAGGAATGACTCCTCTCTCAAGGATCTTCCCTGAACATTTTGCTTGTCAAAGCTTGGAATGGTTGTTTCTAGTTTGCACTCCAGTTCTGGAATCCTTTGGGAGCGTAGTCCCCGGGCTGGGAGATTCTGGGGGTTTCGGTGCAAATAAACACACCCACACCCAGTTTCATCCTCATCATCACTCTTATCCGGCACCGTCTTCTGGTACCATAACAGTATGCAAGAGTGTGGCTTCACTTTGTTTTTGAACTGTAATCGGTTTCATTTCTGAGGCTCTCCCAGATATGTACCTGATTAACCATGAAGCATCGGATCTAATTTTCTGAGGTGGTTATTTATTTATTTTATTTGTTTTGAATATTTTTACATGGAGAAGAGAGGAGCACCATCAAAAGACAGAGTGAAGTAACCCCCTCAAACAGCAGATTCTAGGAGCCAACTATATAACAGAATTGATGTAATTTAATTTAATTTTTATACAGTAGGACCTCTGTATCCACTGATTCATTATCCACTGATTCAGTTATCCATGGTTGGCAGAGGAAAATAAATAAATAATTCAGCAGCTGTAAAGCAAGCTACTGTCATAAAACAGCAGCCATAAAGCAAGCTACCGTCACAAACAGCAGCTGTAAAGCAAGCTACTGTTGCAAAACAGCAGCTGTAAAGCATGTTACTATCACAAAACAGCAGTTTTGGGGACATGTTGGTGTTCTCTCTTGTCCACGGTTTTCATTATCCACGGAAAGGCTTGGAACCAATACCCAGTGGATACTGGGGTCCTACTGCAATTGTATTTTTGCCACTAAGGATTGGCAGAGAAATGCCAGTGGAATTTCCTGCCTCCAGTGATGAAATAGTGTTCTGGGCGTGTTGACATGATTTGGGGAGAAAGCCTTCTCACCTGGGTCAGGTGGCAATCTGATACAAACAGCGACTGGGGAGGCTTAGTCATGATACAAATAAATTGGACTTTCCTTCGTAATTTTGTCTGCACCGTGTGTCTGTTCTTATAGTGCCCTCACCAGAGTTCTCAAAGTCAGTGAAGTATTTTAGGAGTGGTGTTCCTGGTTCCACTCCCTCAGTCAGATTCCATGGCTAAATGAAAACTAGTCCTTCACTCTACCCACTACACCACACTGTAGCACGTCCTTAATCTCTTATGGTTCCAACTGAAACCAAGCCAGTTTACCTAATGCAGTGGTTCTCAACCTGTAGGGTCCCCAGATGTTCCTGGACTGCAACTCCCAGAAATCCCTTCCAGCACAGCAAGTGGTGGAGGCTTCTGGGAGATGCAGTCCAGGAACATCTGGCGACCCACAGGTTGAGAACCACTGACCTAATGGCTAATCCGTGGGAAAGGGACTTGATGTCTGAATGTTGTTCTCCTTGAGGACAAAAATAAATAAAATAAAATGAAAATATGTGCATTTTCATCCTAGCTCTTCCTTAGCAGGGCACCGCTGCCCTGTATTGTTCCCAATGCAACACATTTAAGTCTTAGGCATTTCCGTGCCGTCAGCTTGCTTTCTACCACATCTTTATAAGACTAGAGTGTTGGATTGAATTTTATCTTACTATCAATTTGCCTTCAGTTAAGGATACTGTATCTTGACTCCCCCCCCCCATCATCCTACCAGAATATTGTTGCCAAGTTGCCTGATTGACCCTGATTTTTAAGCAAGTGGCATGCCAACAGGGGGATGAGACTAGACCAACTCACCCAGACAGGAGCCCAGGAACTGAAGTTGGCACACCAGGACTACATCCATGGTTAGGTGCCCAGGAACTGAAGCTGGCACACAGGACTAGAACCAGTTGGTACTGACCTTCAAGACCCTGAAAAGGACATTTTGAAGCAAGGACTAGCATATTTAAGCAGTCCACAGGGAGATTGCTCAGACAGCCCAGGAACTGAGAGTCCAGGGCCTTCCAACTCACCCAGACAGGAAACAAACTCACCAGGACCTGGCCAACAGGACAGGGGGGGATGAGACCAACTCAGACCAACTCACCCAGACAGGAGCCCAGGAACTGAGACTAGACCAACTCACCCAGACAGGAGCCCAGGAACTGAAGTTGGCACACCAGGACTAGAACCAGACAGCCAGTGCAGCAGCACTCCACAGGGGGATGAGACTAGACCAACTCACCCAGACATTTGCCCAGGAACTGAGCACTCCACAGGGAGATGAGACTAGTCACCCAGACAGGAGCCCAGGAACTAGAACCAGACAGCCAGTTCAGCAGCACTCCACAGGGGGATGAGACTAGACCAACTCACCCAGACAGGAGCCCAGGAACTGAAGTTGGCACACCAGGACTAGAACCAGACAGCCAGTTCAGCAGCACTCCACAGGGGGATGAGACTAGACCAACTCACCCAGACAGGAGCCCAGGAACTGAAGTTGGCACACCAGGACTAGAACCAGACAGCCAGTTCAGCAGGGGGGATGAGACTCGACAGGAGCCCAGGAACTGAAGGCGAGGCAGGGTCAAGATGAGCTAAAACACCATCAGTGTTCATGACAGCCAGTTCAGCAGCAGCTGAAAACCGATGTACTGGAGGCAGCTTCCCAGAAGGGAGTCATTCATGCCCTCAGGTGAACCTCATGAGAACAGGTTCCTGCAAACACAGGGAATCTCCTGGGTCCCAGCTGGCCTCGGTCTTGCAACTATACGGGCAACTGATGCAGACAAATCTCTGTTGCTGCCCTGATCCTCCTGACCACCAGCTCCATCCACCCCCCACCCCCACCCCCGTGCATTTCCGTGGCTCGGAAGGGATTCAGATCAGAGCAGGATTCTTCAAATTTTAAAGACTTTCTAGAAGTAACTAATTTGTAGGGCTACATTATGGTGGAAATTTACTGATGCCACACAATCATTTCTCTTCCGCTACCACTTTGCGGTGTGTTTTTCAAAGCTTAGAATGCACACGCTACAAAAGGCTGCAAACTCAAAGCTGAACTGATCTCTTTCTGTACATGTACATATACAGTACTGTATATACAGTATATATTTTATGTTCACCCCAAAATAATCATACCAGAAGGGTCACACAGGCAGGAGCCCCTAAACACCTCTCCATACTGGAGAAGGTGTAAATTAATCCCAACAAACAAAATCAAAGCACTGGAACTGAGTCAGGAATCTAAGGATCTTAATACAATCCTAGCCTAACAGGGCTTTAGGGACTGTGAATATTAACTAATCCCAAGTGCAGTTTTCATAAAATCATAGAATCATAGAATCATAGAGTTAGAAGAGACCTCCAGGGCCATCTAGTCTAACCCCCTGCCATGCAGGAACCCCATCACAATATTTCCGACAGATGGCCATCCAGCCTCTGCTAAAAAACCTCCAAAGAAGGAGACTCCACCACCCTTTGTGGCAGCATATTCCACTGCCGAACAGCTCTAACTGTCATGAAATTCTTCCTAATGTTCAAATGGAATCTCTTTTCCTGTAGTTTGAAACCATTGCCCTGAGTCCTAGTCTCTGAAGCCATAGAAAACAAACCTGTTCCCTCTTAAATATGACATGCTTTCAAATATTTAAACATAGCTATCATATCCCCCCTCAGGCTTCTTTTAGAGAGGCAAAACATTCCCAGTTCCCTAAGTCGTTCCTCATAAGACATTTCCTCCAGACCCTCAACCATCCTGGTCGCCCTCCTCTGCACCCACTCGAGGTTGTCAACATCCTTTTTAAATTGAGGCGCACAGAACTGGACACAGTACTCCAAGTGGGGTCTGACTAGAACAGAATAGAGTGGTACTATCACTTCCCTTGATCTAGACACTATGGTTCTGTTGATGCAACCAAGAATCGCATTGGCTTTCCTGGCTGCCGCATCACACTGCTGACTCGTGTTCAATTTGTGGTCCACCAGGACTCCCAGATCCCTTTCACAGGTACTATCCTCCAGCCAAGTGTCCCCCATCCTATATCTGCGCAATTCATTCTTTTTTACCTAGATGTAGCACCCTACATTTCCCTCTGTTGAAATCCATTCTGTTAGCTTTGGCCCAGCATTCTAATCTGTCAAGGTCCTTTTGGATTTTCATCCTATCCTCTAGGGAATTAGCAACCCCTCCCAATTTGATATCATCTGCAAATTTAATTAGCATACTCTCTGTTCCTTCCTCCAAGTCTTTACCGAACCGTATACAACTCGGGTAGTCTTTACACCCAAATCTGCACACATATTAAGAACAGGTGAGCCTATTTCAGACCTGAGTGAACTGAAGCAAATTGTAGTTGAATGTCAAGAAGGCAAAACCCGTGACAACAGAACGACACCACTTGCACGCCGACAATGAAGACACGAAATAGTCGAGAGGTTTTTTTGTATACAGTGGAACCTCGTATAACAAACAAGAGATAGGGGAAATTTGCTTAACAGAATCGCCTATGGAGCGAATGCGTACAACATAAAAATGGTTGCCATTAGGGATTACTCTGTTTTCAATGCATTCCTAGGGGAAATTTGCATAAAGGAAAATTGGCTTAACAGAATTTCAATTTGGAATGAATTAATTCCTTTATGCAAAGTACCACTGTACCTCGGTTCAGTCATCAGTCCAAAAGGAGAGGGCTGCTAAGAAATCTGAAGACGATGGAGGTGCAGAAGGACAGCCATGAAGGAACTGGAAAAGACTGTCAAATGGAAGGAAGTGTGTCACTAAGACCCATCCACCCCAAATCACCATGTACGGGTGCAAAAGTTGAACAGACAAAAAAGCTGACAGGGAGACAAAAATTGCTTTCTTGAAATTGTGGCTCTGGAGGAGAGCTTGGCAGCTACACCTGGCCTGCCGGAAAATGTCAAACAAGTGGGTCCTGAATCAAGACTGGACTAACAGTGAAGCCAAAAATGTTAAAACAGGCTGTCCCAACTTTGGGGGACCTCCTGATGAAGGAAGAGACAACCATGCTGGGAAAAGCAGTAGGAAAGGAGGAAAGACCCTGCGTGAGATGGAGCAACTCCCAAACGGCTTGGCATTGCAAGACCTAAACAGGACAGCTGAGGTTTGAGGAGGACAGTTTGGAGACGGCTCATTATTGGCAGGGATCTCGACATCAGGGGAAATAGGAAGAGGAAGAGGGAAGAGAAACAGGGCAGCTAACGTTTTGTCCCCCCCAACCAATAAGTTATTTATTACCTGCTGCAGCAACGCTGATCCTGTGGGGGTGGCCTGTAGATCCTCAGATAGACTGCTACTCCTCCGTGGCATTTGTGTGGCTCACCCAGCGCTGCTTGGGCCTTGGGCCTTGGCCAGAAAGTCCAATGTTTTGTGGGGTGTTTTTTCCCTCTCTTTTAATTTCTCTCCCCCCCCCCCTCCTTTTACATTCCTTGTCAGCCCCGGGTGGAAGGAGGCCAGGGCAGCTTTCCCTGGTTGGCCTGAGCTTGAAGGGTGGAAGGGGAAAGAAAAGGGGCCTCTCTTTGCCGAAGCCACAAACTGCGGCCAGAAATGGAATAAAGAGGCGTCTTTTTCCAGCTTGAAACAACACATTATTCCTCCCCGACTGAAGGCCCAACCCCTCCCACATATCTTCCTACCAATGGACCGGCTGCAGAGAGAGGAGAGAGAGTCAAACAAGTCAAAACAAGTTTGTTCTTTGAAGTTTCTTTCTGCGGGTTGGGGTGGCGGTGGTAGGTACTTAGGCAGGTTTCAGAAGGACTGCAAGTACCTCCCGGGTTTTATAGGCCAACAGACATCGGCACCCGAACAACAGACCCCGAGGCCATCTGCCGATCTTCGGTTTTGCCTTTTAAAAATTCTGGATTATTTTTCAGAAGGCTCACCTGCCTTTTCCAACATTTTAAAACTTGAGACACAGCTGCAGCGGGGAGCGGGGGGGGGAGAGAGGGAATTGCAATTAGCAGAATCCAAGAAACAGAAACAAGCTAAAGCATTCAATATTTTTATTGATATATTTATTATTATTTATTAATATGCGGTTCAATATCTTTATTAATGACTTGGTGTGAGGGTTCGGTTAGGAGGATCAACGGTTCGGAGGCGGAATTATGACTTGGCTCTTGCATTTCTCCAAAATGCAAGAAACTTTTATTGAAATTATTAAACAACATATTCTCAGGTGTCTTCTTTTCAGCTTCGGTTACACTTGATAACATTAAACATTCTGAATTAGCATTTGGCAACAAATAACTATTTGTAATGAATTCTTATTTACGACTTGCGGAGCAAGGAGGTTTTCAACACTATCGGCCCAGCATGACACGTTTCCGCAACAATGTTGTCAAACAGGCTGCTGGTTCTCCCACCCCCAGGCAGGGATCCACCCCACAGGTCCACTTTGTTTGACTCCTGCCGCTGATCCTCTGGACTGATAGGGGAAATCTTTCCACTCAGTGGTACTGTCACTTCACTTTTCCTTTGCCTCCACTCTGATCTGTTTGTCTTCCCTTATCCACCACTTTTTTTTGTCTTCCTGTCAGTTTGTGTTCCTTCATCCCTTCTCTCTGGGTCTACCGGTACTCGGACATCTAGGGGCGTTTATACACGACCCCTAAACTCCGGGGCAAATGGCTCCCAGCTTCGAGCTTAAAAATGTTTCCCCACCAGCTCCGGAGTTTACAGGAAATTAGGTGCGACCACGCCCACTTTAGCGCATCCCAGCACACCTTTCAAGTACCTGCTCTCTGGAGGTGAAAATTCTTTGATGCGGTGTAACGATAGTGAGTGCAGGGCTCTCCTCGCTTCTGTTTGTTGTTTTTTGGCTCCCACCCCTTTAAGAGTTACTTAAGAGACTGGAATGTTGCCATGGCAAGAGCGAGAGGCAGAAAGGAGGTGAGCCACCTCTCTTTTCTTCCTGTTTTTTTCTTCCTGTTTTTTCTCCCTCCCCTCAGGCAGCCAGCAGCCAGGAGTGCGGAGGAGGTGGGAACGCAGGAACAGCGACAAACCCCTAAGATCTCTGGTCCGAATTTAGGTGGCCAGCGGATCTTAGGGGTCGTGTGAAAAGGCCCTTGATCTAGTACTCTGATGTCCATTGACCCCACTTGGATTCCTACCTCCTGTCCTATCCCTTTTAATTCCGCCTCTTCTCTCTCCTTGACCTCCCATTCGCTCTCATCTGTGACCATCACAAAGAATCCACCTATCACAGCCTTTTCCTCTACAGGCTCCCTGGGCATGAGTAAAGGGGGCAGAGGGACACTCTTCTCCCTCTCATAAAATACCAGAACTAGGGGTCATCCACTCAAATTGAGGGCTGGGAGAGTAAGAACAGGCAAAAGACTTTTTTTTAACCCAGTGTGTTGTTAGTCTGTGGAACTCCCTGCCATAGGATGTGGTGATGGCATCTGGCCTGGATGCCTTCAAAAGGGGATTGGACCGATTCCTGGAGGAAAAGTCCATCACAGGTGACAAGACCATGATGGAGATGTGTCATCTCCAGGCTTAAAACTTCAAGGGCCAGAAGCAGGGGAGTGGTATCAGGAGACACATATCTAGTCGTGCGCTCCCAGAGGCATTTGGATCCCAGAGGAGCCTCGTGGTGCAGTGGTTAAATGCCTGTCCTGCAGGTAAAAACTGTGCTCACGACCTGGGGTTTGATCCCAGGTAGCTGGCTCATGGCTGACTCAGCCTTCCATCCTTCTGAGGTTGGTAAAATGAGTACCCAGCTTGCTCGGGGGGGGATGTGTAGCCTGCATACTGTTAATAAAAACTATAAATCACCCAGAGACTACTTGAAGTGACATGGGGTGGTATATAAGCAGAACACTTTTTTGGGTGGGGCCACTGTACAATACAGGAAGCTGGACTAGATGGGCCTTTGGCCTGATCCAGTGTGGCTCTTCTAATGTTCTTATGTTCTCTATTATCTCTTTACTTCTTTCTTCATCTAAGTTCACATCCTTCAATAATTCTTCTATAGACTTATTTTCTTCTTGTCTCAGCTCCTCTGTTTTTCCTCTGGACGGCCCCACACACATCTCTCTCACACACTTGGATGAAAGAATAGACTGTGTGCTGATTAAATTTGCAGATGAAACCAAATTGGGAGGGGTTGCTAATTCCCTAGAGGTTAGAATGAAAATCCAAAATAACCTTGACAAATTAGAGTGCTGGGCCAAAGCTAACGGAATGGGTTTCAACAGAGGGAAATGTACGGTGGTGCATCAAGGTAAAAAAGTATGAATTGCACAGATATAGGATGGGGGACACCTGGCTGGAAAATAGTATCTGTGAAAGGGATCTGGGAGTCTTGGTGGACCACAAATTGAACACGAGTCAGCAGTGTGATGTGGCGGCCAGGAAAGCCAATGCAATTCTTGGTTGCATCAACAGAAACATCGTGTCTAGATCAAGGGAAGTGATAGTACCACTCTATTCTGCTCTGGTCAGACCCCACCTGGAGTACTGTGTCCAGTTCTGCGCACCTCAATTTAAAAAGGATGTTGAAACGGGTCCAGGGAAGGACAACCAAGATGATTGGAGGTCTGGAAGAAATGTCTTAACGAGGAGCAGCTTAGGGAGCTGGGAATCATAGAATCATAGAGTTGGAAGAGACCTCAAGGGCCATCTAGTCCAAACCTCTGCCATGCAGGAACCCCCATCACAATATTTCCGACAGATGGCCATCCAGCCTCTGCTTAAAAACAGAAGGCTGAAACGGGACACGATAGCTGAAAAGGATGTCATATTGAAGATGGGACAGGTTTGTTTTCCATGGCTTTGGAAATTAGAATGCGGGGCAATGGTCTCACACTACAGGAAAAGAGATTCAATTTGAACATTAGGAAGAACTTCATGATGGTTAGAGCTGTTCGGCAGTGGAAAATGCTGCCACAATGGAGGGTGGTGGAGTCTCCTTCTGTGGAGGTTTTTAAGCAGAGGCTGGATGGCCACCTGTCGGGAGTTCTGTGATGGGGGTTCCTGCATGGCAGGGGGGTTGGACTGGATGGCCCCTGGAGGTCTCTTCCCACTCTATGATTCTATGACTATGCCAATCAGTTCTGTACACCTGGACTCTTTACTGTAATATTCAAACTAGAAATGTGTACGAAGCCTGAGAAACTGTTTTCATATGGTCAGCGTAGTACAACCACCCCGGGGGAGATGGCCCACTCACCAGGTCTCAACTCATGCTGCTGGGGTCCCTCTTCTCTGGCAGAACTCCTCTTCACGCAGGAGCTCAACCCCCCTGTCTCTGCCTCCTTCACTCATTGGCTGCACGGGAAGAATCCCTGTCCCACCTCCTCATTGAGCGCTTCAAACGAAGCAGTTCATCAGGATTCATGCCCATCTCTAACATCAACATTTTTTCATGCTGCACATACTTTTTATCTCACCCCGGAACATACATCTGCTGGCAGATTTGGGTAAACTGAGGCTCCGGTGGTTTCTCTGGGGCATATTATACCTTTCAAAAAGATCAAAGACCTTGAAAAATAAGACTGAAGCAGAAATGAAGATAATTTTCCCATGATAATGACAGGTTCTGAATGTCTCACAAATTGTGCTATGCATAAGAGTGTTGAATAAATGTTATCAAACATGTCCCATGATCGCTTTGTTGAATATTGTAAATGACAATCAACTAAAAGGGGAAGAAAAGAAATTTATTATTACAGTATGTCTGTGAAGATTCTCAGTCATCCAGGTGCATTTATCTGGAAGTTGAGTCATGGCTCCTGGACTTTTTTCTTGAGAGAGAGACATGTTTCACTGCTCATCCAAACAGCTTCCTCAGTCTGCCATGACTCAACTTCCAGATAATTATTACAGTAGTGGTGGCAAGATCGATATATGCAAGGAAGTAGAAGAATCACATTAATGTGGAGGAATGGTATAAAGAAATGTGGAATATAGCCATGAACAATAAACATATGAAATTAAGATTAAAAAGGGAATATTGAATGCAAATTATTTTTAAGACATGACCTTGATTTTGGTACGTGTTTTGATAACAGGAAAGGTTATAACCCTGGGCAAGAATCGTGATTTTTTTTTTCTGAAGAGGAATGGGACAGCTATAAAAGATAAAGTACAATAAGTAAATTAATCTCAAGGGTGGTGGGGAATCATAGGATGGAATATGTGTGTAATATTTTGTTTCTTTTTGTTCAGCTGGTAATGTATGTTAGTTGAATGTTCTTTTTGGAATCATGATTTTTGCTGTTTTGTTATTAATAGATATACATTCTGATTCTTTTGCAAAATTGTGTCAAGATTTCTCTCTCTTTATTCTCCCTAATTGTCTTAAGGAGCATGCACTGGGCCCTCCCAGTTAGGATTAGGAGGTCAACAGCTGTATGGAACACCCCTCCATGCCTCCTGCTCCGATTTTTGCAGCCTCAGAAATTCCCAGCAGCCCTTGCATGTTTACAGGAAGAAACAAAACCAATACCAGTCCTGTGACTGCTTCGAAGCAGACTGAGGAAGTGGACTTGATCCATGAAAGCTCTCACTGAAATGTCTGTGAAGATTCTGAGTCATCCAGGCGAGGTTATCTGGAAGCTGGCTCGTGGCAACTGGGCTTATTTTCTTGTGAGATCGAAACATTTCAGATTGACAAAGCTCCTTGGATGAGTGGCCGTGACTCAACCTTCGGACTCGCACTAAAACGCAGTCGTTTTCGAAGTACCACAACATGTCTTCTTTATTTTTATTTTATTTTGTTTTGCTTTCTTAGCATGGAAAGGAAACAAGTAGAGATTGTTTTTTCCATCTGTTCAAGAAACCCCAGCGACTTGGCACACAAGCTCAGCCACAAAGGTCCCAGTTTTTATGCAATGAAGTAAAGGAGAAAATTTCAAGAATTAAATGACAAGGCATCTCAATACTTGAGCAGTGGAGAGCTTCTGGTGCAGGGCTTCTTCAACGTGGCACTTTCTTTTGGCCCGGTCCTCAATCTGACCATCAAACAGAGTGTTTACATGTGTGTTTGTGTCTTCTGTCCCGTCAAATCAGAACGGACATAGCAACCCTAATTGAGCTTTCAAAGTGCTTTCTTATACACTCAAATTGAGGGCTGGGAGAGTAAGAACAGACAAAAGAAAATATTTTTTTACCCAGTGTTTTTTAGTCTGCGAAACTCCCTGCCACAAGATGTGATGATGGCACCTGGCCTGGATGCCTTCAAAGGGGGATTGGACAGATTCCTGGAGGAGAAGTCCATCACAGGTTCTAAACCATGATGGAGATGTGTCATCTCTAGGCTAAAAACCGGGGTACTTCAAGGGCCAGATGCAGGGGAGTGGTATCAGGAGACAAATATCTAGCCTCGTGTGCTCCCAGAGGCATCTGGTGGGGCCAGTGTGAGATACAGGAAGCTGGACTAGATGGGCCTTTGGCCTGATCCAGCAGGGCTCTTATGTTCTTAAGTGAGAGATATTATGGGGTGGTTTTACCCTTCCACTTCCCCAGCCCATTTCCATAGCCGAACTGTGGGGGGTGATGATGGTGGTTTCGTCACTCTATCCACTACACCCCACGGGGAATCTAGTGTTACAGGCAGGATACAATAATTAATAATTAGGCGCTGAAGTCAGAACAGAAATGTGATGACCGAGCAATAATACTTGGGCAGTGAAGCCTGCGTCTTCTCGACGACACGCTCCACAAGACAGCTAGCCAGGTTTATGAACTATCCGAAGGATGCAACCCTCACGCCGTGACCATCAGACATGTTTCAGCGTTTAAGGCAGTGGTGCTGAACCTGTGGGTTCCCCAGATGTTCCTGGACTGCAACTCCCAGAAGTCTTCATTACAAGCTGAGCTGGCCAGGATTTCTGGGAGTTGCAGTCCAGGAACATCTGGAGACCCACCGGTTGGGAACCGCTGGTTTAAGGCATCCCGTCTTCAAATAACATGTCCTCTTCCTGATCTAGAATTTGGCCCTTTTTTCCTCATCGAAAAACAGGATTGAGAAATTGCCTGTACAGTGGTCCCTCATATAACAAACGGTTTGTATAACATAAAATCTGTACAACATAAAAATATGGAGATAGGGGAAACTTGCTTAACAGAATTGCCTATGGGGCAAATCCATACAACATAAAAATGGTCGCGATTAGGGATTACTGTACTCCGTTTTCAATGCATTCCTACAGGAAATTTGTATAAAGGAAAATTTGCTTAACAAAATTTCATTTGGAACGAATTAATTCCTTTATACAAGGTACCACTGTACTTGTTTTATGTGTGTGTGTGTGGAGGGGGGGTGTCCTTTGAAGGAAAAACCGGGCAGCTGGCAGCTTTCCGGGTGTAAGATGCAGAAAACGGGTGCCGCTACCCAACAATACCCACGTCCATCCACCGCTTCTAGATGGATTTCCTGACTGACTGCTACTGCAGGGGACTGGCCCCTTTCGAGGGCACAAGTTCCCTGCTGGATCAAGTATTTGGAAAGCATCTCTGGCCCAGAATCCTTCAGCTCCCTGGAAGGAGGCGGCAGGAAGACCTTTCAGCAAACAGGGACACCAACAAAAGCTTCTCTATTGGCTATTGTTGGGACATCAGTCAGCTGACTTGGAGAAACACACAGAGAGGCACATTCTCCAGTGGAGGAGGAGGAGGAGGAGGAAGAGCCTACCGGGTCATTTAAGGACACGACGGCCACTCATCGTCCAGCAGCGCCAAGATCCTTCGTTCCAACAGCCAGGGTTAAGAACAACTCCACTCCCAAGAGGGGAAAACGGTTCCAGGGCTGTCTTGGACAAGAAAGCTCCTGGCAGGAGGCTTTTGCACAGCCTCGGCATAGAAAATAACCTCCGTCCAACCTATAGGCCAAGTTCACGAGGCTGAGTGGAGTAAATCACAGCAGGGGAAGCCCGCTGAATGAAGGGCGATTAATTAGTGAGTCCATACATCGCATTGATTCAATTGAGCTTTCGCTCACTGCAATTATGTTAAGGCAAGTAACACTTAGGGTAGGCACACTCCACAAGCCCCACCCACCCACCCATTTAAGAACATAAGAGCCCTGCTGGATCAGGCCAAAGGGCCATCTAGTCCAGCTTCCTGTATATCACAGTGGCCCCACCAGATGCCCATGGGAGTGCACAACACTTGATATCTGTCTCCGGATACCACCCCACTGCATCTGGTCCTTGAAGTACCTGGTTTTAAGCCTGGAGATGACACATCTCCAACATGGTTTGTAACCTGTGATGGACTTCTCCTCCAGGAATCTGCCCAATCTCCTTTTGAAGGCATCCAGGCCAGATGCCATCACCACCTCCTGTGGCAGGGAGTTCCACAGACTAACAACACGCTGGGTGAAAAAATATTTTCGTTTGTCTGTTCTTACTCTCCCAGCCCTCAATTTGAGTGGATGCCCCCCCTCCAGTTCTGGTATTTTGTGTGAGAGAGAAGAGCATCCCTCTGTCCAGTTTACTCATGCCCTGCATTGTTTTGTACATCTCAATCATATCCCCCCTCAGGCACCTTTTTTCAGACTAAAGAGCCCCAAATGTTTTAGCCTTTCCTCATAAGGGAGGTGCCCCAGCCCAGTAATCATTTTAGTCGCTCTCTTCTGCACCTTTTCCAGTTCCACTATGTCTTTTTTGAGATGCGGTGACCAGAATTGTACGCAATATTCCAGGTCTGGCTTTACCATCGTTTTATTGCATCTAACAATGATAATGTGCCATCAAGTGAATTTTGACCTATGGTGACCCTTTGCAGGGTTTTCTAGGAAGAGAGGACTCAGAAGAGATTTACCATTCCCTTTCGTCCAGGGGTGCCCTGGGACTGTGCAGTTTGCCCAAGGCCTCCCAGGCTGGCACTTCTCCCAAGAGGCCCAGTGGGGAATCAAACTCCCGACCTCTGGCTCAGCACCCATTTGAAGCTGCAGTCAGGTCCATAAATATTGGGACATCGACACAATTCTGACATTTCTGGTTCTCTACACCACCACAATGGATTTGAGATGAAACGAACAAGATGTGCTTTAACTGCAGAATGTCAGCTTTAATTTGAGGGTAGTTAACATCCAAATCAGGTGAATGGTGTAAGAATTACAACAGTTTGCAGATATCCCACCCACTTGTTAAGGGACCAAAAGTAATGGGACAGAATAATAACCATGAATCAAACATTCACTTTTTAATACCTGGTTGCAAATCCTTTGCAGCCAATTATAGCCCGAAGGCTGGAACGCATAGAGAGCACCAGACGCTGGGTTTCATCCCTAGCAATGCTCTGCCAGGGCTCTACTGCAACTGTCTTCAGTTCCTGCTTGTTCATGGGGCATTTTCCTTTCAGTTTCGTCTTCAGCAAGTGAAATGCATGCTCAATCGGGTCAGGTGATTGACTTGGCCATTGCATAACATTCCACTTCTTTCCTTTAAAAAAACTTTTGGTTGCTTTAGCAGTATGCTTTCAGGTCATTGTCCATCTGCAATGTGAAGCGCCAATGAGTGCTGAAGCATTTGGCTGAATATGAGCAGATAATATTGCCCGAAACACTTCAGAATTCATCCTGCTGCTTCAATAACATCATCAATAAATACAAGAGAACCAGTTCCACTGGCAGCCATACATGCCCATGCCATGACACTACCACCACCACGCTTCACTGATAAGGTGGGTTGCTTAGGATCAACAGCAGTTCCTTTCCTTTCTCCATACGCTTCTCTTCCCATCACTCTGGTACAAGTTGATCTTGGACTCGTCTGTCCATAGCGTGTTGTTCCAGAACTGTGCAGGCTTGTTTAGATGTCGTTTGGTGAACTCTAATCTGGCCTTCCTTTTTTTGAAGTTCACCAATGATTTATATCTTGTGGATTCTTTGACACACATACACCTACCTCCCGGAGAGTGTTCTTGATCTGGCCAACTGTTGTGAAGGGTGTTTTCTTCACCAGGGAAAGGGTTCTTTGGACATCCACCAGTTGTTTTCCGCGGTCTTCCGGCTCTTTTGGTGTTGCTGAGCTCACTGGTGTTTCTTCTATTTCAGAATGTTCCAAACAGTTGTTTTGGCCACGCCTAATGTTTTTGCTATCTCTTTGATTGTTTTTCCCCCCCTCAGCCTAACGATGGCTTGCTTCACTGACAGTAACAGCTCTTTGCATTCCATCTTGAGTTGACTGCAACAGATTCCAAATGCAAATAGCACACTTGAAATGACCTCTGGACCTTTTATCTGCTCATTCTAATTGGGATGAGGGAATAACACACCCCTGGCCAAGGAACAGCTGAGAAGCCAATTGACCCATTACTTTTGGTCCCTTAACAAGTGGGTGGGATATCTGCAAACTATTGTAATTCCTACAACATTCACCTGATTTGGATGTAACTACCCTCAAATTAAAGCTGACAGTCGGCCTGTTAAAGCACATCTTGTTCGTTTCATCTCAAATCCATTGTGGTGGTGTAGAGAACCAGAAATGTTAAGAATTGTGTCAATGTCCCAATATTTATGGACCTGACTGCAGCTTCAAATGGGTCTCCTCTAGTGTAATTTGCTCAACTCAACAACAGAGTTTTGGCCACAGAATGTATACAAGTTTCTGTTTTCTCTTTATGGGACAGGAGATCTGGTAAGATGTAGCAAACAGAAGCATCAAACCAGGAGTCACGAGACATGGGTCCAAATAGCGGCGTGGCCATGGAAGCTCTCCTGAAAAGTGATCACAGTTAACCACTCCTTAAAATATCCCATGTGCCTCCAAAACTCACTTTCTTCACTTAACCGTTATGATCAGCCAAGTTCTTTGAAGCTTAACGGTGACTTGTAGCAGGGATCACTCTCCAGAGCACTGTTTAAAATAAATCAGCAATTTCAACGACTTTTAAGAGTGCTTCTGCACAGGGCCTGGTCTAACTGAGGGAAAATGACACACCTCCTTCCTCCACGGGCAAGCACATGCTTGGTTTTGTGTATCCCATCCTACCCACCCATAAAAGGGAGTCCGGGGCCGAACGCCGGGACACGACAGCATGGAAGGCCAAATCGTCAAACCTTTTACTTGCCCCAGAGAGGTTGAAACTTGCACAGACAGGCCAGTGGGGTTTGCTCTGAAAAAGGCACCAGGGCAACCTGCTCCACCACCCCCACACACACAATATTAAGAGACCAGGAATAAAGATTTACAAATATCTTGCGTTTTTATTAAGCCTATTGATGCGTTCCAACAAATCAAGAGTGTAGGTGAGTCATGAAATCAGGGTCCAGGGTACATTTCTTTTTTTCCCCTTCCTTCTGACTGCTCCAATCCTGCCAAGAGGTGTTACAAATCATTTCCCCTGAGACCAACAGCCGGCCGAATGCCAACAAAATGCATCTGACCATCCCTTTGGCTGGAAATTTGGGAGCACACTGATTTTTATTTTATTTTATTTAAATCCCACCTTTTCCAGAGAAGCCATGCTTCGGGGCCAAATGCAGCATCTTTGGCTGTTGTTTCCTAGGGGAGGGGGGTCTTTGAAAGGTGCAGTTCTAGGGTGCAAGTTTGGACTAAAAGCAAACTCTCATCTCTCTCTCTTGCTGACCGCAACGTCCCGATGCAAAAATAACTCCGAATCTCACTCCGAATAATTTTGTTTTGCGGAGAGTGCACACACAAAGACACAACATTGAGAGAAAACAAGCAAGGATCAAAGCGGAGAGAGGGGGGAAGAAGGGGGTAGGTATTTGGCACAGCCTAGGGCGAGTCTAATGGGTCATCCGATGCTTCTACTTGGGTTCACGTTCCGTGCGAACACCGGAAACACCACAAACTCCCAAAGAGAAACCAAACGCAAGCAGACCTCCCACCCCGAGTATCCAAAGTGATGCACAAAGTAGATTCTCCATCTGAACTTTTGTCTTCCCAATTAGCTCAAACTACTGGTTTTCTGGAGAGTTCCTACTCTAGGGACTGAGCTGCGAGATGAAATTGCCATTTCAATGTCACTGGGCTTCCATCATCAGCCACGCTGGCGAGGGCAGAATGGAAGTGGTCACTTCTACTCCATCTGTTAAGCTGATAATGTGTCATTTGTGGGTTATGTGTTCTTCCCAAGAGGAAAACAACCCCCCATGGTTTCAAAGCCATTAAGCTCTGTCCTTGACCATCAACAAAGACAATATTAAACACTTCTGATGGATTTCCCCTTTTGAAGGAGACCAAACATATTCCTGCCTCTATCATGACCACTCCTTAGGCAACACATCCAAATGTTGACGAAAGCACCGTCAACCTCCTTTCTCCTGACAAATCGATCACAGAATCCAGGAGCACGGGGACAGGGAAGGGTCCCTCTTTGAATAGAACACATTTGGTGCTTGCTTGCGGGTTTATGAGCGCGTCGGAAAATACCAATGACCTCGATGTTCTCAATCTCTCTCCAGGAAATGAAGGTTTCGGTCAGCTACTGGCAACGGTCTGCTGCCCTGCTTTTGAACACAATCGGCTAATTCCTTTGTTATGGGACGAAAAGCTCGCTCGTAAGAAGTGCCGAAAGATTTGGCCAGATACCTGATTTTACAGCTTAAATCTGCTTCAGATCTCTTTCTCAATAGCACCAAGGAATCACTATGTTACTACAAGGTGTGAAACATCCCTGCCAAAAACAAAAACAAAAATCCACTCTACATCACCAGGCAGGAAACCGTCTCGTTTTCCTCCAATGATCAATCACTCCTATAACTTGGAAAAGAATTACTTTATGACGAATTGAGTCATTCCCGAAAAGAAGGTGAAAATGTTCAAGCGTCTTCTTAAAACATCCAATCTGTATGCTTTTTTTAAAAAAGGAGATGCTTTCAATTTTAATTTCTTAAACCAACTTAAATTCTCCAGAGCATGCTTTAAAAGGGGGGGGGAGGGCTATAGGAAGCATATATAAGGTTTTTAAAGTAGAGAATATATCCGACAGAAATTACGATTGTCTTGCGTCGTTGAGGGCAGCCTCTCAAATGCCCCAATGTCCATTTACTACGGTAGTTCTGTTTGAAGAGAAGTCACCTCACAAAATGGTCCGTGCCCACCTTCACAGCTTTCCCCAAAATACTGACTGCCCAGGACATCCCTCTCGCCTGTGCCGGCACAGAAAACAAGCCTTCGGGACGGCACCATCGCTACAGATCCTCAGCCATGTTTCATCACCGTGAACACTACAGACCGGGTTGGCGTGGCAGCTCATCAGCTCCATCCCATGGCCTCCCTGCCTGCCCGATGCCTGGCAGCCCACAGTGTCCTGCCCTTTCTGCGTGACCAGGACAAGCCCAGCATACCCCGGAGGCCTGACGGTGGGCCACATACAGCCCTACGAGGTCAGCCGTTGTACGGGCCAATGAACCTCCCACGTTTCTTTCGAAGACACTCTTTTGTAAGGCATTCTCTCCCCTAAAACATTGCCCCTAAAACAGCCCCTTCACCCGTCTGCTGCCACCTCCTCTGCCAAGGCCAGGGTGTCCCACCAGGGTCCTTCGCCTTGTGAACCTGCTGCATTTATGGACGCTGCGTACACTCTGCCATGGGGTCTTCCGGACTTTCCCTTCCTCTCCACACTGCCTGACAGAATGGGTTCTGAGTCGCTCCCTCTATCCACACCCCAGCGGTTTCCTCTCGGCCTTCTCTTCGAAAGAAACGGACGGGCCCAATTCCACACGATCAAAGCTCAAACGAGAGAAAGGGGGCGTTCCGCAGGAAACGACCAACGACCCACACTCGCAACCTTTGCGGCGTTGTTCTGAAAACAGCCGAGACGTTTCAACTGCTGGTCGCGGCGGGCCCCTTATGGAAAAAGTTGGGGCGCTGTTCGGTAAAAGCCCATGAGCCGCAGAACCCGTTATCGGGGGGTGGGGGGGAGAGAGAAGGAAACTCAAAACATGTCCCGGGCAAAAGGTGAGCAGGTTAGGTTGGGCGCCCCACAGCGACAGAAACGCGAGCCGATTTAGAAGCCACCAAGAGAAACGACGGCCAATACTCAACCCACGGATCCTTTATGTCGGAGACAGCAGCCCACCAGCCCAGGCATTGCTGCCCGGAGGAAAGGCAGTCAAATACCCCTGGGGTAGGAGATCAGCCCCTTTCCCTTCTTTTGCTGACTGGAGTCTGTTGGGGGAGGGCTTTCAAGATGAAATGGAAGACACTTTTTGAGGAAGTGGGGAGAAGCCTCTCCCAAGCTCTTGGCACCTGTCCTTCTCAGAATGGGCCACCAAAACTAGGGCAGGCCAGGAGGGAGTAGAGAGGAAAAGTCACACACACCCTCTTCCGCTCAATACACCCAGGCGGCTGTGGCCTCTGGTTTGACCCCGGCTGGCCCCCTTTTTTAAATCCTTTCCCTGGAGAACTTTTAAGAAAATATTGGCACTAGTGAACACGGAAGAGGTCTGGAAGCAGGAGATCGGGAGAGACGGTCCCCCTCAGGTCACGCGGAGAACCCATCCCAGAACTTTACCTGGCTTTTCAGGATGCCGAATTATAAGTGAACATTTCATGGGGGAAAGGAGTGTTTCTTCCTTATCCTTGCAAAGCCGTTTCCTTTAGTCTCCAAGGCATTTTGAGAAAGGCCACCCTCCCCTCTTCCTCCTTCTGAACCATGAGAACTGCTCCCGAGAATTCCCCTCCATCCCCGGAGCTTGCTGGCCTGTGTTCAACCGTCAAGACTCAATCGAAGGTAGCGGATGGCAGTCGCTTTCCAGGAAAAAAAGAGGAGGAATAAAACGATAGGTGCAATCATTTTGAAAAGCACGGAGGAGGAGGAGGAGGAAAGAAAGCAGAAAATGGGAACAGGTATTCGCTACCTATGCTAAGCCTAAGAACACTCACAAAACACGACAATTTATGCGAAAAGGAGCCCAGATGAAGATATGTAAGGAAGGACTGGTTGAAAATAAGGCATGACAACCGAGGGGAAGTGGGGCAGGGATGGTAATTTCTTTCCGTTTTTTAAACAGACAACTCTTCCTGCCCTTCTCCAGGAGGAAAAAGGAAATAAATAAATGTTTCCATACTAAAACATCTCATTAAAAAAAAAAAAAAGAGCCACGGCGGAGGGCTTCTCCTTCCGACCTCTGCATCGTTCCCCGCATTCGGAGCTGCCGACATGTACCCTCTTACCCCAGGAATTTAGGAGAGCAAAACAGAGAAAGGGGTCCACTATGCATTCACACACACACACACAAACAAACGAACAATTAAAAAAATAAAAGGAGGACGATTATGCGTCCACTTCCCCGACATCACGTTCCAAAAGAGCCTCTAGAGAAATTGTGGTTTCCTTGCCCTTCCTGACTGAGTCACCGGCTCTGGAGGATGCTTGTTTCTGGAGGGTGGATCCTCTGCCAGACCAGTGGACCTTATTTTTTCTTTTCTTTTCACTCCATTTCAGTTCAAGCGCAGACCCGGAAACAAAAAAAAAATACACACTGCCTGCAGATTTCTGAAAAATGAGAGATCAAGCAAGCTCCTTTTTTTCTTTTTTTGGTAGATGAATGGCGCCCCTCCCACCCTTGGCTGCCCCATCAGCTGGGAGAAAGGAGACCGCCTCTCCTCGGTCTGGCTGAGATAACGTCTCTCTTCTCAGAGCGGTTTTTGTGCGTCCCGCCACGGACGTCGCCTGTTCTGCAAACAGGGGAGGTGATGGCGGGGGGTTGGGGTTCGTCCACCCACCTGCGCGTGCAATGGTGCCAGCACGCCCGGCGGCCGGGTTTATGGGTTGTTGTTGTTGTTTTTTGGTGGGTGTGGGTGTGGGTTTTGCTGTGGCGGCTGCTTTCGTGTCCGTCCGTCGGCCGGGTGATTTTTGACTCCTTTCGTTCCGACGCTGGCGTGTCCCAAAGATGGGGGAGACAAGAGCTTCAACCAACCCAGCGGTGGTTCTCTCCTCAACCCATCTCCTTCCACTGCTTGTAGAAGTCCAGGACGTTTTTTATTTCGACACTGGCGCTGACCGCTGCTTGGATGGCAGACTGGCGGGGGTAGAGGGGGAATAAAGACAGCAAGCATCTCAAAAATTCGCACTTGAAATTTGAGCACCTCTTCCTCCTCTCTATCACGCATCTTTCTAACCCAGAGTATTCTCCCTTCCAACAGGCTCTATAGTCAATTTATTTCCCGGCCGGTCTGGGTCCTTTCTGGAGTTCTTGCATCAGAGCCTCCAGAATTGGTCTGGATTTGTCCCAGCCAGAATCCTGAGAGCTGCGAAGGGATGAGAATCCAAGTCCACCGACGAGTTCTTCATGACTCCCCTGAGCCTTGGGGAGACTTAGGAAGGAGGGACCAGTGGAGAGTGGTTAATCACCGGGGGCGGGACCACATGATGGTCCCACAGGGCTCCCCGCCACATTGTGGTTATCGTGGGACCACAGTATACGGAGGCACGGGTAGGGAGCCCAACGGCCTGAGGCAAGCTGGGTGGGCCCTCTGTACTTACAGGCCCTGGAGGCCCGTTCGGGGCAGCGCCGGGGCTGGGATAAGTGTAAGAGGCTCTAAACAGCATCCCCCCCCCCCGACCTGACCCGGAGACAAATGCATCTGCATAATGTGGGTTATCCTTTATCGGGGGTTGGGTCGAGAACATAACTCCCATGATAAGCGGGTGAGTACTCTACAGTGTTCCCCCGCCCTTTTTCGCGGTTCATAGACTGCGGCCTCGGTATATTGTACCGCAGCATATGGAAGGCAAGGCCCCCTGCGTTCAGCCGGACGGGCCTGTTTCAGGCCTCCTGTACTTACCCCAGGCTTGGCACTGCCCCAAACGGGCCTCCGGTAGCCTTCCTGGGCCTATCGGAGCCCCCAAAGCGCTTTTTGGCAAACCTGAACTGCCTGCTGGAAAACCGGAAGTGACTTCCAGATTACTGGAAAGCACTTCTGGGGCCTCTGACAGGGCCGGGAAGGCCACTGAAGGCCCGTTCGTGGCAGTGGCCAGGCCTCAGTTAAGTGTAGGGGGGACCATACAAGCCCCCCAGTCCCGATCCTATCTAGCATCTGCATATCATGGATTTTCAGTTATCACGGGTCAGCTCCCGATAGGCGGGGAGTTACTGTAGTAGGTTTTGGAGAGACGCCCTTTACAGGGCCTAATGGTAGAGACTACCAGGCCCATAACCCCTTGCGCTGTACCTGGCCCACTCACTGCCATTTCCTATTTCTTCAGGAGTAAACGGCCATCACCAAAAAGTCTTATCTAGCTAGGCCCGCATGTGACTGACAAGAAAAACTTCTGTGGACTTGGTTTTGTTCCCTGCAGTTCTCAGAGTCCTGCTAGGGGGATTCTGGGCCTGCAATGCAGGAAACGGACACCCCCAGGAAGCACACAAGTAAAACAAGACCTGCCCCACTTTCTCCCGCCGCATCGCAACGTCAGCAGAAACGGAGCCCATAGTATACTACTGCTTAGTTAATTCCAGCTGTAACTTAGCAATCATCCTTGGGCAGTGAGTTCTGCAGGTAGAGGTTTTTGGAATGCAAAGCAGCTCCCCAAGATTTTTTTAAAAAGAGAGGCGATAAAAACAACAACAAATTCCCATGTTAGAACAATATTAAACGAATCCTCCAAGCAAAGCAAACGCATCGCTAACCGTTTAGAACAGTTTGGTGCACTTTTCTAGTTGAGAGCAACGAAAGACACGACAGAAGACAGCCTGGGTCAAGTCAGAAAATCCCCCCCCCCACACCCCCCTTTCTGCTGCATCGCATCCTCACCTGCATGGGCACAGAAAGCTTGCTTGGGTCATCCAGCTGAAAACCCGTGATAATCGTCACCATCCCGGTCGTATCATCTTCTCCGCCTCCCTGAGAGGCCGTCAGCTGTTTGCAGCTGTCCAGGATCTTATAGAGGTTCCTATGGGGTGGATTAATTTTGTGAGACTGCAGCCAGACCAACCTTCCGTGGCAAGAGGCCACGGGTTGGCCAAGAAACGCAGGCAAGCCAACAAAAGCAACGAAGCCGTTACAACTGCAAACATCCAAACCTAACACTGCGATAATGACACAGGATCCCGGGTCCATGGCATTCCACAAGGATGCTCTGATTATCCAGAGCACACACACCCCTTCCCCTTCTGCCAATAGATAAGGTGTTAGTGAGTTCTTGTCATCCCAGACACCAACAGGGACCACCTGGCCGTCTGCGGCGGGTGCCACAAAACCAACCAGAAGTGGCATCACAGAAGTTACCAGGACATGAAGAAGTGGTGACAGCTGTCAGCCTTGACAGCTGTAAGAAAGGATTAGACAAGTGAATGGAGAACAAGGGTATCCATGCATGGCTATCGTGATGGATGCCTAAGGACAACCTCCGGGTTGGAGAGAGAGGCAGGATATATCTCTCAATGGCATTGGCGGGGAATCGTAAGCAGGCGAAGACATCTGCTTGGGAATACCCTGAAGCAAACGGTGAGCCGCTGTGTGAGACAGAGCGCTGGACTGGATGGGCGGTGGCCTGTTCCAGCAAGGCTGCTCTTATGTTCTTATGATTGTACACAGTCATGAACTGCCTCCGGGACTCCGGCTACGGATTTTGTCCCGAGGTTAACTCCTGAGGCCTTTTCCAGAAATGGATATAGCCACAAGGCAGTGGAGGTTTAAAATCAGAGTTTTCCTTTTCCTAGAAGATGGTTCTTCCATTTTATCTGCCGTTCTCTCTACTGTGTAAGCTTGCAGGAATCCTCCACCCTAAAATTTAGCCCATCCCACTGAAAGCAGCATCTGTTTCTTCCTCTCTTTTCCCTTCTGAAATGTTTCTGTCCATAGCGCCAGGTTCTTATTTAAGTCTCTGCTTTCTTCTGTAAACGATGGGCTTGAAAGAGTATTGGCTATGCACGCTGAAATCTAAGAAGCAATGACGGTGAAAACAGAAAAAGTACAAGAGAAGAGAGGGTATTCTAATTCCTATCCTCTGTGAAGGTTTGGGGGGGGGGAAGAGGAGGAGAGGTTGGTATTTTAAGACTTTATTTCCAGACTCCCCAGCGTGGCCAGTGACTGGATGCTTTAGGGCAGTGATGGCGAACCTATGGCACGGGTGCCAAAGGTGGCCCTCGGAGCCCTTTCTGTGGGCACCCGACATCGCCCCTTCACAGCTACCTGTATTCAGGTTAAATTGCTGTATTGGCACTTTGAAAAAAAAAGGTGTGTTTTGAATCAGTTTGGGCACTCGGTCTCTAAAAGGGTCGCCATCACTGCTTTAGGGAGTATAGTAACACACACACCCCGCCATTTCGTGGTTCAGGTACTGCGGTCCCACTATATCGCAGGATCGCAGTACCTGTCCGGGCCCCAGATGATTAGCGTTGGGGTGGGGGAGAAAAACCTTTATTTCCCCACCCCAGTGCCAATGAGCTGGAGCCCAGGTTGTGGGGAAGGAGGGAAGGTTTTAAAAGCCCAGCTTTTAAAACCTTTTTTTCCCTTCCCCAAGACCCCAGGGTCCAGCTCGGTGGTGGATCAGATTCCCCCAAAGCTGCTGGCCCGCGCTGCTTCAAGAAGTTTTGGAGCAGCCTGAGCAAACGCCGTGGGGGATCTGATCGCTCCCCGCCCCCCCGCCTCCATATGCATATCACGGATTTTCAGTCATCGCAGGTCAGGTGGGTCGCTAAGCCCCATGATAGGTGGCGGGGGGGGGTTACTGTAGTCCCAAATAACAAACATCCCGAAAAGTTCTACAAACGAAGGGGAAAAAAATCAAACGTTACTCAACCCTTGTACAGAAGGAGCTGCATTACTTACCAAGCATCTAAATCTTGTCTCTTCAGCTTGTGCCTCTCAAAACTTTTCCCGGCTTCTTTCTGGCAGCGAATGTACCTGGAGACGGAAGAGGAAACTTACTCAGAAGAGAAGCGTCACCAAACAATCAAAAATTAAGACCCATGGAATCCAAAGGGTTTGACAAATTATTTTGAAGATTTTTATTCCTGGTTCCCTATCTGATACTGAATTGCCCGGTAAGACCTATAAATGCACCAAATTTACATCCAGATTATCAACCCTGGCAGAACTAGAGCAAATTAGAAACTGGCTCCCTTTTCTTCCTGTTTAACATATCAAAATTCCTGTCAAATTGGTGTAAAAATAAATGTCCTTGATTGGTGTTTGTTAAGGATGGGTTTTCTCATTATGCCCCAATAAACTACATCACATGGAGCATTAGTAAAGTTACACTATGCAGTCTTCACTCTGTATTCTAAAGGTAGTATCTGGGATAACACTATTGTATTCCATTAACAAATTGTTGAAGTCAGTAATTAGCCCCCCTCTTAATAATCAGTCTGAACAAATATTCTGGAGGACCGGAAAGGTTGTGCACTCTTTTGTGACACACAACGGCCTCTACATTCAAGGTCTTGTGCCACTGTGTGCAGGTGTGTGTTAGCGCAATATACAGCAATTTCACTCTGTTTTTGTCTAAAATTGTTAGACTAAAATCGAGAGTCATCTTATATGTGGAAGTAAGCTGAGGACAGAACTGTGTAGTCGCAAAACTGGAATTCTGGGTTGGAAAAGTGGGGGTTTGTCTTACACATGGGGGGAGTCTTATAATTCGGTAAATACGGCCAATCTAAAACAAGCCATTGAAAGGAAAACTATTGGTAGCCTGCACAATTTTGAGTCAGGCATCCTGAGAATACCTCCAGCAGGGATAAGAAACGCCCACCTACCTGTTTCCCTTTTTAAATTCTGCCTCTAAATATCGGATACTGTCCCGAGCCCCTGCGTTCTCTTTCTTCAGGAAATCTAAGCCATCAATTACTAATTGAGGGGGAGAAAAAGCCAAGAATTACATATTTGTTTATTTATTTTTTCATTTGTATACCGCGGCCAATTTTCCCCAAAGGGAAACTCTGGGCGGTTTACATAAAGCACCATGGTAAAGAACAACAAATAATAAAGATAAAAATAATAATGCGAGGCAACCAGACAAAAAAGATACAGTACCTAGGAAATCTACATCATCACAAAATATGCTGGATACCAAACAGTAGCTGGCAGCACAGACAGATGAAAATCACATGGAGGGAAAACCTTGCAATTTATTGCAAAGCAAATATAATTTATTTATTTATTTATTTACTTATATGCCGCCCACTACCCAAAGGTCTCTGGGCGGCTTACAATCCAAAGAATAAAACAATTTAAAATAGTTAAGAGTAAAATATCAATAAATCATCAATAAAAACCTTACACTAAAATTATTATTCTAAAATTGTCAATCATGACCTCAATCTATATTATATCAATTAAAAACTTCTGAGAACAGGAAGGTTTTTACCTGGCGCCGGAATGTAATCAGTGTTGGCACCAGGCAGATCTCGATCGGGAGGGCATTCCATAGCTTGGGAGCAGCTGCTCCAGAAGGCCCTCTCCTCTACAGGCCATCCCTCTCACCTCCTTGAGGGATGGCTCTTTCAAAAGGGCCCCCTGGCTAGATCTTAATTGCCGGGTAGGTTCGTATGGAAGGAGGCGATCCTTCAGGTATCTAGGTCCTCTTCCATCAACCCCCAAATTATTAGTCCCCTCCTCTGTAAAATTTGAATAAACCTACAACTGTTCTGAGAATCAAGTTATGTATTTGTAACCAAATTTATAAGCAGTTGTGCAAAATAGAAACGACAAAGGAGAAAATAACTTCGACAATAATGATCTCAACAATTTGGTGGCTCAACCGTCCGAGATCAAAAAATATATGGCATTATCAAAACAAGACCACTCGCTTCGTTTTTCAGCAGCTACCTTCTGGGCCAAATTCCTCCAGGGAACCCCCTCTCCCCCCCTCCCCCCACCAGGCTGCAAAACCCAGAATTGCTGATGGAAAGGGGGGGGGAGGAGGAAAGAGTCTCCTACAGCGCAAAACCAAAGAGGCATTGCTACAGACCAGCCCTCTGAACACAAGGAAACATTTCTGCTCACCTGTCCGTGGGATTATAACAATGAACCTTCCACTGGCTGCAAGCTGCCTGATGGTCGAGAGATGCTGGCAGAGGGCCTGGGTATCCGGGACCAGGTATTTTACATAATTTTTCTGTTTCTTTGGGCTGCTGTAAACTCCCTTCCAACTAAAATACTTCCAGCTGTTTATGAACAAAAGAGGTCTTGAAGGTTGGGGGCGCGCGCGTCAATATAGCGCACATTTTCTAATGGTGGTGCTGGCAAAGAACATTCATTGAAACAAGTGTGACCCACAAAAACCTTCCAAAAGTCAGACGACTAGATCATCTCTAGCAGTACATTACTGGCCAACTCCTGTCCTGAACGACCTGGAACCTCTACCTGTCTGGACGAGGATGGAGTCCTCGTAAAAGGGCCTGATTAAGACCTTCAGAGACCCTAGTAAAAACGTAAAGGTAAAGGTTCCCCCCGCACATGCATGCTAGTCGTGTCCGACTCTAGGGGCAGTGCTCATCTCCATATTCTAGCCGAAGAGCCAGTGTTGTGCAAGTCCGTGGCCACGTGGCCAGCATGGCTGCAATGAAACGCTCTTTTACCTTCCCACTTTTTATGGCAGTACCTATTCATCTTACTTGCATTGACATGCTTTCAAACTGCTAGGTTGGCAGGAGCTGGGGTGATCAGCGGGAGCTCGCTCCGCTGCGGGGCACCCAGGATTCGAACCGCCGAGCTGCCGACTTTGCAGCCGACAGTTTACAGAAGTCCTAGTCCACTGAGCCGCCACACCCCTAAGCACTGAAAATATCATGGTACCCGCTAGGCATATAAATGCTTGGTGGGTCCCACAATATGAAAAAGCTTTAACACCCACATTCTTTGCATGGAAACAGAGGTAATTTAGTTGATTTAATATTTGGCAAAAAAAGAAGAAGAAGAGAGAGTATTGAAAAAGCATATGCACAATCAAATCACCAGCATCCAGTCAAATCTTGCACCTTTACCTTTACCTTAATGTAGACAGATTTGGTCAGAATCTGTAAATTGAAAAGCTCAGACAAGGGTTTAAAACCTCTTTTGGGAAGTTTTTAACAGTGGCTGCATGTACAGTGCCGAGGCTACAGGTATATAAAAAAAAACAGTAGCTCCTTTTATCCTAATCCTCACCCAACCACCCAAAATACAAAAGTAAAAAAGAAAAAAATGAACAAACACCAAGCAACGGCGATGACTGTTCACTTCACTCAAAACCTGACTTTTCCTGTGAGGCGAGACTTGATACTTTTTAGTTTTTACTGGTTCATGCTCAGTTGGAGGTGATTTTCTGGGGGGTTCTGGAGGAAACAAGGGAGAGGGATGGAGGGTTTTTTTTTTTTTTTTTTTTTTAAGAAGGTGAACCATTTTGATTGCGGTCCGTGATAATTCTGGAACTGTCGGCCCCTTCCATTGCCGCCCTCAGCATATGCTTATTTTGCTTTACGGTTAATCCAGCGCCGACTCTTTAACCAAGGCCTGTGGTGGCGGTGGTGGCTCAGTGGCCTAGAGCAGTGCTCCCCAACCTTTTTGTCTCCACGGACCGGCATTTGTTTGATTATTTTCCCGTGGCCCGGGGTGGGGGGTGGGGAGGGTGGAGATGGGGGTGTGGGGGGCAGGGGAGGGTGTGGGGGCCGGGGGATGGGGGGAGGGAGGAGGGGGAGGAGGTGCGGGGGCTTGGCGTGTGTACCTTGGGGGCCATGGGAGCGGCGGCGTTTGTTTTGGGGGCTTTGGGCGGGGGAGCCCGGGGCTCCTGGGCGGGGTAGGCCCCGCCTCCTCCTCCTGTCAGCGGCCAGAGGCAAATTGAGGTGCCCCAACCGAGGCGGCAATTTGTTGTACATTGCAGCCGCCCGGGTTCCTGTGGCTCCGAAAATTGGGGCGCCCGTGGCAAGCCGCCGCCCAAAATAAAATAAATAAAAGCCGATACTTGCCTCCGGCTACTACCTTAAAAGCGGGCGGCGGGAAACAGGGAGGGAGGCCGGTGGGGGTGGCGCCCGGCCCGAGGGCGCCCCTGCCGCCGGCCGCGGAGTTGCACAACCAACACTGCCTCTTTTGGCCACCGACAGGAGGAGGAGGCGGGGCCCGCCCGCCCAGGAGCCCAACTCCCCACACCCCGCCCGTGTGTTTGCCCGGCGGCGGCGATTCCTCCTCCGGCTGCCCGCAGGAGGAAGAGGGGAGGAGGAGGCATCCTGGAGGAAAAGGGGAGGAGCCTCCCGGTTTCCCAGGCGGCTGCCAACCAGTCCAAAAACAAAACAAAACCGCAGCCCGGGGGTTGGGGACCACTGGCCTAGAGCACTGAAAACGTTTGCAAAGCCGGCAGCTTACAGAAGTCCTTCCACTGAGCCACCACGCAGCTGAGCGAGTTCTGGCTGTTAACCCCAGCTCCTGCCAATCTAACAGTTCGAAAGCATGTAAATGCAAGTGCAGCATGCCACATGTTTTTTGTTTTATCTTTGTTCAATTCTCTGTTGGGTAAGGTTTTTTTTGGGGGGGGGGAAATGGTTAATTTTGGCAATTTGTTGTACATTGCCCAGAGTTCCTGAGGGAAAATTGGGCGGTCAACAAGTACAAAAATAAAATAAATAAAAGTAGATACTTAGGTACCACCATAAAAAGCGGGAAGGCAAAACAGTATTTCCTTGCAGCCATGCCGGCCCCGTGGCCATGGACTTGCACAACCAACACTGGCTCTTTTGGCTTGAATACAGAGAGGAGCACCGTCCCTAGAGTTGGACACAACTTGCACAATTGTGTGTGTGTTTGTGGGGGGGGGCATTACCTTTACCTTTATGTTGGCTGAAGGCGACGAGCATTGGAGTTTGGCAACAACTGGAGAATCACAGGTTTCAAAAACCTGAACTACTGCAGGCTTATTGCAAAAACAAAACCAAAGCAAAAAAAAAACATTGGGGGGGGGGACCCTGCCTGAACCTCTTGAAAGCTATCACTTGAAGCACCCGGTCTTGGACCTGAAGAATCAATAGTCTGATTCCGTATTAGGCAGTTTCACAGCACTGCCTTCAGAAAACTCACCTGGATGACTGAGAATCTTCACAGACATATTACGTCAGTAGCTGTTGCTACCACACACACACACACACACACACACACACACACACACACACACACACACACACACGGGGAGGGGGGCGCAGGCAGGGCTTTGCCAGTCATGCTTCTCCCTCTGGCTAGGAGGAGGTCTTTATGGCTGTTACGTTCTTGGTCTTCATCCCACCCCTTACCTGCTCCCGCCTGGCCAACAGCCCCCCCCCTTTCAATCGTACCTGCAGCCGAAGCTGGGCCATGTCTCTCATAAGCCTGTTCCGGCGAGCTTCTTCAGCAGCCTAAGAGGAGGAAGGAGAAATCGCAGAACCAATTAGGACGGTTAGGTAGCAAGCGGGACATACTTGTTCTCCTGCTGCAGGAGGAGACGGGACCTGAACCCATGGATTCCAATGACAGAAAAGGTTAGAAGGAAATTATTCATAAAATATTTCTACTCCCCCCTTTCTCCCCGAAAGGACCCAAGGCAGCTTGCATCGTATTGGCATGTCCAAACTTCGCCCCCCCCCAGATGTTTTGTACCACAACTCCCACAGTCCTTTGTCATTGGCAATCTAAGCTTAGAATTCTGGGAGTTGTGGTCCAAAACATCAGGAGGGCTGAAGTTTGGAGATGCCTCTATATTGCGGTCCATATATCGCGGCCCCGCTATATCACGGTATCCGCCGCCGCCACTACCCCCCCCACTGCTGTCACCACCAACACCCATCACCCCCCCCCACTGCCGTCACCATCACTCTCCAAAGTGGCTTTGGAGTGGGGGTTGACAGCAGCAAGGGGTGACGGCATCCATGCGTCACGGATTTTCACTTATCGTGGGTGGTTTGAGAACTCTTTCTTTAAGAGTACCAACACCAAGAGAGGCCCGTAGAGTGTCCACCAGGAATCGGGCCTTTTTGGTGCTTGGCCCGGCCTCTTGGAATAAGCTGCCAGCCGAAATCAGGCAGGCGGAGACACTGTCTGCCTTTAGAAGGGCCTTAAAGACCTGGCTCTTCAGGCAATGCTTCGGAGGCCCTCTGAGCATACTGTGATATTGTTGGTTTTCCCCTTCTGTGGATTAGTTTCTTGCCGGATCTAACCTCGCCATTGATTTTGTATTGGTTAATTGGCGTGATTGCTTATTTTATCAGTTATTTTTGTATGAGTGTTTTATGTAGTATTTTTATATTATTGTATTTTGTTAGGTTCTGATTGGTTACGCTGTGGGGATTTTTTTTTTTTTTTTTTGTATTTGGGGAGTCACCTTTGGGTGACGTCTGTACACCGCCCTGAGTTCCCTATGGGGAAAATCGGGCGGTTAATAAATGTAATAAAGAAATAGATAAATAAACGTATTTAAAAGCTAAAAATAAGAAATGTACAAATATTAAACATTCTACAATCTCCACTTTGGATTTCACTAAATTCCTATATCAGTGATGGCGAAACTTTTAGAGGCCGAGTGCCCAAACTGCGATTCAAAAACCACTCATTTATCAGCAATACAGTAAGTGCCAATGCAGCAGTTTAACCTGAATACAGGTGGCTGTGAAGGGGCAATGTCGGGGGCCCATAGAAAGGGCTCAGAGGGCCACCTTTGGCACCTGGGCCAACAGGTTTGCCAAGTAATGTAGTTTTGACAAAATGTCTGTAACATGGATTCATAAAATGGTTTCTGGGTAAAATGCATAGTCATTGGCTAGACATAGGTTATGGAATAATCACATGAAAAGGGCAGAATGATTATGTCCAGGTGCCATGGATAATCACCTAACGCACAGGTGATTGGTCTAAACTATGCTGCTAACGTGTATAAAAGGCAGCACTGAAATCTATTTACTTTGGGACTGCTTTTGGTGAGAGAGCAGTTTCCCACTGCTCTGTAGATATGCTGTGTCTCTTATCCTGATGTATACTGTATAGATATATAATATAAGCTTTTATGCAAAGTTACTTCGTTTCCCAGCTTCAATCTGTGTATTGCAATTATCTTTCCACACCACTGTGCAACTCTGCAAGTTTGTCTAAAACCTCATTTGAAACTCATTCATTTATTGCAGTGGTTCTCAACCTGGGGGTCGGGACCCCTTTGGGGGTCAAACGACCATTCACGGGGGTCGCCATGAGCCAGTGAAGAAAAAGGCACCAACGGCTTGGGTCTGGAGGAGGAGGGGAAGGAAGGGGGAAGAGTGAGTTACAGCTTAATAGGTTGGAGGGGATGTCAGTCAATGGCACCGGAGGCTGCGATTGGCTGAGGGTGCCTGTAGAGGGAAGTTCTCTATGGCACCTGCGGCAGTGGCCTGCCCAAGGGGGCTTGTGGCTTCTTCCAAGCAGGACAAGGGGGTCACCAGAACATGAGGAACTGTATTAAAGGGTCGCGGCATTAGGAAGGTTGGGAACCACTGATTAATTCCAACAGTCCTATACAGTGATAAACTTTTTGCAAGACTGTGTTGGCGTAGAAACCTATTATTTAGGGAGAAAGAATGTCAAAATCAGGAGTGGCAGGATGTCAACACACGCTCCCGTTTTCTGTGTTGCTGTTCCAGGACACAGATGATGGCCTAGAGAAGATGGACCACAAGAACATCCCACAGAAAGGAACTGCAGCTGGTCCATGTTTGGCTCAAGGGTGCACCAACCCTACATCTTATCTTCCTTCGAGAGGATGGATGTTCTGGCCTCTCTCTCTCTCTCTCTCTCTCTCTCTCACACACACACACACACACACACACACACACACACACGAGCCCCGCGCCTACCCCGAAGCTCACCATGCGGAACTGGGCCTGGGCCTGCTGAAGCAAGCCGTCTTGGTCCGACTGTGCGATGCTGATGAAGATCCCAACCTCGGGGTTGAACTGCAAGATGCTGCCCTGCAGGCGGGCGATGAAGTGGCCAAAACTTCGGACGCAACAGATGCGGACCACGGACTGCAGAGAGAAAAAGGTCAAGAAGCCACGTTCAGGCAGTGGGGGACGCTCCTCTCGAGCCACAACAGAAGCAGGGGCAAAGGGTGGGCCAGAGCCACCTGGACCGATCATTATAATACGCAGGGGGAAAGCGAGGCGGCCCTCTTTCGTTGGGAAAGGGTGTAAAGTAAAATAAAATTAACAGCCCGAAAAACTCACAGCAACTATCACCTTCAACTACCTCTTCTCGGGGACCTTGTGCATGGACCACGGTTGGAACACGAGAGAAAAATGTTTCATTTTAAAAAGAACCGAGGATTTTAATCAGACAAGGTGTCACATTCTGGCTTGGTGCCCCCTTTTCATGTGGTGCCAGGCAAACTCCATGCCACCCCCTCGCTCTGAGCTCGGGACTTCCAGGGAAGACGCAAAAGGGGGCATTTTAACCCACTTCCAGGCTCAATCCCCCTCTGTTTTTGTTTTTTGTTTTTGTGTGTGTGTGTTTTTGGCTTCAACAATGAAGGTGCTTTAGAAGAAAACTGAGGAGCCTGGAGAAGCCAAGGGACAGAAATCTCCATTCTTTTGAACAAACGTTTCTGCACGCTGGGAGACAAAGGGCCATGAGAAGGGTATTTGGGGTAGACGGAGGCACATGCAAGGGCAGCTCCAATTTGGGGGCCTTCTCTCTGGCACTGCACACTAGGTGCCTTTCCCATCTTTCTCCAAACACACACACACACACACACACACACACACAGAGGGCTGTGGAGTCGGAGATGGAGTCGAGGACGGAGGAAATTTTGGGTACCTGGAGTCGGAGTCAGAGTCGGCAAACAACGCACCGACTCCGACTCAATTTAGCCTCTATGAAAGAGGATCTGGCAGAGGCAATTCTCTTCCTTAGAACTCTACATTGAATTGATTTGCATTTGCTAAACTACATTTCAAGATTAATATAAACCATTTCTAGGTTTTACAGATTTTGTTTTTGGTTCATATAGATAAAGCTTTGTTTTTGTTCTAAAACAACCAAATAATGTGGTTTGTATTTTTGAACTGGTCAAGTTCCTGTTCCTGATGTTTATGCCTGCTGCTACTATCCAGCCACTTGATTAATTAATAAAAAAAATTAATAAAACGTTGTTGTTTTCATTGTGTTTGTCTTTTGCTTAAACTGTTCAATACAGTAGACTGTTGGCTTCCCAGCCAGTAGTCCTGTGGTGATGACATGTACGTTGCCTTCCTTTCCTTTAAGGAATGTATAAAATACATTCGCATATTAATACAGAGGAGTCGGAGTGTCGGAGTTGGAGTCAGAAGTACATAAAAACTTAGGAGTCGGAGTCGGAGTCAGAGTCGGAACATTTATCTACCGACTCCACAGCCCTGCGCGCACGCACCCACCCACGCACACCCACATCTCTCATCACCACCTCTTCCTCCGGCCACCTCTCACCTCCTCCACTTCCGTCAGGACGGGCCTGTCCTGCTCAAAGTTGAACTTCTTGTGAGCGTTCTTCAGCGGAGGCAGGTTACGGAGGGCCACGTCTTCCGGCAGAAGCAGGCAGCTGCTGAGCTCTGGAAGTTCGCAGCCGGCCAGCATGCTCCTCACTTCCTGGCACAGCGACAACCCTGCGGAGGCAGCGGGGAAGGAGAAGGGGGTGAAGGACAAAACAGCACCTTCACGGCCCACGGGTCACCATGGCACAGACACGGTCACAGTGTCTGCCAGCGTTCCGGGGACCACAACCCCCTCTCCCGTTCCTCCTTGACCCCAACTGAGCTTCTCTCTGGCAGGCTATCAGGGAGTGGGGGGGGGGGTCATGGCAACTGGAGTTCTCATTCTTACGGGACTGAAATGTTTTGATCCCACAAGAAGTCCAGTTGCCATGCCTCAACTCCCTAATAACCTCACGTGGAAGGCTGAGAATTTCCACGGACTCTTTGCAGGGAAGCTCTGCATCATCATCATCATCATCATCATCATCATCATCATCATCATCATCATCATCATCATCATCTTCTTCTTCTTCTTCTTCTTCTTCTTCTTCTTCTTCTTCTTCTTCTTCTTCTTCTTCTTCTTCCTCCTCCTCCTCCTCCTCCTCCTCCTCCTCCTGTCAGGGGCTCTTTCCAGAAACCACCCCCATTGAACATAAGAACATAAGAAGAGCCCTGCTGGATCAGGTCAAAGGCCCATCTAGTCCAGCTTCCTGTATCTCACAGTGGCCCCACCAGATGCCTCTGGGAGCGCACGAGACCAGATATCTGTCTCCTGATCCCACTCCCTTCCATCTGGCCCCTGAAGTACCCCGGTTTTAAGCCTGGAGATGACACATCTCCCTCATGGTTTGTCACCTGGGATGGACTTTTCCTCCAGGAATCTGTCAAATCCCCTTTTGAAGGCATCCAGGCCAGATGCCATCACCACCTCCTGTGGCAGGGAGTTCCACAGACTAACAACGCACTGGGTGAAAAAATATTTTCTTTTGTCTGTTCTTACTCTCCCAGCCCTCAATTTGAGTGGATGTCCCCTAGTTCTGGTATTTTGTGAGAGGGAGAAGGGCTTCCCTCTATCCACTTTACTCATGCCCTGCATTATTTTGTATTTCCACTGCCAGAGTGCTGGGCACTCAGTTTACTAATCTTGGAAGGATGGAAGGCCAAATCAACCTCAGGGTAGCTAGCGGAGCCCACTGGGATCGAACTCAGGTGGTGAAGAGAGATCTGATTACAGTACTGCACTTGACCACGGCGCCATGAGGCTCCTGCTACAACACGGTTGCTCTATTCCTGATGCATGGCCTATGTCAGTGTTAGCAAATCTATGGCATGGGTGCTAAAGGTGAATCACAGTTTGGGCCCTCGGTCTCTAAAAGGTTCGCCATCGCCGGCCTATGTCAATCAAGACAACCCCAGCCACAGCAGGGAGGGCAAACAAACAACATTCGGGGAGAAATAATTGTTTTCTTTGGCAGTGACCCATTGGGACAGTCTAACTCATTTTTGTTTTCTTTTGAAGAGTCTCGCCTCGGTACTGCCACTTCCTCAAAGCCACTGCATTCGTACATTACTGAGATGTCTCCTACGAATCAGGGCATCTGATAGCTTAATAATCTATACAATGCCAGAGGTGTGGATTTATCTTAACATAAGAACGTAAGAAGAGCCCTGATGGATCAGGCCAAAGGCCCATCTAGTCCAGCTTCCTGTATCTCACAGTGGCCCCTCCAAATGCATCCTGGAGTGCACAAGACTAGATATCTGTCCCCTGATACCACTCCCCTGCATCTGGCCCTTAAGGCATCCTGGTTTTAAGCCTGGAGGTGACACATCTCCATCGTGGTTTGTAACCTGTGATGGACCTTTTCCTCCAGGAATCTGTCCAATCCCTTTTTCGAAGGCATCTTGCAGGTGGAGACGGCCTCCCTCTGGTATCACAAATGGAGAAGAGGGTTGAAGCCACCGGGTGTGTGGCTGGGTATGGCTGTAAGAACCTGGGACTCCGGGCCAACCGAACCAAGTAAAAGTCAAAAGGGAGGGAGTAGGGAAGGAGGAGGAGCCCAAATCCAGCCAGCCAACCACAAGGCTTCAGCGGCCAAGCTGGGAAAGCAGCAAAGGTAAGAATTTCTTATCACATCTTACCCGAGTCCTGCAGGTCTCCTGCTGAAGGGAGAAGGTTGAGAAGGACCGACAGTCTGTTCCACAAACTTTGAGAACTCTGTGGGGAGAAAAGGCCAACAAATGAAAGCACAGAATAAACAGGAATTGTTTCACGCAAAGGTTGAAATCCCTGCTTGGGCCTGAAGTTTGGTAAAATGCTTTTGGACCGGTCGCCAGTCTCCAAACTTGACTGCACAGCATCAGATAAAACAGAATGCAGCAGGACCCCAGTATCTACTGAATCATTAACCACTGATTCAGTTATCCACGGTTGCAAAGCAAGCCACTGTCACAAACAGTAGCCATAAAGCAAGCCACTGTCACAAACAGTAGCCATAAAGCAAGCCACTGTCACAAAACAACAGTTTTTGGGGTTTTTGGCGTTCTCTCTTATCCACGATTTTCATTATCCATGGGAAGGCCTGGGACCAATCCCCAGTGGATACTGGGGTCCTACTATAATCTCAGATGTCAAGTACATAATTTCTAAAACAACACTGGCCCCAAAAGGAACGGACGGCACAAAGATGTGTGTCTATAGGCAACTGCAACTTACAACAGACCAGACAACACAGGTGAAGAATGACAGGAGTCCCAATCCTTGTAGAGAGACCAGACACAATGTACAACTATTATAGTACAACGTACAAGGATTCCTGAGGAATGCACGCTGGCTTCACCTCCACCAAGACCCATTCCACTCTGTAGAGAAAACGATCGCAGTGTCCTTCCCCGGCCCAGCCAGAGAGAGAAGGAGTGGAACTGGAAGGTGAGCAAACGGTGCCAGTGGGTCAAAGCAGCGACAGTCAGGCCCCAGCTGGGTGGCTCTAGATCAGTGGTCCTCCACCGGTGGGGTCCCCAGATGTTCCTGGACTGCAACTCCCAGAAATCTTGGCCAGCTCAGCTAGAGAGGAAGACTTCTGGGAGTTGCAGCAGTCCAGGAACATCTGGGGACCCCACAGGTGGAGAACCACTGTTCTAGATATCTCCTTCTCTGCAGACCAGAAGAGGCATTTACGGAGGTCAACCAATGTCCCATTCTTAGTCGGCACGAAGGACCTACCCAGCAAGTCCTCAGTCTATTGGGAGGGAGGGAGGTGGCTGACCCTTCACTCAAGATACTACCTGCTGAAAGGGCACCGAAGGCAGCAGGTGCTGAAGCATGCAGCTCCTGTTGCAGTGCCTTATGGATGTGTGTGTGTGTGTGTGTGTGTGTGTGTGTGTGTGTGTGTGTGTGTGTGTGTGTGTGTGTGTGTGTGTGTGTGTGTGTGTGTGTGTGTGTGTGTGCGTGCGTGCGTGCGTGTGTGTGAGAGAGAGAGAGAGAGAGAGAGAATGCAAGCCTTAATCCACATGGTGAAAACAGAAGGGGTAATCCCCTCTCCAAAAAAAAAAGAGGTGGGAAGGAAGGATTAAAAAAAAAAGCTATGTATCCTGAAGAATACAGTTCTTTTGATATACTGTAAATCTTGACTGCCCTTCTAATGTCATGTCTGTGCCACTCTTTTTATAAGCGTTGAGTTGGGTTGGGATAGAAGGAGGGAAGGCTCATCTCCAGAGACCTAGTGGGATGTGGCTGCAGAAAAGGCAAATGCGATTTTAGGAAGCATTAAGAGATATGTAGTCCCCAAACCCTGTGAAATATCAGTTTCCCCCTCTTCTGCATCGGTTAGGCCTCATTCTCAAGTACGGTGTCTGGTTTGGGACACCACGCTTCGAGGAGGGCGCCCGTAAAACGAAGCAAATTCAAAGGAAGGCAACAAGAAAGCTGGGAAGAATGGAATCCAAGCCTTAACAGGAAAGATGGAATGAACTGAATCATTTAGCTAGAGTAGCTTATAACATTTGTGTCAAATAATAATTTAATTACTACTACAATTACAAACACATATTATTTAAAAAGTAAATTCTGTTTGTAATAATTGTTTGGATACATTGTATAGTATTTTAATATGTTAGTTGTGATAATATTATGCCAAGTCAAATTGTCCATAGTCATATTTTATGTTCCTAAAGTAACAGAATGACTTTTAGGCTGTAAAGGGCTGTGTGTGGAGTGCTAAAGTAGCATGTTTCCCCCCCAATTTTTCCAAAAATTCCCATTTTTTCCGCCTGGGGAAAAAACAGGTTTTCTTCCGAGCTTCAAAATTTCCAGAAATTTTACATCTCTAGCTTCTATCCTGTAGCACAGTGTCTCCCCGCCATGCATGCACACCTCACCTGCGCGCACATAAGGATGAGGTCGGTGTTGGTTCTCAGCCAGTCCAGGAACACTTTGACGGTCGGAAGCAAACCTTCATTGGTGATAACCTCCAGTTTCTCTTGGAGCGTACGCTCATTCGGGCAAGATTTGTGGCTGGAAACGCTTTCTTCGGACTCAGAGACGTCATCTTTAACAAAACAAGTAGCTTGTTAAGAGCAGGAAACATGAGTGGGCAAAGAAATTTAAGGCTGCAGCAAGGAAGCCTCTGTCCTACTATTCTGTTTTCCCACCACGGTCCTTCGACGCTCTACTAAACATGAATTCAAGTGTGGTGAAAGGAGTTCTGAACATTAGGAAGAACTTCATGACAGTTCGAGCTGTTTGGCGGTGGAAGATGCTGCCACAAATGAGGGTGGTGGAGTCTCCTTCTTTGGAGGTTTTTAAGCAGAGGCTGGATGGCCACCTGTCGGGAGTCCTGTGATGGGGGTTTCTGCATGGCAGGGGGTTGGACTGGATGGCCCTGAGGTCTCTTCCAACTCTAGGAATCTATGATTCTATCCCTATCAGGCTTCCCTTCCTCCTTTTCCAAGAGTTCCCAGGTTTCGGAAAACTAGCCGCAGAGGTGCACTGTGGGAAAGCATTTATCATACTAGCAACCAAATGCAAAATACATGAAGGTTCAAGATGGACAGGGTGAGGTACACCAAGTGCCATAAATTGATGAACTATTTTCTTTCAAGTACAGTGGACCCTCGTATAACAAACAGTTTGAATAACATAAAATCTGTACAACATAAAAAATTCCAGAGATAGGGGGAATTTGCTTAACATAATCGCCTATGGGGCAAATCCGTACAACATAAAAATGGGATTACTCCATTTTCAACGCATTCCTATGGGAAATTTGTAGAAAGGAAACTTTGCTTAACATAATTTCATTTGCAACGAATTAATTCCTTTATACAAGGTATCACTGTACGCATTCCTACAGGATGTATTGAACCTGAAATATTCATTGGGCATTAAGAGATGGGCATTTTGTTCCAGAAAGGGGAGGGGTCCGAGTTCCGAAACAAAACACGGCAGCACAGCTGGCGCCCGGAACCGGCACCGATCCCCCAGAATGAAATCAACCAGACTCGGCCTTCCTTTGGGTCGCGCGGGGTGGAACCCCCGACGAGGAAGCTGCCTCCGACGCATCACCTTTCCTTCTCCCCGGCACTGGCCAACGATTTCATAAGAAGGCCAGCGTTTTCCATGTCAGCCTCCATCCCTCATACTGGATTTTTCTTTTCTTTTTGTGTGCTCTTTGTAGTTTTAACGTTACCTTTTCATGTCCTACGATGCCTCTTCTAATTCCCTGTTCGTAACTTAAATTAATGTCTTAAATGTCCCGCTCTGTATATACAGTGGACCCTCGTATAACAAACAGTTTGTATAACATAAAATCTGTACAACATAAAAAAATCCAGAGATAGGGGGAATTTGCTTAACAGAATCACCTATGGGGAGAATTTGTACAATATAAAAATGGGATTACTCCATTTTCACTGCATTCCTACAGGAAATTTGTATAAAGGAAAATTTGCTTAACATAATTCCATTTGGAACGAATTAATTCCTTTATACAAGGTACCACTGTATTGCCCCTCGTTATTGTTAGCCACCTCGGGTCCTTTTCCAAGGAAAAAGGTGGGGTAAAAATGTTTTTAAACAAGTCAAATAAAACAAACGTTTCCCCTCCGCCCTCAGCCTCTCTCACCTTGCTCAGCGACGCTGGACTTCTCCACCTCCCCGTTGACGCAGGGTTTGCTGCTGGAGGTCTCTCTCGGCGGGGGCGCCTCGCCGTTCGGCTTGAGGAGGACGTTGCTGAAGGTGGGGGCCAGCCGGAAGCAGCGCTTGGTCTGGAAGAGCTGCGTTGACATGGCTTGGAGGTTGCTGGCGATGCTGGCCTCGCTGGGGCCCAAGGAGGCCGGCCCGTTGGCCACCGGCTCCGCGGACTCCGTCTTGGCCAGGCCGGGGCTTTTCGAGTCCGCCAGCCGGCCTCCTTCGCCTTCCAGGGAGTCCGAGCCCTCCTTGACGCCGTTCTTGGCGGGTCGGGCGTGGCCTCCGCCTTTGGGGTCCGGCTCGTCGTCCATGTCCTCCAGGTCCGAGCGGGACTCCTGGCTGTTCATGTCCGAGTCGGTCTCGACGTCAAAGGCCGTCTCGGCCTCCACCGCGTCGCTTTTCTCCGAGCCGGTCTCGGAGCCGTCGCTCCCCTTGGCGGAATCCGGGCTGGAGTCTGAGTCGAAGCCCTCGCTCAGGTCACTCTCGTCCGCCTTCTGGGCGTGCCGGCGGCGGCGCAGGCAGGAGAGGCGGGAATACTTCTTCCCCCCCTTCTTGCTCTCCCCCTTCCTCGGCTCCTCGCTGGGCCGGTGATTGGCCAGGTCCGCCACCGGCTCCTTCTCGACCGAGTTCAAGGGTTCCCGGGCTTCGGGATCCTCTGTAAAGGAGAGCCAAAAACTTATAGAATTCACAAAAAAGGCATTAAACCAGGGGTGCCCAAACTTTTTATAAGGAGGGCCAGATTTGGTGGCTGAGAATGTGTCAGGGGCTGGTTGCTCCCTGACCCTGCCACCCCACTGCAAGCCCCACCCACTGACCCCTTGCAACCCCACCTGCAGGAAGGAAGGAAGGCACCTAGCTTCACAAGGTTCCCGGTGATGCCGGTGGTGGCGGCTCCCCCCCCCCCCGTGCATGCACCCAGCCCCACAAGCTTCTCAGCGGTGCTGGTGCTGGTGGCCCACCCCCTCGCCCGCCCACCCAGCCCCACAAGATTCTGCTCACCGGCCAGATGGCCCACCCAGCCCCTCAAGCTTCCCAGCGGTGTCAGTGTTGGCAGAAGATTTTTAAAAAAACATGGGGCAAAGGAGGGGGACGGAGGGGTAGGCCAGCCAGCTGCGGGCCACTCAGAATGGCCTGAAGGGCCAGATTTGCTCACACACACACCCCGGCCGAACTTTGGGCAGACCTGCATTAAACGTTGGTCAAGGCACCACACCAGCCTTAAATATCAATACAGCTGGTTACAATATACCCCTTTTGATAACACATTTTACGGACATAATTCTCTTAGAAAAAGGGGGATACAAAGCATCTTCCTATCAAAAACTGTCCTGGCTTTCTGTAAAGCAGGCCTGCCCGACAGGTAGACCGCGGGCTACTGGTAGCCCATGAAAGGTTTATAAGTAGCCCGCCAGCCATCAATAAAAAAAGTGAGGGCATAATTTCTCCACCCCTCCCTCCACCATCCCAAGGACCACCACTGCCCCAGCAAAGTTCTGGGTCTGCCAGCCCATTGTCTCAGTTGAACGGGGCTGTTCAAGGGCCATGGCGCATTGAAATATGTTCCTTCCAGAACAGATCACTTGATTTTCAATGCATTCCTTTGGGAAACCACTGCTCTACTTACAAAAGTTTTTACTTTTGAGCATGTGTTCAGAACACATAAAATTTGTAAGTAGAGGTTTTAGTGTAGTAGCCCTCAGGCACTTTGGGATGGAAAAAGTAGACCTTGGCCTGTTCAGAGTTGAACAGCCCTGTGTCAAGCCCCGCACACAGAGCACACACACACAAACAGGGTTCAGTTCTATGCCAAGATCTTTAGTGGAAAGCCAGGCAAGTTCAGGTCCTTTCAACAATCAAGTGCCAGATAAATAACAGAATCCAACTCCCAGCAATTAACAGTCCAAGTCAAAACCAGAATATCTCACGGAAACCAGATGCCAAACCCAAGGGAACAGATTAAGCCGTTGCCCAGGAAGCCAGTGCAAAATCAGGAAACAGAGCCAAGTTCACAGACAGGAACGTGGTTGCAAGTTCAAATGATGCGTTGCTCCCACAGAGAGCTCAAGGTGAGCTTACCAGCTTGATCTCAAAACAGGGAACAGACCCTTACTTCTGGAAAGGCTTCTGCTAGTACTCAGGGCTTCCCGACCTGATTCCCCATGTAGCATCAAAGAGCCTTTCCCTAGCTCTCCTGGTAGTACATCTTTTCAGAATCCTGCTCATGGCCCTTCTAGGGGCAGAAGATATGTTTTCAGCTGAGTCATCAGACCCAGCTGCCTGCTGACTTGAGCTGCAAGGCTCCTCCAGCAGCTCTTCACCATTTAACCCCTCAGAGTCAGGTTCTGTGACAGGCAGGGTCCTGGCACCCTGCTGTAAAGGATTGTGGGAACTGTGCTTTCGCCCAGAGCTCCACATCTTCCATATAATTAGGGGGTCCTTTAAAAAAATCTTCTTGTGAAACGTTCACCTTCTGTTGTCCCCCCAGGACAAAAATAAATCTCTTAAAACCACCCCACAGCACTTAAAGCACTCTCTGGGTGTTTTACAATTTAATTATGCAGGCTACGCATGGATCGCCCACCGCCAGCAAGAGGGGCACTCAATTTGCTGACCTCGAAAGGGCGACAGGCTGGGACCGGCCTCAAACCAGCATCGATTAGTTCTTTATTTTTCCATCTGTTATTTATTTTGAATTGTTAAATGCTTTTCATTTATTGTATTTGTGCTTATTTATTCTTTTTATTATGATAATTTGATTATTTGGTCTGACTGATTAGTTTTTATTTACTATTTTACGTTGTTTAATCTGTTTTTGTATTTTTGCATATGTATGTAAACCACCCAAAGTCGCTTTTTTGCTAGATGGTTGTGGTATATAAATCAATCAAGGTGAAAAAAACTGGAGCATCCACAAACAATAGTAGTACAGGAGAAAGCACTCTCAGGATGCTGAGAAAAAATAGTTTATTAAAAGAGTCCAACGCGTTTTGGCCAAAAGTGGCCTTCTTCAGGGACTTTTCACTATAGAAAAACATAACATTTAAAAGACATGTAGTCAGAATAGTTAATACGTAAACAACATACAAAATGCTAAAACATTTCATATCAAATGCACAGCTGACACCTTGAATGCTAAAACACCATACGTAGTAGTCAATGTAAAAATCAACCAAGTATTATAAGGACACTATAAAAGCAGTCTGACCTAGCTGCCTCTGATCATTGACTGAGTTGTAATCACAACATTCTAGGTACTTTTCAAGTTACACTATTCTGAGGGAACAACCATATGGCATGTGCATAATGTATATAGCCTCAATGATGGTACTCTAGTCTGAGTAAGGAGGAATGATAATCTCAGACACAAGAACCTTTTAACTGTATACCATACTGTTTTCCCATCTAAGAGAGCATCTATATGCTTACATGTATGTGAGTGTTATCTACAACTGCTTCCAAGCAATTTACATACAACTTAATATTCTTCTCTGTATGTCTTGACATCAATCAATCAATCATCAATCAAATAAATAAGTAAGTCAGGCTAGCTGGGAATGGGTTACGAGCAGTATTTAGTCTGCAGTTTAACCACTGGGCCACGAGGCTCCTCGTTCAGTGCAGAAATGCCAAAGCACTTGTTCTCCAATATGCACACAAAACGAGATTCGGGGGGGGGGGAAACCCGCATGCTCAGAATAGCCAGGTTTAGTGATGATCACCGGCAAGTTGCTGCCCTTACCTGTGCCGTCATCTTGAAAGGCCGGAACTGGGCTTTCTCCGTCTTCCAGCTCAGCTTGGAGGCGAATATTGACATGGTTGATGAGGTGAGAGAACAGCGCCAGCGTGAACGCGATGGCTGCGCTGTACTGTTTAGAGCCTGTCCGGAAAGAGGAAGCCGGGAGTAGGGGGTGAGCCCAACTATCGAGACTGATATTGTAAACCGAGATCGGAACCCAGTCCCACCTTCCGGAACAAAATCCAAAACCGTCTTATACACTGCTGTGGTTTGCACGGGGCAAAACTCCAACCAGGAAGCATCCTCCGACGCGCCCTCTTTCCCCCTCCCTGGTGCTGGCCAATCAGGAGCTGTGCAAGGACATGCATCATCCCATCTCCCTGTCTTGACTGGCCACTGCCAGGAAGAGGGAAAGACGATGCATTGGAAGCTGCTTACGAAGGAGCCCTATCTTAATGTCTTCGAGCAACTGAGGCAAGCTGGGGTGGATGCAACCGCCGCTTGCCTTGGTGGCTCAAAGACCTGCTTAAAAACCCACTCCTTCCAACTGGGTGGGTTGCGGGAGAAGGAGCAGGTTTTTAAAAATGTCTTTGAGCAACCGAGGCAAGCGGCAGTCGCAGCCACCCCCGCTTGCCTCGGTCGCTCAGAGACATTACGATAGGATTCCTTCGTAAGTCGAAGGCACCCGATCTTTTCGCTCGTAACGGGCCAGGGGAAAACCGCCAGCAGATTTCTGCTCCTAAGTCGGTTTTCTCGTACATAAAGCAAAGTGTTCTGCTTATATACTGTCCCATACCACTACAAGTAGTCTCTGGGCTGTTTACAATTTTAATTACAGTGTGCAGGATACACATTGCCCCCCCCCAGCAAGCTGGGTACTCATTTTACCGACCTCGGAAGGATGGAAGTCTGAGTGAACCTTGAGCCTGCTACCAGGGATTGAACCCAGGTCGTGAGCACAGTTTTACCTGCAGTACAGGCATTTAACCACACACCTTAAGTCAGGGTACCACTGTAAGGGAAACTGCACAGCTATTGCCCCTTATTCTGACTTCTCTGACCCTCTGAGAAACATCCCCCCTGCGCTTCCTGGGAATAGTGTTCCCAATAAAATAGGATACACCAACCCCTCCACAACCTGGTGAGTCTCCAGAAGGGTTGGGACTACATCTTCCAGATACAGTAACACCCCCCCCGCCGTTTTGCGGTTCATGTACTGCGGTCCCGCTATATCGCGGAATCGTAGGACATGCTGGGGCTCCAGCCGATCAGTGCTGGGGTGATGGAGAAAAACCTTTATTTCCCCACCCCAGTGCCAATCGGTTGGAGCGCGCCCCTTTTTAAATGCCTTCTAGTCCCGCGCCATCTCTATTGAAATGCATTGGCTCAATGCATTTCAGTGGAGAAATTTTTCCCCACTGGAATGCATTGAGCCAATGCATTCCAAAGGGGAAAAGTTTCTCCATTAAAATGCATTGAGCCAATGCATTCCAATGGGGAAAAGTTTCTCCATTGAAATGCATTGAGCCAATGCATTTCAATGGAGATTGCAGGGGGAGCGCTGGCCCCAAGGCAGCGTCAAGCAGCTGAATGGTGCTGGCTGGGGGAGGAATGGCGCCTGCAGCAAGCGCGGTGGATCAGATCATCCACCTCCCTTGCACGGGCTGCAGAAAGGCTTTTTAAAAAGTCTTCCAGCAGCCCGGGGGAAGCAGTGGTGGCGTGCCGCCGCCCCCCCATCCAACCTGCATCCACATATCACTGATTTTCAGTCATCATGGGTCGGGTGGGTCCCTAACCCCTGCAATAGGGGGGGTTACAGTACCCCCATAAGTCAGTGATTCTGGAAACTGTGACTCAACACAGCAGGAGGCCAAAAGGTTGGGTTGAGAGAAGCCCGGTGTGGCCAAGGCCCACCGACTGAGCCACGCCGTACCTGCCCTCTTGAGGCTGTGGACGTTCATCAGGCAGATGACGACCATCCGGAAGATGAGGAGGTCTGGCAGGAAGGAGTAGCCGTTTTCGCACTCCTCCTCATCCTCGTTGGCCGAGCTCACGTTCGGCGACGAAGGCAGGTAGAACAGACACAGGTTGAAATCCTCCAGGACCGACTGGCAGAGAGAGGTCAGCTCCGAGTCCACAGAACTGGTAAGACGAGAGAGGGAGACAACACCCCTAGGGAATTATTTCACTGGAGTGAGACGACACCTCAGTCACAGGGACATGGGGTTCCCTCCCACCTGGAGCAGCTGCCTTGCGGTCCAAGGAACAAAATGATTTTAAGCAGACCATGAACATCCATGGAGGCGACTACTAGAGATGGGCACGACTCAAAAAAAAAGGGGTTTCGTTTGTCATTTGGTCGTTCAGGGGTCCATTTCGGTTCGTTTTCATGACGTTTTTGCAAAAAAATTCGTTTTTGTTTCGTTAGGTAACAAAATGAAAAAAACGAAAACAAAAACTTGCTGTTTCGTTAGCATTCTTTTTAGTTCAATGCATCTGCTGCAACAAAAATGAAAAACATGGCAAATTTGGTTGTTTCGTTTTCGTTTTGTTTTTTAAAAAATTTGTTTCATAACGAAACGAAAAAACGAAAACGAAAAATCGCTCGTTTCGTGCCCATCTCTAGCGACTACATGTCCCTGAAGGAACAGCTTCTATTCCTGGAACGCCTCAAAAGGGGCTGCGTTCAGGGCAAGACCACGGCCCTCCCCAACACAAGACAACAGAATATTAAAAGAGTATGTGCTATCAAGTTGCCATGGGCCTTATAAGAGGCCTTAACCCGGTTTTCAACATACTGTACCCTAGTTTTCTGTGTGTAAGACTATATTTCAAAAGTAGGCTAGGTGATACCTTTATTGGTCACTACTAAAAAAAAAATGTAAGCTAAGCTCTCGATAGCAACTTGCTATCTTTATCAAAGCATTGTATTAAAAAGGCAATCTTGATAGAGGATGTAGTCTATCAGGTGCTGAGAATCTTTTGGGTGAGAAGGAATACACCAGATGATGGTATCAGAAGGCAGGGCTGGCGTTAAGGCTGCTGCGACGTCCCGGATACAGTTTACACCCAGCATATCAAACAAAGCAGCACAGTCCTCGGCCACCCCTCTTCCCACCCTCAATTTGGTTCTGGTGAGACTACAAGTCCCTGCTGGCCTAAGGGACACCAGTAGTAGTAGTAGTAGTAGTAGTAGTAGTAGTAGTAGTAGTAGTAGTAGTAGTAGTAGTAGTAGTAGTAGTAGTAGTAGTAGTAGTAGTTTAAGATGAGAATAAAATTGAAAAGGTAAAGAGAGAACAGACTCACCTGCTCTTTGGCTGAAGTAGACTCTGCAGGTACATAAAACTCACGAGTAACCTTTTAATGTCTTTGCATCTATGGGCCATAAGAACAAGGAAGAAAGGGAACCCGTGAGCAAGTGTCAGCTGGTACATGTGAGCTTCGTACAGCCACTTGGGAGCCTCAGAAAGCTCTCTCCAGACTGACAGTCGGGAGAGTCACAACCCACACTAACCCATTTCTCATTTAGTGGAGCTTCTCCCTAGGTCTGCCACAGCAACCACCCCTCCGATCTTATTTGCCTCAAAATCTCACCCGTGTGTTCTCAACCGTTCTCACATGTTGGAGAAACCCGTTTTCTGAAACTTTGGCTACCAAAAGCTACGTCACCATAACACTTGGGACTAAGGTAACGTAGATCAGCATCATCGAGCAAAACTGGCGTCATGATGGCCAACGAGTCTAGCGCCATCCGGACTTTACGCACAAAACCCCATGCGGGAGAGGTTACCTTGAAGGTAGAGATGGACAACTAGGGTCACTCCACAGGTGGTTGCCCTGCAGGACTCACCCTCTCTCACTATCACGGGTGGCCTGTATCATTTCATTGTGAATGGTAAACCACCCAGAGAATGCTTTAAGCCTTATAAGGGGCAGCACAGAAACATCACGTGGTATATAAGCCTAACTCGATGCCACAGAGCTGACAATTTCAATCTACTATCATCTAAAAGATGAAGAGCTATCCACTTGTGCTTTAATGTGGAAGACATTCCTGTCCAATCGAATCCTCCCCCTTTCCCAAAAAAATCAGTTCTGGACACCTGTGGACGCAACACTTCTGAACCTTCATAAAAACATAAGAAGAGCCCTGCTGGATCAGGCCAAAGGCCCATCTAGTCCAGCTTCGTGTATCTCACAGTGGCCCCACCAGATGCGTCTGGGAGCGCACGAGACTAGATCTCTGTCTCCTGATAACACACTCCCCTGCATCTGGCCTTCCTCCATTCCAGGGCTTATTAGACATGACAGCAACTGGATAAGAAGGCCAAACAGGCTTGGCTAAGCAGCAAACTAGCCATGGTTGGCTTTGCAGCTCATTTCTACCACTCAATGCCACTTCCCAAATAGGTCAACTTAAGAGAGGAACATATCTTCAATTCTTAAGCCCAGGACAGGTACTGCTGGGTGTTTTGTTTTTTGTTTTACCTCTTTTTACTCGGCGACAGTTTCCTGGTTTCGCATTTTTTCAGCTGGTGATACATTTTGGCAGCTTTGTCGTACAAGCGTTTGAGATTCCCAGAGGCACCTTCAAAGGATACTTCCGACTGGATACTAAGCGGACCCAAAACAAGAAGTTAAAAAAAAATCTTCTTGATGAGCGTTTTCAAGTAAGCAAGACTTACTTAGTTTAGTTTTTAGAGTATTTTTACCCCACCTTTCTCCTTGGAGAAGGACCCTAGGCGGCTTACAGTAATGAGGAATAATATATACAGTCCAGTACAATTAAGACATGTTCAAGTATTTGAGAACAAGTAATTGAGGGACATCTTACAGCATGAATAGACAGCATGGAAATAAATATGTGAAACTTTCCGGTGGGGGGAACAACACAGAGCTTAGAAGAGCTGGATTCTGCTATCTCCATGCACAAATCAAGCAAACAAATGTGCAAATATTTGCTTGTTTTGCATAAATTCTTCTGCACGTCCTGGATATGCCAGACCAACCGAAATGTTTACTGAACATCCAGATTATTTCACAAGTTAAACATCAAGGACTCTCAGTTTCCAGTAAGAAAGCTTGGTCAATCCTACCCAATGGTTATACCTGTATAACCTTTAGCGGAGGTGGGCAAAAACCAAAAGGCAAGTTGGAAAAACTGACAAGCGAGCGGGTTTGCAGTTTTCTTTGCCACCTGGTTCAGGGAACCCAGTTTGGCAAAGCAAAATGAAATGCCAAGGGGTTTTTCCCCTCTCTGTGCTTCCTTCTGTTTCTGGCAAAGAAATATGCCCGCCTCCTACCTTCCCACTGCCCCCCCCATTGTACTTCTACTTGCGACAGAGGAGACGGATGCATTAAAAGACCAACTGTTATCTGGTACGCACCCATCTCTAATGTTTAGACACTTTGAAACACCCAAGACCGTTTACAATGTAGTAGAACCATCGCGGATTCGGTACAAGACTTGTTTGGCCATATGTTAGCAATGGTGTATTATCTGAAAAGATCAGCTTGTTATTGAATATTTCCACTCGTGGGTCGAGAAACCGAGAAGCAGAAGAGTGTGAAACTCAGAATCTACAGTAATACCTCAGTTTACGAGTGCCCCGGTCTACGGGTGTTTTGCAAGATGAGCAAAAATCCCAGGACGTTTTGGTTCTGGTTAATGAGCTCGGCCTTGCAAAATTAGCACTGAAGCACCAAGAGGTGGCAAGGAGCTGGTGACCGCTGTCTTGGCCATCAATCCCTTGCCACTGTCACCCCAGCTGCAGCTGTGGTAGCAAGGGAATGACAGTAACGGCAGCTGCAGTGGTGGTCAATGGGCCCCCAGAACGCATCACCTGCGCTTCCACTATTTCCTACGTGGAAACTGGTTTTGGTTTACAACTATTTTGGTTTATGAGCGTGTTTCCGGAACGAATTATGCTCATAAACCAAGATACTACTGTATACTGAGTCAGGTCTGAGTCTGATTTATTTATTTTATTTATTTGGGGGAGGTCTAAAAAGTGGGTTGGGGGCCTCTAATAAAAGGTGGTGCCTTATAGATGGGAAAATACAGTATAAACGTCCTGTACATTGAAGCCAAGGTTCTTAGAGAGCCTGAAATGGAGTCCACGCTTCCAATGACGCATTCCCTCGCTCGCCTCCTTCTTTAGTTTTTACCTGCTTTTCAAATCGACAATCTAGGCCAGTGTTTTTCAACCACTGTTCCGCGGCACACTAGTGTGCCGCAAGATGTTGCCTGGTGTGCCGTGGGAAAAATTGAAAAATTACTTTATATATAGTCAATATAGGCACAGAGTTAAATTTTTTAAACATTTTCTAATGGTGGTGTGCCTCGTGATTTTTTTCATGAAACAAGTGTGCCTTTGCCCAAAAAAGGTTGAAAAACACTGGTCTAGGCATACAGGCCACACAGGAAAAACCAGCCCCTTGGCCCATCAGATGAAGCCCCGACAGCCACATTCCGACCGCTTTTGCCCAAGCAGGCATGCACACAGGGCAAGCGGTCGATATACCGAGGACACCTTGCTGCCCCGGGGAGAAAAAAAGGTACAAACATATTTTCTTTGGGAGCAGAAACGGGGAAGATGTACTCACCAGCGTAGGTAGCAGTAAGTGGCCTCCACATTGTAATATTTGCTCCCGGCTAATGTGCCGAGCTGGTTAAAGGGCATCCCTGCGGCGAAAAGAGAGCAGTGACAATGATTCGGCCTCTAGCTGCCTTCCTAGAATCATACAGTTGGAAGAGACCTCGAGGGCAATCCAGTTCAACACCCTGCCATTCAGGAGCCTCCATCAAAGCTCCCCTGACAGGTGGCCATCCAGCCTCTGCTTAAAAACCTCCAAAGAAGGAGATTCCACCACCCTCCTTCGTGGCAGCATATTCCACTGTCAGACAGATCTAACTGTCATGAAGTTCTTCCTAATGTTCACATGGAATCTCTTTTCCTGTATGAAACCACTGCTCCGAATCCTAGTCTCTGAAGCCATGGAAAACAAACCTGTTCCCTCTTCACTATGACATCCGTTCATATATTTAACATGACTATCATATTCCCCTCTCAACCTTCTTTGTGTAAGACTAAACATTCCCAGATCCCTAGTCCGCTCCTCGTAAGGCATACAGTACGTTCCAGACCTTTAACCATCCTGGTTGCCCTCCTCTGGATCCACACAAAGATGTCAACATTCTGTTTAAATTGAGGTGCACAAAACTATACACAGTACTGTAGATGGAGTCTGACCAGAGCAGAATAGAATAGTACTATCACCTCCCTTGCTCTAGAAACTATGCTTCTGTTGATGGAACCATGAATTGCATTGGCTTTCTTGGCTGCCACATCACACTGCTCACTCAAGTTCAATTTGTGGTCCACCCAGACTCCCAGTTTCTGCACAGAACATCGTTCCACAAATCTTCCGCAAAGCACAATTCAAAAGGGAAAGAACACAAGAGGCCTTGGCCCCTGATTCGGGTTTCGTTGTGGATTCCAAAAGGGAATGCTCTCCCTTTGGAACTCAGGCTGCCCCTCGCCTTTTAATCCGTCTGCAAACAGCCGGCTTTGAGCCATCACAATGGAGTTCCTGAACGCCTTTTTAAAGTTAAGATTGTTTGCTTGCTTTAATTATTCAATCTTGATTAGCACATGGTTTTATTGTTTTAATAGTTTTCTTTTTCAAGCTTGTGAGCTGCATTGGGGGATAGGTGGCCTAAAATGAGACAAAACAAACAAATAAATCTGGGAGTTGAATCATGGCAACTGGACTTCTTTTCCTGTGGCATTGAAACATTTTGCTACTCATCCAAGAAGCTTCTTCAAGTCTGAGAAAAGTTGGTGGGAGGCTTCCAATTTATAGTTTCACCCCACCTTGGTCTGAATGGGCTTGTTAGGTGGACAGTGGCCTGAATAGGCTCGTTAGGTGGACACTGAATGTGTGAAAGTCACACCTACGGAACCCTTCCCAACCTTCATGTGTGCATTGAAAATCCCTCTCTTAATAGAAGTGGGGGACTTAGGCATCTGTCTGCCACCTATCATGCTGCCCCGGACAGAGAAGCACTTCTCACCCCCACCAGGATGGCTGTTGCTAAGGTCCCAATCTTAATGGGCGTTGAGACAGATTGCATGGTTGGGTCTTTTACATTCCCCAGGCCACTGTCTTCTTGTTCCATTGTGGGTTTTGTATTATTGGTTTTTCCCCCTTTTTCCTTTCTAGTTTATTACTACTATTATGATGTTTTGGGTTGTTTGATAAAGTCATTGTTGTTAACCGCCCACGGTTCCCATTTGAGGAAAATTGGATTGCGGCATATAAATAAATAAATAAATAAATAAATAAATAAATAAATAAATAAATAAATAAATAATGCAGGCTACACTTTGCCCCCCCACCGCCCACCTCCTGTAAGCTGGGCCATCAATGTATTGATCTCAGAAGGGTGGAAGGCTGAGTGAACCTCAAGTCCGTTACCTGGGACTGAACCAGGTCATGAACCCTAACCCTAACCTTAATCACTACACCACAGGGTCCAGAGCAGCTTCTTCACCGTGAGGAGCAGACGGGCCATGGTCCACTGCACTGCACAAAGAAAAGGTGCAAGCCCTTCAAACAGGTGTTGGCATCATCCCTGGAAAGTGCAGGCTCCATTTGGGGCAGACGGGTGAAAATAACCACTCACCCCCGAGTGCCTCTTGACAAAAAGAACAGCCACAAGGAAGAGCAGCAGGGCTAATTCTTAAGAATCGGCAGGCCAGCCGACAATGTTGTGAACAAGTAATGCAGGGAGACCCCTGCACGGCTCATACATGTGTTCTCGAGGGAAGCCCGCGATACATCCCGGCTGAATGCTTACCGATCTGGGGCGCAACAGAAATGGCTTGGTAGTAGAACCTCTCAGCCAGTAATTCTGTATCAACGCCTGCCAATTCATTCTGGTAACGAGCTGATGAGGAACAAAGCATATGGAAACGATGTCAGGGTGGACAGGGCAAGAGCAAGGCTTCATTTCACAAAGAGAACAGGTTGAAACAAGAATAAAGTATTCTATTAAAGGCACAAAATCCCATTAAATACCTAAATACAGTGGACCCTCATATAACAAGTGGTTTGTTTTAACAGAAAATCCGCTTAAAAGAAAAGATTTCTGGAGATAGGGGAAATTCCTTAACCAAATCACCTATGGGGTGAATCCGTACAACAGAAAAACGGTCGCAATTAGGGGTTAATCTGTTTTCAATGCATTCCTATGGGAAATTTGTACAAAGGAAAATTGGCTTAACAAAATTTCATTTAGAACGAATGAATTCCTTTATACAAGGTACCACTGTATATGCTGAACGCTTCACAAATAATATACATACAAGACACCCAAGTGTTTCAAATTTTTTATGTGAACTGCCCTGAGTTCTCACTTGGGAAGTAGGAGCGGTATACAAATCTGAAAAATAAATAAATAATAAATAAACACTTTTGAGGAGACCCCTGCATTTCAAAACATCTGCCTTAAAAATAAAATATTTGCAGAAATTTAACATTCAGCTTTGGGCGTATGGGCTCGGTTCCACCAAAGTCCACTTAGGCCAGTGGTTCCATACGTGGGGATCGGGATCCCTTTTGGGGGGGGGGTTGAACGACCATTTCACAGGGGTCGCCATGAGCCAGTGAAGAAAAAGGCACAGCAAAAAAAAGCAAAGTGTTCTGCTTATATACCGCCCCATACCACTACAAGTAGTCTCTGGGCAGTTTACAATTTTAATTACAGTGTGCAGGCTACACATTGCCCCCCCAGCAAGCTGGGTACTCATTTTACCAACCTCGGAAGGATGGAAGGCTGAGTGAACCTTGAGCCTGCTACCAGGGATTGAACCCAGGTCGTGAGCACAGTTTAACCTGCAGGACAGGCATTTAACCACTGCGCCACGAGGCTCTTGGGTCTGCTTGGGTCTGGAGGAGGGGGGCGAGGAAGGGGGAAAGTGAGTTACAGCTTGACAGGTTGGAGGGGATGTCAGTCAACGGCACCGGAGGCTGCGATTGGCTGAGGGTACCTGTAAAGGGAAGTTCTCTATGGCACCTGTGGCAGTGGCCTGCCAAAGGGGGCTTGCGGCCTCTTCCAAGCAGGGCAAGGGGGTCACCACAACAGGAGGCGCTGTATTAAAAGGTCGCAGCATTGGAAGGTTGAGGACCACTGACTTAGGCCAAGCAAGACTTTTCTTAAAGGTGGTCCAGGATGCCTTACTAGGTTGCCAAGTAGTTCTTCTGCCCTTGCCCTACAAGGGTAAAAGAACCACTATGTAAATGCCTTTACTGTCTTTAGAGAGGAAAGGGGGGGGAATAGTGAAAAGGGCTTTTGTTATGCCAAGCCTGACTCATTTTGGCCCGGGATCTGTGTTTCCTCCGCAAAGAAAATCCTGGACCCACACGGACTGACTGAAGCCTTGGCTGTGTCTTGCCCCCACCCCCCACCCCCACCCCAGCCAGAAACCAGGACTGTGTTACCTCGCTGCCGCCCTCACCTAAATCGCCCAGGTAAACCAGGCACCGGTGGCAGGCCAGCAGTGCCCACTCCATCTCCTTCTCTGATGCAGACACGGGCTTCTTGCAACCTTAGGGAGAGAGAACCAAGAAAACACCTGGGTGAATGTACACCTGGAAGGATTTATTTATTTATTTATTTATTATTTATTATTGAATTTATATCCCGCCCATCTTCCCAGCTGGGATGAATGCACAAAACCAATGGAAGGATCAGCATAAATTAATAAGGGATCCTCCAAACCGATAAGTCTTGATGGTGAATTAAAAGCAATTATTCCCCTTACTCATTAGATGCATTTGAAAAACAAACCACTGTCCTTACACTGGCACAAATATATGACACACACAAATATACCGTATATTAAAATAGTTTGCAGATCCGTTTAACTTTTTCCTCCCAAGGGATGGTGGCGCATCTGAATTTTCTTGCTTTTCCCACCCTGTTGAGCCGCCCTAAGCGGGCCTATCTGGCCCTGCATTTTCCCTCTCACTGCAGCCTTCAAGAAGCCCACAACCAAGATTTGTCAGCCACGGCACTTGGGAAAGAGAACCCCTGGCCAAAACCCTACCCGGATTTTAGTCCAGAGAAAATAGCAACATCCAAGTCACAGCAGCCAACGCCAACTGATTAACAAAGTGCCATTTGCATGCCTGGCAGGGGACAAACATTTTTCTTAAACGCAGCTTGTCGACATGCCGCAGAAGGGTCGTTCACAGGGGCAAAGCGCCCTCCGGCAACCTGTTGGCGTGATTCTCAAAGCGCTCCAAATCTCAAGTCTGAGCAAGCCTCAGACAGAAAAAAAAAGCAGCAGCGACGTGGTTTTGGTACCCGGCGTAGTTCAGTGGACAGAGCGCCCCGTAGACTCAGATTTGGCTCTGCATGGAAACTCGTGGAGGGGAAGAACGAGTAAGGCACCCTTCAAACGCCTCGCTTGCTGTGAAAACCCATTAGGGTTCCTATAGGGCAGTTCTGATTTAACGGCATTTAAAAACCACCACGTGGTTCTAGTGACCAAAGAACCCCAGTGAACTTCTTTACTGAAGTCGTGCGAGGAAAGCAAAAGATCCTCTTTATGCTGAGGGCCAGGATAAACGTATTAGAACAGGGTCAGTAGGCATTGTGCATCTGTCTTGTTTCTCCTTTGTTTTTTTTGCAAAACATAATCGGATCGGTGCCGTGAACAGTCCGTGAAGTTCTGTCTCTTCTTTCTGCCGTTACTTTCCCTTCGTTGGGGTGCTTATCCTTTTTTTAAAAAAAAGTATCCTAACTCTCCCGCACCCCGCAAAAACAGGTTGCATAGCACAGACATTCTTAAACAGCAATGGATGTGTCCAGAGCAACACACCCTTTGCACGCTTTGAAAGGCATTGTAAGGACTTCAACACAATTCCTATAGTAAAGATTGCCCAGAAGTTACTACCTAAAGAGAAATATTTACATTTAAATTATAGACATTAAAAGGATATTCTATTCACACAGAAACATTAACACTAAACAGTGCTCCCTTTGTCCTTGAGGGGGTGGGGGGGGCAATATATCCTACTTAGTTCTCACTTACCCATCCACACACTTATGTCTGGGCTTCCCTCCATTCTTTAACTATCCGTATATTCCTTCCAGAAACACATATAGCTTGGCATTTTCCCTTCGCCTTTATGCATTAGACTCTTTATGCATAATTGCTCTAATGATTAGAGCAATTATAAGTCCATCACATATCTCTCATTAAATCTATTGCTCAACTCTCCTTTCTTAAACTTATTTTATTTATTTTATTTATTTATATAGCTTGTATGCCGCCCACTACCCAAAGGTCTCTGGGCGGCTCACAATCAGAATGGACAATTAAAACATCAAGATACAATAAAATTAGAACAATAAAACATGTAAATGCAATAAATACAAGACATTAAAAACACACCACTAAAATTGCCATCAGGACCCACAATCATTAGTTAAAAAACTTTTGGAATAGGAAGGTTTTTACCTGGCGCCGAAATGTTATTAACGTCGGCGCCAGGCGAGTCTCATTTGGGAGGGCATTCCGTAGTCTGGGGGCAGTTGCTGAAAAAGCCCTATTCCTGCAAGCCATCCCCTTCACCTCCTTAAGGGATGCCTCTTTCAGGAGGGCTCCCGGACTAGATCTTAATTGCCGGGTAGGTTCATATGGAAGGAGGCGGTCCTTCAGGTATCTAGGTCCTAAGCCGTTTAATATCTTAATATCTAAAGCCAATTTAGCACTAATTGCAATATTCCAAATTTCACAGCACCATTTGGACAACCCCCTGTTTTCCTTCAAACGCAGAAGTTACTCCTTGGAACATATTGTTCTGGGAGAACACATTCAAGGCAGCCACACACATTGACCAGGCAGGAAAAAAATCATTTTTGTATGGGGTTGTGGGGTGGGGAGAGGTCTAGGGGATAGAAAGCCATCGCTATTAGTCCGGGGCAGTGCAGAGGGGGTGCCTTCAGATGGCCATTTAAATGCTCCCCCCCCCAAATAATGCTTTCCCAGGGAACAATCACAGCAACATAACGTACATAGACTTTTATTCTGCTACCTCCAAGCAGGGCCGAGACACGGACAATCAGAATTTCTTCCAAGAACAGCAGGACAAACTGCTTGATTGTCCCTTTTAAGTGCCAACCAGCTGGGACAAAAGAGAAGTAGTCCAAACAAAACAAAACAAAACAAAAACAGAGATGGTCTGTTTCTTTGCTTAAAAACACAACAATCCAACGAACCTGCACGCGGCCAAGCGAAATCATCTTTGAGTGCCTGCCGTCCGTTGGTTGCTGTTAAGGATCATCAAGTAAGAACCAATGCACAGAGTAGACAGAACAAGTGACCCTAGCGGGGCTTTCAAAGTACAGGAGTCACGAAGGGGTGGTTTTCACCAGTTCCGGGGACCCCTGCCCCACCCCAGAAAGCGCCAAGTGGAGATTTGAATCCAGGCTTCCTGAACCCTAATCTTTTCTCTGTTGTCTGTCCCCCCTCCCTTTTACAACTTTATTTACATTTGAAAAAACAAAACAAAAACATTATCACAATCTAATAATATAACAGGAAAAATAAAGGAATGTATCAAACCGATTATTTTTTTTTTTGAATTGTTGTATGTTATACTTGTTAACCGCCCTGAGTTCCCATTCAGGAAAATCAGGCAGCATATAAATAAATAAATAAACAGTCAATTATCATTCATCATCTTATTTTCATTGCACCCTTAATACTGCCTTTCTTTTATTTTTATTTTGTATTCCTATTAAGAATCTGCTTTACTTTTATTTTCTATCTCTACCAATATTGGGAGCAAGTCTTCCTCTGGTTTATACCTTTTAGATGAGGGATTTTGATTCTTTTTTTTTTCATTTCTCTCTGAGATAATGCGTCACTTTCCCTCACTGAGATTCTTTTCTCTGCTGTCTGTCAACATTTTCCTGTTCCCACTACATTGGACATATTATTCTTATAGCAAAACCTAACATACAATTGGCCACATGCAGGGGAGTGGTATCAGGAGACAGTTATCTAGTCTCATGCGCTCTGGTGGGGCCACTGTGAGATACAGGAAGCTGGACTAGATGGGCCTTTGGACTGATCCAGCATGGCTCTTCTTATGTTCTTATGGCATTCATCTACACATTTCTAAATACAGTGGAACCTTGTATAACAAGCGGTTTGTTTAACAGAAAATCCACTTCAAGGGGAAAAAATCAGAGATAGGGGGAAATCGCTTAAAAGAATCGCCTATGGGGTGAACCCATACAACAGAAAAATGGTCACGATCACGGATCAATCTGTTTTCAATGCATTCTTAACAAGGAGCCTCGTGGCGCAGTGGTTCAATGCCTGTCCTGCAGGTGAAACTGTGCTCACGACCTGGGGTTCAATCCCAGGTAGCAGCCTCAAGGCTTGACTCAGCCTTCCATCCTTCCGAGGTCGGTAAAATGAGTACCCAGCTTGCTTGGGGGACGCAATATGTAGCCTGCATACTATAATTAAACTGTAAACTGCCCAGAGGCTACTTGAAGTCGTATGGGGCGGTATACAAGCAGAACACTTGGCTCTATTCCTATGGGAAATTTGTACAAAGGAAAATTTGGCCAAACAGAATTTCATTTGGAAAGAATTTGTTCCTTTATACAAGGGTCCACCGTACCGCTTTTCTCTTGCTCAAATGCTGATTTTTAAAAAAATAATTATTTATATTTATTTATTTATTTTTACAGCTTATATACCGCCCGTCTTCCTGAAAGGAACTCTGGGCGGTTTACAATAAATTATTTACAATAATCCTGCTCATGGCCTTCCCAAGAGTATCTTAGGAGGAAGGGGAGGAGGAGACCCCAAAATCCAGGCCTCCTAAAATGCCCTTTCAGCACAGCTCCACCGAACCGGGAAGGAGGGAAGGAAGCTAAGACATGCGGTCTTCCACGAACGGAAGGTTGACACAACGCAAGGAACCATCGCCAGCAGCAAAATGCTTGTCTGCGTCCGAGCACTGACCTATCAGAGGATCCGTAACGTGCGTCCAGTCGATACAACACTGCAGCTCCAGCTGATAATGTGACTGAATATAAAGAAGAAGGTGCTGGTAAAACCCGATGCCAGCGATGAGGTGAGTCCGGTAGGCACACTCCAAGGTGCTGCGACTATGAATGTGCTATTCAGGGGGAAGAGGGGAAACGGAGATTGATTATTCCGCTTACTCACCGGCGGCTTCTCCTCCTCCTCCACCACCACCACCTCCTAAAAGTGGTTAAACTAAAGCAATAAACAACCTGTCCCTTTTGGGAGATACCGTTACAAAGCCTGGAATGTACACCCGGACACCAACAGAGGCTGCCCGCACTGGCCCTAAAGCCAGGGTGTTCTCAAGTGACTGGTGGCAGCTTGGGAGTTCAAGTTACTGTTTGGGGAGTGGGGAGGGGGGGGTGGAGAGAGAAAACATGAATGCTTTGGGGCCCGAAGTAATCTCCCTCTGGGAAAGAGGGGAGGACATGTTGTTTGGCCTGATCTTGCAATCAATCAATCAATCAACCTCCAGGCGTGGCCAAACTTAAGCCCTCTTGAAGTTTTGGACCACAACTCCCAGAATTCCAAGCCGGGATTGCCAATGACAAAGGACAGTGGGAATTGCAGTCCAAAATATCTGGAGGGCTGCAGTTTGGACACCACTGATCTAACTTCCATCTTCAATGGAAGTAGTAGGCAGCCACCAGTCTTGTTCTTTTTGCTGATTGGGGGAGGAGAGAGAACACATTTTAAACCCTCAAATTAAGTGGCTCTATGAGCAACATGGAGATGTGTACTGCTGGGCCTGCGGGATTTAACAGACCCCCCTAACCTTGGCTGTGACTTGTAAATTCATCTTAGGCACTTGCCCCTTTTAACACTACGACTGCATGGGGTGACACGTATTGGGGACAGACCCTCACTCTCCTCCCAACAATGGCAAAAATGCGAAAAGAGAAGCAAGACCTGCCCGGCATGCAAAGCGCTCCGTACCAGCCAGCTCAAGAACCACGCCGGTGTTCCACCACCATCCCGCCCTGCAAGGCACCAGGGTGAGAAGGAGCGACACCCCTTCCCGTTGTTTGCCCCACAGACCCATATTAGGCCTTAAGGTCAAAGGATCAGGGATCGCAACGTGCCTTTTTGTTTGTTTTGATCAGCTGGATCACTTCATAGTACACCTTCCTCCAAAGCAGTTCCTCTGCTTTTCTTCCATAATCCGCGGGATGCAAGAACATCAGCTTTACACACAGTTCACGTAACCTGAGGCAGGAAGCAGATTTGGTGTGTGTGGGGGGGAGAAGACACACTCGAATTAGGTTTCAAGCAGGTTAAGTCGGAGCCTTCAGTGGTCCTCAACCTTCCTAATGCCGTGACCCTTTAATGCAGTTCCTCATGTTGTGGTGACCCCCTTGCCCTGCTTGGAAGAGGCCGCAAGCCCCCTTGGGCAGGCCACTGCTGCAGGGGCCATAGAGAACTTCCCTCTACGGGCACTATCAGCAAGTCGCAGCCTCCGGTGCCATTGACTGACATCCCCTCCAACCTATCAAGCTGTAACTCCCTCTCCCCCTGCCTTCCTCCCCCTCCAGACCCAAGCTGTTGGTGCCTTTTTCTTCACTGGCTCATGGCAACCCCCGTGAAATGGTCATTCAACACCCCCCCCAAAGGGGTCCCGACCCCCAGGTTGCGAACCACTGGTCTAGCAAGTCAGCCCACTTGTGTACGACAATACACACGCTTCCAAATTCCCCATCGGTGTGTGTCAAAGGCAAGACACATTTTGAAACACAGTTTTGGATAATTTTAGAATTTGGGACTGTGGGACGACAATGGCTCTCAATACCCACCCACCCCACAACAGTTTTCCATCAGGCTGGCAAATAAGCAACTATTCTGGCCACGTACAGCAAATCCCCTTCAGATTTGTTCAGCTCCAGCACCTTGTGTTTAATTGGACTGTGTCCTGGGTTGAAATATAGAGTAGGGCAGTTTCTGAACAACGCAGATGTCTTACTTGTTTCTCAGGCTGATGTTCTCTGGTTTAAAAACTTCTTGATAAGCTGCCTTATTTGCCAGAATGAGATCGAGTCTATGTACGGCTTCCACCACAGCTCTGGAGAAGACACATAAGGGCAGAGAAGAAACTAATGTCAGAAGGACACGGGTTTTATTTTGAGGAGCGACCAGGGATTCGGTTGTCATCACAATATTAACTTTTCTTGGGCCAACTGTTGACACAGTCCCATTTCACAAGGTGAAATTCCAGCACTACCCACATTATACACACAAACAAAATGAGTTTCAAGCTGTCACACGGCCACTAACCTCCTCCATATTAAACTGGATCACCAGTTGAAGTTTCTTGTAAGGCATGGGTGTTAGTGTACACATAACCCTCTGCCCCCCCCTCCATGCATGGCTCCTCCTCTCCCCATGCACCCACGGCGATCAATCGTCATTGTTATCAATCGCAACAGAACCCACAGGGGAGGGGGGCTCTAGGACACAGGCAAAGCTGTGTGTATGTGGGTCAAGTCACAAACGTGAGGGAGAGAGCCCTACCCCAGTGGGAATGAAAGTTACAGAGAAGGTTGTCATCGGGTCAGCCTTTATTCTAGACGTAGTTTTTAAACCCGTGTTCAGCAACCATTCAGGAACTTTGCTGGTGTTTTTTTATTCTGAGCCTCCCAGAGGAAGTTAACCTGGCAGATTCCCATAATAATGGTCACTTCCTTGCTGTAATTCACTGCAGTGGCAGCCCAGGAATACTTATGCCACAGGAAGTATATTTCCAAATTCTTTGGTTTTGGTGTTAGGGACTAAGGGGGCATGGTGGCTATTAAGGGGCGTGGTGGCTCAGTGGACTAAGGCTTCCAAAAACTGTCGGCTGCAAAGTCGGAAGCTCGGCGGTTTGAATCCCGGGTGCCACGCAGCAGAGCGAGCTCCCGCTGATCACCCCAGTTCCTGCCAACCTAGCAGTTCGAAAGCATGTAAAATGCAAGTAGATAAATAGGTACCGCCGTAAAAAGCGGGAAGGTAAAACAGTGTCTCCTTGCAGCCATACCAGCCACGTGGCCATGGACTTGCACAACACTGGCTCTTTGGCTTGAATACGGAGATGAGCACCGCCCCAGAGTTGGACACAACTAGCATGCATGTGTGGGGGGAAACCTTTACCTTTTTAGTGTGCTTTCTCCCTTTAAGGGGACCTGAGGCAGTCCACAATATTAAAAAGACTAGAATTAAAAACATAGCCAGTTAAACTTTAAAAAACAATTCAACAATGCAATAATTACAATATAACTGAATAATTAAACACAAGCAAAGCTTAAAAAGAACTTTCTGAGCTTTATAAAAAGGCACCCAGGGACTCCCATCTCAATTGTCTAAACTCCTGCATGGGAACTGGAAGTTTCAGCTCATCATCTTTGAGGTGCAAGGCATTGCAGAACATGTCTATGGGCCAAATCTGAGCTTAAGATGTCAGGAAAGGGGAGAAGTGAATGAGACAAGGGTGCAAGATTTCTGCAGACCAAGCTGGCATCTTTCACCCTGTCAAGTACAGCGGATAGTAAAGAAAACCTGAAAGAAACAACTCTGGGCAGAGTCAAGTGCAGCAGAAAAACACCCTGGAGATTTGCACTGAATATGCAGATAGAATTAAGAGGCTGCTCCTAATAATCATTGATTCAACATCTGGCCGTTCCCCCCTCTAAAACAGCCAGTCAACATTGTTTTAAAAAGCAGTCTTCCAGGGATGAATTGACCCAAGGACTTGAAAGCAGTTACGGTACTAGTATGGCATGCATGTCCAAACTTTGGCCCTTCTAATGTTTTGGACTACAACGTCCAGAATTCTAAGCTTAGATTGCCAATGACAAAGGACTGTGGAAGTTGTGGTCCAAAACATCTGGAGGGCTGAAGTTTGGACATGTCTGTAGTATGGAATGTTAAAAAGTTTGCTCTGGGCCCTATTGGCATATTTTGATGCCACTCTGGTTTGCTCACTGGCAACAAACATCAGATGCCAGAGTCTATTAAAAGATCCCAAAGCAGCAATGCTTGGCGAACGCTCACGATGAGCCTTCCAGAAGTGAGAAAGATGGCAGGGGGGAAAAACCCATTTGCATCTCATGCTTGTGGCCGTGTTGCTCAGGGAAACGGGATTTTCATTGCGAGTTCCACTACTCGGAATCAACAGGCAGCCTTGCCTACCACCTCAGGATAGATAGATAGATAGATAGATAGATAGATAGATAGATAGATACACACACACAGATAGATACACACACACACACACACACAGATACACACACATAGATAGATAGATAGATACACACACACACACACACACACACACACACACACACACACCAGCTTCCCAAAGGCCAGGTCGATGGCAAGGAAGAGCCTCCAATGATACAGCTCTGTCAGGAAAGAGGAGATAAACCACAGAAAGAGGAACTGGAGGGAAAGGGGAATTATTTGCTCACATGAGGTGGCCTAAATTTGGGGGAGGGCCACACGCATTCAGAAGAGAGTCTACTTGCCTTCGACCTCCTGGCCACAGCATGGGTTCACATGGTACTGACACACTATGAAACCAAGCATCATCCGTCCTTGCTGCCACAATTCCCCTTTAAAAATGGAGAGCAAACACCATGCCTTCTATAAGGATTCCTAAAAACGTCTGGTGGCCGTTGTATTAAATTCTATTCATTATTTATTTGTATATTTATAAATATTTGTAGACAGAGCCAGGAGGCAAAAGCTTTGTCTAATACAGGCATGTCCAAAGTCCAAATGTGGCCCGTTTACAAATTTCGAGTGGCCCGCGGCCTCTTCTCCCCGCCGGCTCAGCTGGCCCGTCCCCATACCAGATGGAGGCATCAGCTTGCAGTTTTATGTTTTGCCTGCCTTCCCCTGCCTCCGTCCACCACCACCCAGCCACCTTCCTAGCCGCCGTCTCTGTTGCTGCAGCGCCCTCTCTACCACCTTGCATGTTATAGAGGCTTGTCCAAAGTCTGGCCTGGTGGCCAAATGCGGCTGAATGGTCGCCAAATCTGGCCCTCCTTGCAAAAAGTTTGGGCACCCCTGGTCTAATACCTTACAAGGAAGTCGATCCTTGACTTGAGACTGTGGGGGGAGGTCTGACTTTTTTTTTTTGCCCTTACCTACATTCAGGTAGGGAGAATCATTAAGTGCAGGAGACACTGTCCAGTGGAAGGTGCCAAGGCGCGTTCGGTGGGTTCCTATGGAATTGGTGATTATGGGCTGCCTTCCACAGGAAAGGGCCTTCTCTGTCGCTGCTCCCAGACTCTGGACCTCCCACCCGCTGGAGGCCAGGACTGCCCCATCTCTGTTGTCTTTCCAGAAGCAGGCAAAGACCTCCCTCTTCAAGCAAGCTTTCCCTGAATGATCGACTACCTACTAGGTGACTTTTATATGGATCACCATGCATGACTGCATTCACTGATTTCATAAGAACATCAGTGTTTTCCATGTCAGTTTCCACCCCTCATAATGGATTTCCCCCCTTTTGTGTGCTCTTTGTAGCTTTGCGTGTGTTGTGTCGTTATAGTCGTGACCGACCCTTCGTGACCCCATGTCCATGGAGTTTTCTTGGCAGGAATACTAGAGTGGTTTGCCAGTTCCTACTTTGTAGCTTTAATGTTACCTTTTAATGTTCTAAAATGCCTCTTCTAACTCTCTGTTCCTAACTTGAATATGTCTTTAATGTTCTGGGCTGTATATTGTCTCACATTATTGTAAGCCACCTTGGGTCCTTTTCCAAGGAGAAAGGTGGGCTAAACATTATTCAAAACAAACAAACAAAGGAGAAAAATCAAAAAGATATGAATGTATTTTTAAAAATTAACACTGAAGTTTTTTTAAAGGGTTCTTGGAACAGGTGTTTAACATCAGCAGGGCCCTACGTTCTCACTCCTGCTGGGGGGAAAATACTTTGATACACAAACCTACTCACTGTACACCTCAGTGGAGAAAAGAAGAGTTGAATTAGGAAAAGGTTTCAGGCAGGTACATTGGGGGAGTGCTCCTTTAAACATGGGGAAATCTCTTTGGGAGCCAAGTGTTTTCTATTTATGCAGACCAGTACAGAAGAGACTGACAGTGAGATGTTTC
>JAPFRF010000019.1:8864945-9077445 GCA_029282475.1 Phrynocephalus forsythii
GTACTTCCTTTCCTTCTTTTATTGTTTCTTCCTTCTCATCTGTCTGAACCTTCTTATCATTCATCTTTATACTGAATCCCTCTATTTCTTCCTTCAATGCTTCCCACGTCATTACCCTCTGAACTACCGCCATAAAGCCAGCTGTAATTCTGGTAGGGCCCCACCTCCCTCCATAGTTCTCTTCATGCCTATCCTCCTCCACCTTCTCTACATTATCCAAAAATGGTTCTCCTTCTTCTTCCCCGGGAATGCCACTCAACGCCTTCTTCTCCTCCTGTGTCACAGCTTTCTGAGCGGACAGACCCACATCTGTTCCTTCTTCCTCCCTGTCACAGATAGATATAGATAGATAGATACATAGATAGATAGATAAATTAGACAGAGACAGATTGATTGATTGATTGATTGATTGATTGATTGATTGATTGATTGATTAAACAGACAGACAGACAGATAGATAGATAGATAGATAGATAGATAGATAGATAGATAGATAGATAGATAGATAGATAGATAGATAGATAGATAGAATTATTGGGCTAATTGTTGAATTAGCCCAAAAAGCCATTGAGTGTCATATTACTTGTTGCGATTTGAACACAGATCTTATGAGCCCTGACCCAGGTTCTATAAACTACAGCACGTTGGTGTGTAGTAAATAGAACTCGCTTTAGTTAGGGGTACCATCCAGGCAGGGCTTTGGGTCAAAGATCCTGTGTGCTAAAGTACTAAATTGAGTGGGATGGGAAAAACACATATTTACAATAGGATTGGCTTGGTGCATTTTGAAACCAGAGCTTAGGAAAGTTTAGTCTTTCTAAATCCTTGCAAATCCTTCCAGATTCTCTACCAAGGTTCTGGAAATTCTAGTCCACACATTCAATTTTCCTACCAGCTTGTTTTGAAGGGACTCTTACAAGTGATGGTGAACCTTTCAGAAACTGAGTGCCCAAACTGTGATTCAAAACCTACTAATTTTTCGCAAAGTGCCAAATACAGCAGATTAACTTGAATCCAGGTGGCTGTGAAGGGGTGATGTCAGGTGCCCACAGAAAGGGCTCTGAGGGCCACCTTTGGCCCTTGTGCCATAGGTTCGCCAACACTGGACTATATTAATACAAATTAGCATTTAAAAAGACATCTTGCCTCCTTGAAAACCATCACGTCCAAAGCATAACGTGGCATAGTGACACCAGTGTTCTGTACCAAGTCCAAATCAAAACCCTTCTCCTTGTCTGATGCTTGAATATTTGTGCAAAATAGGGCTCTGTGCTCCAGAGGCAAAGTCACCCCCAGAAATGTCATTCAGCCTGACTCCATCCTCTGCAAATTTCTGCCATGCTTTCTGGGAGATTATGGAAACTGGAATCCAAGACTACCTATTCAGTGACTTCTTATTAATCTATCATACATGAATACTTAGGTTTTGTTTTTATAGTCTTTGTAATTGCATTGTTGCAACCTGCTGGTTGGTGAGTAACTGGACCTTTTAAAAATCCTTCCCCCCGCCCCTCTCATGGCAAACGCAGCTGATTAAACTGTATATTGCACCTTCCTATAATAATATTTCTGTAAACAACAAATGCAAAAGCCTCTTGTCAACATGGGGAAGGCTGATGTGACTTCCAGAAGGAGGAAAAACTGACCTCTAAAGAAATTCCAACCTATTTATTAAAAATCACCCTAAAAATACACCTGTTTTTACACAGGTCAGTAGGGGTGGGCAGTTGAGACAACCATTCCTTTACCATGGAGTGGAATCAGGAAAACAGGAAATTATTTTGACAAACAGGAGTTGGAATATACAGTATATTTTAAAAGTATTATTCACTGTAGCTGGATGATCCCTGGTTTTCGGTGCCAGTGCTTCTCTCTCTCTCTAATGGGGAAGCCTGGAAGGTGGGGCTACCTACAGGAAGCCACCCCCTTTCTCTGGCAGGTAAATTCCTGCCTCACCTGGGCTTGTTGAACAGGTTTTGAAAGTCTAGATGAAAGACAGCAAGCTAGAGAAGGCACCACCGGGCTTGTTTGTTTAAAACACTTGGCTACGAGGGAGAATCAGCCACCGTCCCGGTTGCCTGAACAAAATCGATTCTGCTGTTCTTCCCAGGTGAACGGGGTACAGCAAAGCAGAGGGGTACCTGGTCCAGACCGTGCTGGATCCATGCTCCCTGCAACTCAAGTAAGCCTTTTGGTGTTCTCTTTCTTCCTCTTATATAGTGACAGTTAACTTTGCTTGGGATCTTTTGCCGTTTTTCTCTTCTGCCTCCCCGACTGGAAATATCAGCATGTCTTCACCGACGTCTCGGTGTGGCCTGCCTTCCCCCCTGCTTCTGCCGTGCTGGTAGGGCAAGGATCCCCCCACACCCAATTCTGGATTTATTTATTTATTTATTTATTTATTTATTTATTCACCGCCCATCTTCTAACTAGAACTCTGGGTGGTTTACCATAATGCGGTAAAAATAAAAGCATAACAACAATAAACATAATAACACATTTTTATCAGTTTTGAAGCTAGTAGATGAAGCTGTCTCAACAATCCAAGTGTTTAGAAAATAAATGGCACAGATGTGGTCTTTTTCCCCTTTTTTAAAATGTCAGGGCTGTTGGGTAACAATGTTTACACTTCTAATATGGCCACTTCTTACAAAACATGTCATTTCCCCATAATGTTAAAAGACAAAAACACTCCACCTCTTTTTTTTAAATGTTGGGACACAAAACAGCAACAGTACATTGGATTGAAACCAAGCCAGGGGTTGGATTTCATGGTTTCACAGGCCCCTTTTGACCCCCTTGTTTAATGATTCTATGATGAAGATAAGCAAATTTGGGATTATAAACCCTCTGTGTTCAGGGATACCTGCTTCTGGGCAGGAGTTCGCTATTAATTGGACTTCTTAAAAGATCAAAAGTAAGAAGTATTAAATAAACTGTAAATACTGTATTTAAAAAATTGTGAGGTGTAGAATAAAGAAATACATTCCAAGCTCTTGAATAAAGTATTTTCGGCGTGCCACTTCCTGTCTTACCAATACCCTCCTCTTTTACAGCCTTTTAATGCTAGGGATTATCAAAAAGGGGATTGAAAAGAAAACAGCCAACATTACCAGTTAAGGTCCACACAGTTCAGGAGGTATAAGAAGACCAAGTCAAAAGTTTCACCACATAAGTTTTCAGCCATTATCTGTGTCGTGTTAAAAGAATAATACCTGCATTGGGGGTCTGAGAGGCATTTCTAAGTATAGAAAGAAGTCAAGGTAATGATTACAATACCGGTTCACCTCCCTCCCTCCCTCCCTCCCTCCTTCCTTCCTTCCTTCCTTCCTTCCTTCCAAAACAAGGCACAGTACATTAATATTCTATGGTCGAGGCTTCAGTTTCTGGCTAGATGATGTCTGCCTCATCCCTGCCGAGTAATTGCAGCCAACAGGTCTGGTCTGATTGAGACTTGAAGAATTCGGCCACCCATGCTTTTGGTTCCTGCTCTTGGCTTTACCCTGCAAAATTTCTCATTTAAAAATTAACTGGGGAGAAACAGTTCTTCTGCAGATTCTTACATAACTGCTTGCACAGCCATTGAGAAAGATCAAATGTTGCTGCTGGTGGTGATCAGTTTCCACCAGTGCTCTTTGCTTTTCTCCGTTTCTGGAACGTCCTTCATGTTGCGTATGTAGGAATGTCTTTAAAACCAGCTTACGGCGTGTACCCTTTCATCCCTTTGTAGATCAAAGACTGAGAAAGTGAGAGGAACTCAGGGCCTGCGGATTTCCTGGGCAGCCACATCCGTTTGGAGGTCTACCTAGAGATATTCTTCGCCATCTTGGAGAATCAGACCTTTCAGAAAAGAGATGGTCATCACGGAGGTCTACAGGATGTGCCAAGTTGCTGACCATTAGGCTGGACCATCTAAAGAAAAAAAAGATTTGGGGTCCAAGATGGCAGCTGTGGCTCCTTCTGAGGAAGTGGCGATGGCGGCCCTGGGGAACGATTCCTTTGGGAAGAGAGGGTCTCCCAATTATACCCACCCACAGAGTTTTGAGAATTCAGAGGCGACTTTGCCGTGGGATGAAAGCAAGGGGAGGGTGATGATTGAGACGTCGGATACAGACTCAAGGCCTAGTCCCGAAGGAAGCAGAGAAGAGGCCACTGCGGGCCCCGCTGTGGATGATGGAGCTTTTGGTCAAGTCTCCTCCACCATGACAGCTGAGGAAGAGGAGGAGGAGGACGACGACAATGGGATACCCAAGGTGGCATCTCATGTCTACGTCCCCATTGACCCCTGCTGTATTGAACGTCCTCCAACCCGGAATGAAAAACCACAGCAACACGGGCACCAGGAGGCTATTGGGCGTCATGAGAAAGAGACGGGAGACCCCGAGAAGCAGAATTTCATCTCCTGCGACTACTCGGCCCACTGCGACGACTTGCCCAGCGACAATGGAGAGCCGGCTAAGAGGACAGGCACCGGGCGGCTGCCCTGCCTCCAGTGCGGCGACGGTTGCTCTAGCAACCTTAAGGCCGTCGCCTCCATGGTGGCATCCGCGGTCCTCTTCCCGTGCTTTGTTTACGGCGCCTACGCCTTCCTGCCCTTTGACGTGCCGCTCATGCCAACCATGAGTTCTCGCTTGGTTTATACGCTGCGCTGCGGGGCGTTTGCCACGTTCCCCATCATCGTAGGTGAGCGGTGGCCAGGCCTGTCAGGCCTTTTGCTGTGGAAAATAGAACAATGTGCCTATCGTGTCAATCCCAACAAACAGCAGCTCTTTCGAAGGTGTTCTAGGTAGACGCAATGCTGTCCAAACTTCATCCCTTCAGACGTTTTGGACCGCAACTCCCAGAATTCCAAGCCTAGATTGCCAGCGACAAAGGACTGTGTCTGGAGGGACGAAGTTTGGACACCACTGAATCTGATATGCATAAGTAGGTGGTTTTCCATTCTTTTCTTCTGAGGGTGCTCTGGTACTGGGCAGGTTGGCCAAGGAGACCCAGACTGGCTGTTCCCCCCAGGAGGCGCAGAGGGGAATTGAACCCGTAACCTTGGGTGCCACAGCTAGAGACCTAAGCTACTTGAGCTATCTTCAGCGTATTCATTTAAAAATATTTGGATTTTTAAAATCGTTTTTTTTTGGGGGGGGGGTCATCCATTTTTCTATTTGTCATAAGGCTCCACAAAAAAATAAAATATACAGTGGTCCCTTGTATAAAAGAATTAATTCGTTCCAAATGAAATTCTGTTAAGCAATTTTTCCTTTATACAAATTTCCCATAGGAATGCATTGAAAATGGAGTAATCCCTAATCGCGACCATTTTTATGTTGTACAGATTCGCCCCATAGGCGATTCCATTAAGCAAATTTCCCCTATCTCCAGAATTTTGTATTTTGTACAGTTTTTATGTTATAAAAACCGTTTGTTATAGGAGGGTCCACTGTAATTCTAAGTTAACGTAGTATTATGTTATCAGCATAATCACCAATGGTAAGGCTAACCTAATATGAATGTTAGATGCTTTATGTACTGTTATATATGATGTTTCCTAGGGCTTGGGTTTTTAATTCTCCATCTAGAGATCTGAGATCAGGGGAAACTGGCTCTGAATCTTGCTCTTCTTCCCTAAAGTGGTGATTTGGCAGAATTTTCAGCATTTTTTCTGTACTGTATATAATTTATCATTCCTGGAAAGAGAAGGGAAGGGCATAACATCTCCAAACTCACAGTGTGATTTGATGGGGGGGTCCTGCATGGCAGGGGGTTGGACTGGATGGCCCAGTGGTTCTCAACCTGTGGGTCCCCAGATATTCCTGGACTGCAACTCCCAGAAATCCTGGCCAGCTCAGCTAGTGGTGAAGGCTTCTGGGAGTTACAGTCCAAGAACATCTGGGGACCCACAGGTTGAGAACCACTGGGATGGCCCTTAAGGTCTCTTCCAACTCTATGATTCCATGATTCTGCCCAGTTTGAACCACATTATTATCTCCCAGCTTATCAACTTTCAGAAAACAACAACTGGGTGGATTAATTGTCCTCCATCTCAATAGCACTCTTCATAGAAGGGTCTGGGACTGATATGTATGCTGGGACTGATATGTATGTTGAAGCTCATCTAAAAAAAGTCATCATGAGCAGAAGAAATAGCTGTTAGCAGCTTATTCTGGGATAGAGACGAAGCCCTCTCCAAAATGGTCCGGGAGCCTCACATGACCACAAATGGAGTGGGTTGGATTCTGCCTCTATAAAGCCAAGTCCAAATCTAAGCATATGAAGCCATGCTTGTGATCCGTGGGACTTAAGTCTCCTTGCCTGGTCCAAAAAGGGACCAGAATTGCTGATGTGGGAAAGATCCATTGAGAGAAAGAATCTTGTCTTGGCACCGCATTTGATTTATCTGCCCTCAAGGTTTCTCACCCTTGTGACGGCCAAGGGAGATCAGAAAGTGTGCAGGCAACTGTCTGTCCCGTTGGGCTGAGGGACATGTCAAGGCATCTCAAATAAGTGCCTAGAGGGGTGGGGGAGAAATGTTTTAAAGTCCAGAGGTAATTAAGGTCAAGCTGTGTGGAGAGGTTGCACACCTGTGGCCTTGAGACAGAAAACCTCCAGAGGAGACTCCACCACCCTTTGTGGCAGCATCTTCCACTGCTGAACAGCTCTAACTGTCATGAAATTCTTCCTAATGTTCAAATGGAATCTCTTTTCCTGTAGTTTGAAACCATTGCCCCACGTCCTAGTTTCTGAAACCATGGAACACAAACCTGTTCCCTCTTCAATATGACATCCTTTCAAATATTTAAACATAGCTATCATATCTCCCCTCAGCCTTCTTTTAGAGAGGCTAAACATTCCCAGTTCCCTAAGCCGTTCCTCATAAGACATTTCTTCCAGACCTTCAACCATCCTGGTCGCCCTCCTCTGCACCCGCTCGAGGCTGTCAACATCCTTTTTAAATTGAGGCGCACAGAACTGCTACTGGTGCAGTATATAGTGATGTATATGTACTGATGCAATATTTAGTGATCAAACAAACATAAGTCTTGTTGTCTGTTTAGCTACTTGATAGTTGGGCTGTTTGGTCGCTGGACATGAGATGCTCTATTTTCATTGCTGAAACTGTGTACCGAACTGGATTTCTATGTTCCTGAAATGTTGTGTGGAAAGAAGGAATCAGTTCCAGTACATGTGTGTGTGTTGTCTCATTACAATCATGACCAACTCTTTGTGAACCCATGCTCTAATTGGTGTTCCTCTTCCCGTTCTAGGAATGGTCGTCTACGGGGTGTCCCGCCTCTGCTTCTCTGCCCTCCAGCCTTTCGGTGAGCTGCGCAGGGAGGTGGACATTCACCGGCACTACGTCTCCCAGTCGGTCCAACTTTTCATCCTCTACTTCTTCAACATTGCTGTCCTCGCCACTTACCTGCCCCAAGAGGCCCTCAAGCTCATCCCTCTCCTGACGGCCCTTTTTGCCATTTCGCGGTAAGATACGCTCTGGCCATTCCTTAAAATTAAAAACAAGAGCAAAGCATGCTGCTTCTATACCACCACATAGCACTTATAAAGCGCTCACTGGGCTGGTTTACAAGTCATTACGCAGGCTACTCATTGCCCCCCCCCCCAAGCAAGCTGGGTAGGCATTTTAATGACCTCTGAAGGATGGAAGGTTGAGTGAACCTTGGGTGAGCTATCAGGGATTGAACCCCAAATGGTGAGCACAGTTTTGGCTGCAGTACAGCAGTTTAAGTGCCACGAGGCGCCTAAAATTAAACATGGGTTGTTTTCAAGAGATGGGCTTGTGAACCAAAATCCAATTGAGAGAAAGCCTGCATGTAGGAGCAACCATGAAGAGGTTCTGCACCTCTGTGCCACACTCAGTTTCACCACCAGTGGGCCACCACCAGGGCAGCCAGAGCAGGGAATAATAGAATCACAGAGTTGGAAGAGACCTTCAGGGCCATCCGGTCCAACCCCCTGCCATGCTGGAACCCCATCACAATATTTCCAACAGATGGCCATCCAGCCTCTGCTTAAAAACCTCCAAAGAAGGAGACTCCACCACCCTCCTTTGTGGCAGCATATTATTCCAGTGCCGAACAGCTCTAACACTCAGAAAGTTCTTCCTAATGTTCAAATGGAATATCTTTTCCTCTAGTTTGAAAGAATTGCTCAAAGGACTGGGCAAGGCCTCTGGGGTGGTTGTGCACATGAATAGGATTCTGGCCCTTGTCCCCCTCCCCCCTCGGAGAAGCAGAAGTGGTTGGCACTGCTCCTAAAGGGGCCGGGGGGGCGAGATCTGCCCCCTATGCCCTACCGCTTGCCTTCTGAGAGCCGTACTTTTAAGCGGGAAGGGCATAGCTTTTCCAGGGAACGGTGACAGCACAGAGCAAATATCAAGCCCAACAAGGTGTAGCCCTGTACTTAAGGGAAGATTTAGCCTGGTCAGCACGTAGATGGTGGATGACTGAAGAAACCCACAGTGAGGACACAGAATAAACGTACAAAAACAAAAGGCGCTTTCCAAACTAGATGCTATAACAAACACTTGAGTATGTTTAAAAATTACTGGATCTATTCCCAGGCTTCCTAAGGCAGACAGATGGCTTAGAACATATGTAGGACTCCCATATCTGAAGGATCTGGTTTTACCTAACGATTGCCTGCAAATATCAAAAACAAACACCCGGAAGTGGACATTCCCAGGATGTAATTACCAGAACTGGCCACTAGAGGAAGGCAGCGGCCATGTTGTATATAGTGTTTGCTAATATCTACAGTTTTCAACATCCACAGGAAGCTTGGCACCAATCTCCAGTGGATATGGGCATCCGACTGCATATAACAGACCCCACCAAAATATCAGGCGGGGTCCTTTTGGTTATTATTCCCTCTATGGATCCCCTCATGCAGTGGTGGCGAACCTTCAGCACTCCAGATGTTTCAGACTACATCTCCCAGAATTCCAAGCCTATGTTGCCAATGACAAAGGACTATGGGTGCGGTGGTCCAAAACATCTGGAGTGCCGAAGGTTCACCACCACTGCCCTAGTGCATTTAATGAAGGGATTTTGTATTGTGAGGAAAACATTGTCTTGACTCCCAGTCTAAGCTCATGTGGCAAGCATTTTTTGTGATCTTCTGGTTACTTTTTTTTGTTCTCCTTCTCACCCCACCTCCTTCTAGGCTTGTCTACTGGCTGGCTTTTGCGATGGGCCGATCGTTCCGGGGTTTTGGCTTTGGCTTGACTTTCCTGCCCCTTCTTACCATGCTGCTGTTCAACCTCTACAGCATGTTCCTTGTGGATTCAGAGAGCCTCTTTGCCATGGGAGACCAGAGTGACGGGTCTCCGGCTGAGGAACAGCAGCGCCTGGCAGCCTCTAAACCACGATACTGGGGTTAAAGAAGTGGACACGGAGGAGACGTTTTGGGAGTCAGAAGATGAGTCCGTGGTCCTCCTGGACAGGCCAGTGGGCTGTCTCTGTGGCACAAGGATCGATCCTGTTCCTAACCAAATGGAAATAATGTTCAAGGAACTCGGGCCTCAGTGGGTGCCCACCCCACTTCCACAGAAAACTGGAGCTCAAAAAGGGATTGAAAATAAAACAGCCAACATAATCATGCCATTGTACAAAATGATAGTAAGGCTACACCTGGAGTATTGTGTACAATTCTGGTCACCGCATCTCAAAAAAGACATGGGAAAGGTGCAGGAGAGAGTGACTAAAATGATTACTGGGCTGGGGCACCTCCCTTATGAGGAAAGGCTACAGCATTTGGGGCTCTTTAGTCTGGAAAAAAAAGGCGCCTGAGGGGGGATATGATTGAGACGTACAAAATAATGCAGGGTATGAGTAAAGTGTATAGAACTAGGGGACATCCACTCAAACTGAGGGTTGGGAGAGTGAGAACAGACAAAAGAAAATATTTTTTACTCATTGTGTTGTTAGTCTGTGGAACTCCCTGCCACAGGAGGTGGTGATGGCATCTAGCCTGGATGCCTTCAAAAGGGGACTGGACGGATTCCTGGAGGAAAAGTCCATCACAAGTTACAAACCATGATGGGGGAGATGTGTAATCTCTAGGCTTTAAACCAGGGTCCTTCAAGGGCCAGATGCAGGGGAGTGGTATCAGGAGACAGATATCTAGTCTCGTGCACTCTCAGACGCATTTGGTGGGGCCACTGTGAGATACAGGAAGCTGGACTAGATGGGCCGTTGGCCTGATCCCGCATGGCTCTTCTTATGTTCTTATGTTCTTAAGATAATTAAAAATATTTACATAAAAATAAAAAGGCAATGGGCCACAAGCAGCAACAAAGATATGAATGGTTGACAACCGCCATTTGCTAGGACGTTTCATCATTGGAAACCTACCTGCTGCAAGAAAAAAATATTGAAATTTAAAGCTTGAAAGACAGAAATGCAATAAACACATGAAGAGGGTTTTTTTTTGGGGGGGGGATATATTTAATTGGTCCATGAGGAAAGACAATAGGGGAGATATTTATCCCCCGTATAGACAATTTCAGCATGACATATCCCTATGGAACACAAAACAATGCTGTGCTTCAAACAAACAGACAGACAAACAGACAGACAGACAGAGGCCAGAACCACTTTTTTTTGCTAAAAAGCAAAACTAGAGATGGATTCCCAATTTGCAGCTGGCTAGTTTGTTTCTCGACCGAACAGGCCTTGGGCACTTCAAAGATCCCTCAACTCGGGTGAGTACCCAATCAGAGGCAGTGTCTACAAGAGGCGGGTCAGGGATGCCAGGCCTCCCCCTCTGAGTGGGTGTTCCGGGAAGGAGATGGGCCTCTGAACTGCCAAACACCAGTTTGGTCAATGAACGAACCATCCCGAACTGCTGAACCAGCAGTCCGCGCCCATCTCTAGGCAAAGCCGTACCTCATGGTGCTGTTTCAGCCTTCTGCATCACTTTGAGAGACTATCTAGGCCAGGCATATCCAAACTTCGGCCCTCCTGATGTTTTGGACCACAATTCCCAGAATTCTAAGCTTAGACTGCAAATGACAAAGGACTCTGGGAGTTGTGGTCCAAACCATCTGGAGGGCTGAAGTTTGGACATGCCTGACCTAGGTTAAACAGCAATCGCAGTTTGGTATCTTTTAACTGCCCCAGGCGTGCCGTCCTATAGAATCTTGAAATCTCTAGTTCTGTGAGGGACCTTGAATTCTCCAATTATAGGCGGTGATAATTTTGCAGTTCTACCAATTCCAGGACTCCAAAGGACTGCTCCGAGGCAGTTAAAAGTTACCTCATACCTATAATTGCAAAGCCTGTTTCTTTCTGAATGAGAACATCAGGACCAAGTTTGGTCCTTCAGGTGCCCTCAAATGACTTGGCCTAGGGCAGTGGTGGCAAACCTTCACAACTCCCAGAATTCCAAGCCTAGATTGCCAATGGCAAAGGACTGTGGGAGTTGTAGTCCCAAACATCTGGAGGGCCGAAGGTTCACCACCACTGGCCTAAGGGGTCCCTTCAAACCTATCCTGAGAAGTAGAAACATGCTTGGAAAATAATATAAAGCTGAATAAAAATGAGGCCAAAGATAGTGGTTGCGACCCTGGGTAGGCTGGGTCCTGAATGAATCAGTTGCTGGCCCGTTGGGCCAAAACTGTCCCGCTCGGCCTGCTCCCACGCTTAGAGCCTGACCCGTTCCAAGACCTCAACACTGATTTACCTGGAGTTGTCACCACAGTGGCAGGACCACCATGGCTGATGCCAGGACCCAGCAAGCAACACCTGGCTTGCCATTTTTTTTCACAGCGTCCCCACTCTGACAAGACTCAGGTTGAAATTCATTCCGAACCCGTTTTTGATTCCCACTTCTGTAAACGTGGGCAGATGTAAACAACATCTATGTGACAAGGGGAAGGTTCGATATAACCTATTCATTGACTAACATCGAGGGAAGGATTTAGGAACGGCCATTTTGGAAGGCCTTTAGTGCAATTTGGACTCAGTTTCATGAGTGCAATACAACTAGTGGTTTGCCCTTTTAAAAAAACATATATATTCCCACCTTACTTTTCATTTTGCCCTTTTCTGCCTTTGATAGTGATCTAGTAGGAAGCGTCTCAGAAGCATCAAATGTTTAGAGAAACAGCGGCTGCAGCCCTCCACAAACCTCCAAGTACCACACTAGGGAAAAGCTGTCTGAAGACACAGGAGCCCTTGATGGGGGGAAAGGAGTTGGCAACCAAAAGACCAACCGATGCACAGCAGGAATGAACTCGTTTCCCCAGAAAAGCCACATAGAAAAAGGCAGAGCTTTAAAAAAGAAGAAGAAATGAGATTATTTGGGAGCTTGTGTCTTAGCGGAAAACAACTCAGGCACCACTGGGAGAGGGGGGGGAATTCAATTCAAAATCCTGCATCTTTGAGAATGGGAGAGGTATTAAAAGGAATCCACCCCCCTCCTCTACCTTAAGCAGCTATCTCCACAATCCAACAGATACCTGAGATATGCACCATCTCATAACTGTCTTTTTGCATGAAGGAATCAAAATGAGAACATTAAATCCCAACAAAATCGCTTTCAAAAGGTTTCTCACAGGGCATAGTGACTCAAGTATCAAGTGAAAAACAGGGAAAGATATTTGATGAACGTTTCTGGTCCAAAAGGGAAATTGCGGCTACAGACAGCCGTTGCGAACACACACTCCCCCTCCCTCTTCAATAAACTGTGCAAGTGAACAATTCCACATCGTGGAGTCCACGATGCAATACCTGAAAATATTAGGAGGATCAAAACCATCTTCGGGGTCTCAGAACTGACAGAAGTCAAGCAGTAAATCTAAGCAGCTCCTCCCAGGGAAGAGTGCAAGAGGTATAAGCCACGGATCCTATCCACGGCGTGTTTGGTTAGGCAGCCCACAGTTTCACGTTTTTCCTCAGTTGATGGGCTCATACTCCGAATACTGCCTCTTCTGTGCCAGGCAGACAGTGAGGCTTCCCACCACCAGAAGCACCACGGGGGTCCCCAGCGCCACTGCCAGGATCGCCATCACAAGGGGGGAGAAGGTGTCCTTGGGGGGTTCTCCGAAGCCAATCAGCGCCGACCTGGGATCGACCGTGGGGGGCGAAGGGAAGGGAAAGAAGAGACGCTGGTCAGCCACTACCTGCTCTTGACCCGTTCCCTGTAGAATGTTCTCCCAGTTGGAATCTCTCAGGGACACTTTTAAAACAATTTTAAATGATGCCTTAAAAAAACAACGATTCTATGCGTTAATTCCCTCTCTCTCTGTCTGTCTGTCTACTAATTTGACTGGTCTACGACCAAAATAAAATAAGTAAAAATTATTCCTAGATCACATTTTGTGTTTTCGCTCCATTCTCTTCTGTGATATCAGATGCCCTTAGTTTCTTTTTGAGGCCCAAGATTGGATCAAGCACAAAGGAAACTGAACCACCTGGCCTTGATTGGAGGGTACTTATTTGTCTGTTTAACTGACATAATATTTCCCAGCAAAACACACAGACCATAATGCAAAGAAAACAGGATATCAGGATAAGACAAAGAGCCCATTTTCTGTCCTTATCAGTAATGCCTCACTTTCTAATCCATTTCCCCACCACCACCTGTGGTTATTCTTTTCTTCTGTGCCTGTTTTTACTGAGAATGGCCTCACAAAAATATAGTCTTATACATGCCCTCCCACTGAGGGCTCATTCTTCCTTTATCTGTTGTGTGTGTGTTTCTTAATAAAGACTGGGCTCAGGCAGTAGGTAGAAGGAGAATCATCACTCTTTGTGACACAGAAGGAGAATCACCTTGGCATCAATACACTTCCACACACGCAGCCCACACTCACATGCACACCTGCCTCCACTGGTTCAGACACATCCAGATACATCCATGGCCAGTCCAGATAGAGAATGCTGCCTGAGCACCAGATATTGCACCCTGAAACTCTGCCATCATCATGTAAAGAATGATAAGCAACGACACGCAACATTCTCTTCTGTTGTCCCATCACAGATGACAGCTGGACTTCCAGTTCTCTTTTTTCAGCCATGTGGAGTATCAATGGACTCAGATCTGTCAGATATCAAGTCCCAAACGTGAAAGTGAACCACCTGAGCGTTGATTGAGAGGGGTACTTGTTTGTCTGTTTAACTGCTTAATTGCGGAAAGTGTAATAGTTTTAAACTCATCAAAACACACAGACATTATAATGCAAAGTGAACAATAATTATTGAAAATAAGACAAATACCACATTTTCCAGTCTATAAAATGACACCCCCACCACTTTCCAATCCAAAATAACCATTCCCTAACCATGCAGTTATCTCCTTGGCTTACTTCTGTGTATAAAACAACCCTCAATTTTTAGCGTAACAATTTTAGACAAAAAATATAGTCTTATACATGGAAAAATTCTGTGGGCTCAAAACAATTTTTTTTACTCTGTGTGTGTGTGTGTGTGTGTGGGTGTGTGGGTGGGTGGGGTGTGTTGTGTTGTGTTGTGTTGTGTTGTGTTGTGTTGTGTTCTTACAGTCATGACCAACTCTTCGTGATTCCATATCCATGGAGTTTTCTTGGCAGGAATACTGGAGAACAGTGGTCCAGTTCTGGTGATCTCCAGGCACCTACAACACCTGGGATTCCCTGGTGGTCTCCCATCCAAGTACTAACCAGGGCCAGCCTGCTTAGCTTCCAGAATCAGGCGAGATCGGATGTGCTCAGGGCATCTAGGCCATCATCATGTAAAGAATGATAAGCAACGATTGGGCAACTATGGAATTTTTTGCCCACAAATCCCATCACTACTGACAGCTGGACTGGAGTACCATGGCTTTCTAGCCTAAAGGAGTCTAATGGAGACTCAGATCTGTCTCCCCAGTGAAGTGTTGTTGTCCCATGCTGCCTTCCGAGTTGGAAACAGGCTTTTTCGTGGGCTTAAGAGGATCCCCTCAGTTTTTTTTTCTCCTCGTGACCTTGGCTCCACAACCATCATTTGGTTTTAACAAAGTCTAGGGTTTTATATGTTTGTCCACCTCTGATTATTTATTGTTTTTGGATTGCAGCCAAGGGGCTCTTTGGTACCAAGTAGATAAGCGGGATATAAATATAACAAATAATAAATAAATAAATAAATATGATTGAGACGTACAAAATAATGCAGGGCAGGAGTAACGTGGATAAAGGGACGCTCTTCTCCCTCTCGCAAAATACCAGAACTAGGGGGCATCCACTCAAATTGAAGGTTGGGAGAGTGAGAACAGCCAAAAGAATTTTTTTTTACTCAGCATGTTGTTAGTCTGTGGAACTCCCTGCTACAGGAGGTAGTGATGGCATCTGACCTGGATGCCTTCAGAAAGGGACTGGACAGATTCCTGGAGGAAAAGTCCATCGTAGGTTACAAACCATGGTGGAGATGTATCATCTCCAGGCTTAAAACCGGGGTACTTCAAGGGCCAGATGCAGGGAAGTGATTATCAGGAGACAGATATCTAGTCTCGTGCACTCCCAGATGCATCTGGTGGGGCCACTGTGAAATACAGGAAGCTGGACTAGATGGGCCTTTGGCCTGATCCATCAGGGCTCTTCTTATGTCCTTATGAAATCACCAATCCAAAGCCCTCCTCCTCCTCCCAAAACAGGACCTCCTGATGCCACCACTACTACCTTCAGAAGGAAAAAGGAACGCCAGGAATACGTGGTATGTTACTGCCCTGGGTAAGGGGGCAGCATCAGGACGCTGACCAGACAGACGCATGCTCGTGCGCCTTCTGTGACATCACAGCATTCTCAGCCCCGTTGAGGCAGGCGCCGGGGTCCTCCGCTCCCATTTTCCTGTCAGGAGAGACAACCCAGTTCTTCTAGCCCCTGGGAGCGCTTCTCACCAGCTCAAGTAGCGCTTTTCTTGATAGGCCTCGCTGTCCTCGCTGCCGAAGGAAATGTTGATGGCAGCCACGTTGTACCGAGTCTCATGTTCCTTTGTGAAGAAGGCGTGGACTATACTAGGCCCGGAAACGGTGCGGTTGGCCGTTTGCAGTGGGTAGTACTGGCAGTGGATGGTGTCCTCCCGCCGGGCCTGCTGGGAGCTGTAGGCCGCCATCTTCCACTGGATGAAACTTGACCCAAAGCTGTCGTTGAGGGGCACCGACACCAGTTGGGCCATCTGGTTCAGGGAGAAAGAAAAGGACAAGTAGGTAGCTGGGAAGATACAGCTGGACTCCCGTATCCACAGGGGACTGGTTCCAAATTGCTCTCCCCCATGGATGCTGAAAACCACAGATAATAGTGAACACTATATATAGCATATGTGTGTGTTGTGTTGTTACAGTCAGTACCGACCCTTTGTGACCCCACGTCCATGGAGTTTTCTTGGCAGGAATACCAAAGAGGCTTGCCAGTTCCCACTCCAGGCACCTACAGCACCTGGTATTCCCCGGCGGTCTCCCATCCAAGTACTAACCAGGGCCGACCCTGCTTAGCTTCTGAAATCAGATGAGATCAGAAAAAATAACAACCAGACATACATATTTTCAACTACATTTCAAAAATAAGCCACTGGAAGTGCAAGGTTTCTGGCTCTCTCTACTGGCCCACTCTGGTAAAGACATTGTGAAAATACGTACTGTATATTTGATTTTTCTCCCTTAATAATGTCAGATCAAGGTTAAGTGAAACCATGGGTAGCGATTCCATGGATGCAGAGATCCTACTGACAGCTAGATGTCCTAAACAAGCAACACACTTTAGAGACTGGGCTGGTGTTTAAGGCCAGGAAAGGAAGGAGGCACATACATATGTACTGTACATCGATGGGTCTTGGTCATTATTAATCATAGCTTAACAGCTGGGGGGGGCAGGCAGTGCCATTCGCTCAGGGAACCAAACTATCTCAAGTGCCTTCTGATGGTGGTGAAAGACTCAAGAGAGGACAACCTACGGAGCCCCGTGGCGCAGTGGTTACATGCCTGTCTTGCAGCTAAAACTGTGCTCACAACCTGGGGTTCAATCCCAGGTAGCAGGCTCAAGGTTGACTCAGCCTTCCATCCTTCTGAGGTCGGTAAAATGAGTACCCAGCTTGCTACGGAGCAATGTGTAGCCTGCATACTGTTATTAAAAACTGTAAACCGCCCAGAGACTACTTGAAGTGGTATGGGGTGGTATATAAGCCGAACACTTTTGCTTTATTAAAAACAAAGAATCCGGTGGCACTTTAAAGACTGCTAGGTGTTACTTGGCAAAATCACACACATTGGAAGTCTGAGGCTGCAGTTCAGTTTATGTAAAACAGAGCGTCCTATTCCTTATAACGCCACAAAAGGTTTCATTGCAACAGACTTAAATAACCTCCAACCTCATTAAATGACTCCACGTGCTGCTTTGATGTCCCAAAACGTTTGTATCTTCGCCACCTGAGAAATTATGCCGGGGGAAACAACCATATTTCTGTGGCAGATACAGAGCCCCACTGCCACCAATCTGTCGGTTGTGTGTCCGGGTGGGTCTCAATATAACCTTTTCACAGAGAATGAGGTGAGACGTGTAGTTAATAGCTGCTAAGTGGAGCCTCCAGCACCCAAGGCAGTCTACCCATTTCTACGAGACTGAACCCCAGGTCATGAGCGCAGTTACGGCTGCAGTACAGTGGCTGAATCACTGTGCCACAAGGCTCTACAGCAGGGATGTCCAAACTTCGGCCTTCCTGATGTTTTGGACCACAACTCCCAGAATTCCAAGCCTGTGTTTCCAATGGCAAAAGGCTGTAGAAGTTGTGGTCCAAAACATTTGGAGGGCCAAAGTTTGGACATGCCTGCTCTACAGGGCATCTGGGGAACCAAAGTTTGAGAACTACTGCCCCCACAGGTCATGGTGGGTCCCCCCTCCCCCATTTTCCAGCAGTCCTTTTAAAAATAATAAATATTTTGAGGCCACCGTTGTGAGCCTTCATCATTTAGGGACGGGCACCTATGGCCCTTGGAACTCTGGGATTTGCTCGCCCTGCTCCAGGCAAGTCCAAACTTTGGCTCTCCAGATGTTTTGGACCACAACTCCCATTGTCCTTTGTCATTGGCAAGCTAAGCTTAGAATTCTGGGAGTTGTGGTCCAAAATATCAGGAGGGCTGAAGTTTGGACATGCCTGACTGTGTGTGGGGGGGGGAAGCAGATGTTCAAACCCCCCCAAGACTCAACACCGCAGGTCTTGTCCCACCAGCACGCACCTCAAATATTGTTGGAGTATATTCATCGTCGATGGAGCGGATGGACTGCAGCTCCTTGCCCGTGGCGCCCCCTTCCACCAGAAGCATCTCCAAGGCAAAGCGAGAGCCGTTCCCTCGGGGCGCCACCCCATGCATGATGAATTCCACTTTGGAGCTGTTGGCCGTGTGCAGGAGACGTGGGAGGGGAGCATCCCGGCTGGTCTCTTCAAAGGCCGTCACCTGCAGAGAGGAAGCTGCGGGGTCAGAACCAGAGGAAGAGGGGTCTTGGGGCAATAGACACCCGTTTCCAGGACTTTCAGCTAGTACTGTTATGAAATTTCTGGGAACGGCAGTTCAAGAACACTTAGGATCATACAACCACAGGAGGTGGTGAGCGCTGCAGCGATGGAGGCCTTCAAGTGACAATCGGGCCCGCAGCCATCAGCTCTTCTGTGATTTAGATTCCTGCCTGGAGAAGGGGGTTGCCTTACAGGCATCTTCCAACTCTCCAATTGCCACTACAATTTTATTTTTTTCATTTCCCTCACTTTTCCCAGACCACCACCTGTCAATTTCTCTGTGCTAGGTTTAGCAGGAGACAAAACTTCCACGCCATCCACAAACACGACCCAATAATATGGTTATCTTTTTATGCAAGTTAAATGCACCAGGGCCTGAAACTGCATCAAGCAAACCTAGATTCTATGCACTGCACTCATATCTGGCATATTTACATCATTGGGCCAAAACTACCCAGATCCCTTTGACTGCTTACAATTCTGCCGAAGATGTTTCCGGCTGTCAGGATTTCAGCAAGCATCACTTCTTGCCTGCCTTTCAAGCTATTCCCGCCACCCTGTGGACTAGAACCTTAACTTCTTAAAAACCACAGAGAAATGTAAAGATTCTTAGGACGCAGTTTCTTTATGCAGTAGCTTGGGCTACTGCCCAGAGGTGTCACCCACTGCAAACCACTGAAGCCCAGCCGGGAAGACCCTCTTTCACCTGGAAGGAGAGGCTTCCGTTCCAGAATGTCCCTCCCGGTTCGGAGCTGACTCCTCGGAAAGTAGCCGTCAGAGCAGTCTTGTTTAGCTCGCCTTCAAGGTTGTCCCAAGTGAAGTTGGACAAATCGTAGGTGGGATAAAAGCCGTCGGGCGGAACCTTGGAGAGATCTGATGTCTTGGCGCCACTGAATTCAAACACCTTTTTTAAAAAAACCAATAGAAACACCAGCAATCCATTACAGTGGTACCTCTAGATGTGAAATTTATTCTTTCCAAGGGACGCTTCATATCATGGGGGGAAATCGTAACTCGAAGCGCGGTTTCCCATTGGAATGCATGGGAAATCCATTAATCCATTGCGGGGGTCACGGATTAATTGTTTTTTTAAAAACTGCATCCCCACCACCACCAAACAGCAGCTTTCCGTGCTGCTCTTTCTGCTGAGAGGTTGATTGAGGGGTTTCCCTAGAACCAAGCAATGCTGGGGAGTCCCCCTCCTCCTGCTTTGCTGGCTTTGGCTTCATGTTAGAGATGGGCTTTTCGTTTCAGAACCAGTAGGTTACGAAACCAACAACGTGAGCCCAGGTGGTCCTCGGAATCAGCTGATACATGCAGATCCAGTTGCTCTGTCTTGCGCAGGGTTAAAATCCAACGAGGAAGTATGTTGTGATACCCTCTGAGCTATATATGTGATGCTGGCCAATCAGGATGTGTGCAGGGACAGGTATCATCCCGCCTCTCTCTCTGATTGGCCAGCAGCATGAAGCAGGAAAGATGATGTCGCAAAGTGCTTCCTCGTTGGATTTTAACCCTGCGCGAGACAGAGAAAGGTAAAGCAACTGGATCTGCGTGTATCTGCTGGTTCCGAGGACCTCCTGGGCTCGTGTGGTTCGTTTCGTAACGTACTGGTTCCGAAACGGAATGCCCATCCCTACTTCACGTTGCGGCATCCTTTCAATAGGAAACGCTGCCCCGTGCATGTTGTGCACAGCATTTCCAGAACCAGGGGATCTGATTCCAATGATTTCCTTTTGTATTGGAAACGGATGCCCCGGTTCCGGAAACGCAATGCACAGCATGTGTGGGGGTGGCAGTTTGTATCAAAAGGTAATCACTGGAAATAGATGCCCCCGTAACACGGAGCAATCCATTTAAAATTTTCTTAACACGGGGCGTCCCCATTTCCAACAATCTGCTTTTGTATCTCGGGTTTTTTGTATCTAGAGGCATTCATATCTCATGGGACCACTGTTCAGTGTTTATTATTGCCAGGACCCTGCCTGTCACAGAACCTGACTCTGAGGGGTTAAATGGTGAAGAGCTGCTGGAGGAGCCTTGTAGCTCAAGTCAGCAGGCAGCTGGGTCTGATGACTCAGCTGAAAACATATCTTCTCCCCCTAGAAGGGCCATGAGCAGGATTCTGCAAAGACATGCTACCAGGAGAGCTAGGGAAAGGGTCTTTGATGCTAGACGGGGAATCAGGTGGGGAAGCCCTGAGTACTAGTAGGAGCCTTTCCAGAAGTAAGGGTGTGTTCCCTGTTTTGAGATCAAGCTGGTAAGCTCACCTTGAGCTCTCTGTGGGAGCAACACATCATTTGAACTTGCAACCACTTCCTGTCTGTGACCTTGGCTCTGTTTCCAGATTTCGGACTGGCTTCCTGGACAACGGCTTAATCTGTTCCCTTGGGTTTGGCATCTGGTTTCCGTGAGATATTCTGGTTTTGACTTGGACTGTTAATTGCTGGGACTTGGATTCTGTTGTTTATCTGGCACTTGATTGTTAGCAACGGACTTGAACTTGCCTGGCTTTCCACAAAAGATCTTGGCAAAGAACTGAACCCTGTTTGTGTGTGTGTGCTCTGTGTGCGGGGCTTGACAATGATGACCCGTTTTGCCTCCTTTGCTTCCTCTGGATTCCAGCTGCCAATCTACTTGTCACAAAGAATAAGGGCCAACATTCCTCCAAAATGTCAAAAAGGTTCCTTTAATTCTTGCCAACCGTCCGTGAAGGAGGTACGTTGATTTCCACGGTCAAGTTATACCAGACAAAAGAAGGAAAAGAAAATAAAGAAAGAAGACAGAACGTTTGGGGCACCTTTAGGAATAACTACGATATTTTAATGCGAGCTTTTGCGGACAGGCCGTTTCACAAAAGCTCACATTAAAGCACAGAGGTTTAAAGTGCCACAACGCTTTTGTCTTCTTTACAGTGGAACCTTGACTTACGTCATTAATCTGTTCCAGTGGTCTAGACTTAAGTCAAACGAACGTTTCCCATAGAAAGTAATGGGAAAGCGGATTAATCCGTTCCAGATGATGAAAAAGACCCCCGAAAACAGCAATTTAACACAAATTTGACTGGGATAGGAGATTCCTTCTGGGGATGTAAATGAAATGTCTCTTCAAAGAGAGGAGGAGGCAGTGGAATTATAGTCCACAAGTTATATGCCTCCACTTTTTAATGTTCATAGCAACAATGTCTAACATTTAAGTTTTACTGATTTTTAACCTGACGTTCCAAGTTCTGAACAACTCTATGCTTACCATTAGAGTCCCACAACTTTACAGCTCCCCAACTAAAATGCTTCCATTGTGGACCAGACTTCTGCAGCCAGATTTTTTACAAGACTGAGCTGACTGTCTAACCAGCGAGGCCAGCCCCGACCTCCCGGCCCTTCTTCTCCTCCGGCAGCAGCGGCGGCTTTGGTGAGGCCGAGGACCAGCTCCAGGTGCTCTGAGATGGCCTTGTCGAAGCCGCCGCTGCCGGAGGAGGGGAAGAAGGTAGGAGCAGTTTGGAGGCGGCAGCTGCGATGCTGGGTCGTGCCTGCCACCCGATTCCAGTGCCTTGCGCCGGGGCTCTGGGATGTAAGTCAAAGCCTGCGACTCAAGTCAAACAGGCCCCTTCTTGCTGCAAGTCAAATATGATGCAAGTCAAGCAGTATGTAAGTCAAGGTTCCACTGTACTTTTTTTTTGCCTGATATGCTAGCACAGCCACCTCTTGTAAACTGCTACAGTCCTGGAGGCATGTCCCTTATTACAAAGCAAAGCAAAGCAACGTGTTCTGCTTATATACCGGCCCATACCACTTTAAGTAGTCCCTGGGCGGTTTACAATTTTAATTACAGTGTGCAGGCTACACATTAACAATCACTCATATCCATTTGTACTTTTCATATTATTTTGCACTGTAGCTAAGATTTCTCTATTGCCATCATTGGTGCAAATAACAGTTGTGGGCATTCTTGGGATATCTACACTTCAGATCAAGGCTGGGCAACTCAGGTTTTTTTTTCTGCTCAGAAGTAGAACTGAACAGCTGGAAGGCTTTTCTAAAAGAAAGATAACTCATATCTCTGTGTAAATGCCTGCCCATGCTCCACGAGAATGGCCATCGACTCTCATGGACCCTAAATAGGGCATCTTTAGGACTAACTACGATATTTTAATGCGAGCTTTCGTGGACAGGCCTTTTCACAAAAGCTCACATTAAAGCACAGCGGTTTAAGGTTAGGGTTAGGGTTTATCTTCTCCAATTTTTCTTTCTTTCTTAAGACAGCAATTTCAGTTTTTTTCCAGTGAGAGGAAACCCATGAAGAATGACTCTTTTATTTACGATTGTTAACCATATCAAGAAATACCAAAATATCAATTTACCAGAATAAAACAATTTGCCAATATAAAACATTGAATTGGCCAGAATAAAACATTTTAAAAACATAAAAAAAACTTTTGATAAAAGCCACAAAATACAAACAAGACTGTTATATAAATGGTGGATATCAGAAAGATAGATAAAATAATATCATGGAAGAATTGAGTGAAATATCCAACAAGGACAAGGGTGGCCCAGGCATACCTTTGTTTATGAACTCAGTTGGGCCACAAATACCTTGTTTTTGGTTTAAGCCCTACCTGTGGCCACCCCCCCAATCACATTCCCTTTCCCTCTCACAAACATCTCCCTATAGGCATGTCCAAACTTCGGCCCTTCTGATGTTTTGGACCACAACTCCCAGAATTCTAAGCTTAGACTGCCAATGACAAAGGTCTGAGGAGGGGGATATGATTGAGACGTAAAAAATAATGCAGGGCATGAGTAAAGTGGATAGAGGCATGCTCTTCTCCCTCTCACAAAATACCAGAACTAGGGGATATACACTCAAATTGAGGGCTGGGAGAGTGAAAAGAGACAAAATAATTTCCCCCCCACTCAGCATGTTGTTACAGGAGGTGGTGATGGCACCTAGCCTGGATGCCTTCAAAAGGGGGTTGGATAGATTCCTGGAGGAAAACTCCATCACAGGTTACAAGCCATGATGGAGATGTGTCATCTCCAGGCTTTAAACTGGGGTACCTCAAGGACAAGATGCAGGGCAATGGTAGCAGGAGACAGATATCTGTTCTTGTGCGCTCCCAAACACATTTGGTGGGGCCACTGTGAGGTATAGGAAGCTGGACTAGATGGGCCTTTGGCCTGATCCAGCATGATTCTTCTTATGTTCTTAGGACTGTGGGAGTTGTGGTCCAAAACATCTGGAGGGCTGAAGTTTGGACATGCCTGCGCCTATGGTCTCCCTGCCAATTCCACCAGCATGTCGCTGTTTTTTGAACAAATTCCCCCACGCTCTTCCTGGCTTCCTCACCACCACGACGTACCCTGGTAAACACGACGGCTGCAGAATACAAGACGCTGTCGGCCGGTTCGACCCGGATGGCTCCGGAGGGAGACGGGGAGAGGAGCGTGGTCCAGTTGACGTGGAGGGCGCTGTCGGCCGTCCCCGAGTACACCAGCAGCACGGTGGGCGCCCCAATGGTGCTCCAGACGTAGTGGAGGCTGTCGTTGAGGCCTACGGCCCGGATGTGCAAAAGGTTCACCGCTGAGCTATTCCAGCCCGGATTGTACTCCAGAGACACCTGGGGGGGGGGGAGTTGAAACACACAATCCTACTGTCTCGGTTAACACTCAACACCGTGAGCTCCCATTTTCATCAACTATGACCGGCTTCAGGAAGTTTTATTTATTTATTTATTTATTTATTTATTTTAGGGCTTATATACCGCCCGTATTCCGGAAGGAACTCCGGGCGGTTTACAACAAAAAAGTTAGGGGTAAAATCTCTTCCATTGGCTATGGAGCAAATACACATCTGCTTTCCTATACAGTAGACTTTTGAAGGTTTTGAATTCAGAAGCCCCAGTGAGCATAGCTATGAGTCAGGGGGTTCTGGGTACTCTTCCAATGAAGGGTTCAGCCAGTAGGACCTCCTTAATAGTAGCAATGTAACAGCAAGTAGTATTGGCTGATGCCCTTATCTACAGTCTGAAAACATTAAAAATATTAAAAGACAAAAAAACCCTACAACTACGTATTTCTAATGATGAAGTGACCAGAAGAGGACACTAAAGGGAGGCAGAGACCATGCTAGGCATAGTACAGGACAGCAGGACCCCAGTGGTATCTGCTGGGGATTGGTTCCAGGCCTTCCCGTGGATAACGAAAATCGTGGATAGGAGAGAACGCCAAAAAAACCTCCAAAACTGCAGTTTTGTGACAGTAGGTTGCTCTACGGCTGCTGTTTGTGACAGTATCTTGCTGTACGGCTGCTGTTTGTGACAGTAGATTGCTTTACGGCTGCTGTTTGTGAGAGTAGATTGCTTTACGGCTGCTGTCCTGTTTATTTATTTAATTATTTCCTCTGCCAGCCATAGATAACTGAATCAGTGGTTACTGGATCAGTGGATATGGGGGGTCCTGCTGCATATCCAAATGCAACCTAGGCCTATCTCTGCCCAGGTGTCCTGCTCACAAAGAAAGCTGCCAGGTAGCATTGGAGCAGGACACCCGGGCGGTTTGTAACTTATCCTTTACCTGTTAGGGTGGTTTTGGAGAAGCAATTTGCAATGGGGCAAAATGACAACAGCAACAAACCCAAAAGACACGTCTTTATTTCTGGGCTGCAAAACTTTTTATAAACCTTGGAAGAGCATCTTGGCTTTAGAGAAACTTTGGGACTCTGTTTTTTTTTTTTTTACTTCAGCCCAAACCCAGTAAAAGCAAAACACCTTGCGAACTGAAGAGGGCCCATAAGCATGTGCAAAGTGTTTCTACTCTCAGCCAAACCACCACAGCCATTTCCATACAAACCAAGACATACAACTTGGCTAGGATTAGGGATGTGACAATGAAGTAAGATTCTCTTTTTTTAAAAAAAGAATTACAAATATTTAAATAAATAAATAATTGCCGTCTGGCAGGAGATACAGGACTCTTAGGTCAAGGACAAATAGACTAAAGAACAGTTTTTATCAGGATCAAGAAGACTATCTTAATCAGTTTTAAGTAGTGTTTTAACTTTTGTAAGCAATTTTAAGAGTTTTTAATATTTTGACCAGCAGATTGGGAACATTTTATATTTTGCATATGCATAATGACAATAAAACTCTATTCTATTCTATTCTATAACACCTTTCTCTTCCAAAAACTACACAGGACAAGAAGACTGCTGGTTCTAGAGAACTGCCAGAAATAAACTCCAGCCCAGCCATTTTTACAGAAATAAACCCCCCTCCAAAAAAAATTATACTATTTATTTCCTGCTCTGTTGAAAAGAGGAAGAAAAGAAAAGTGAAAAAATGACAGTTGGAAGCCAAAAACTTTCTCCCTGTGTCCAGTCACCAGGGAAGTATATTTTAACTCAGGGTACAATGCTCCTTGAAATAACTTTCCTTCTTGCTCCAAAGGCAGCATCCTTAAAATATTCCATAAAGGAAACAGATGAGGAAGAAAAGGGAAAAGCTGAATGGGAATTCGTTTTCAAAATGGGCAGGATTAGATTTACATATATGTCTCCAGGAGGAATTAAGTTTACAGAGACTTAAATCTAAGGAAAGCGCTATTCTTTCAGTATAACGGTTCCATTCTTTAAATCAAAACCCATTGACTCAAAATAATCTGGAAAAGCTTCCTCGCAACTGGGGTTGTCCCATCAGGCCATGCTGCAGCTCCCACTGGCCTGCCAACAAGGGATGACATGGGAGGGGTAACTCCACGCATCCCATCCAAAACGGCATCGTGACATGGGATCATGAAGAGCCCCAGAAGACTGCCACAGGAATCAAATTATCCAATCCCCCAAAAAAAAAAAAGGAGGTCTCAGTCAACACAGGACAACCCGGGCTCCAAATATCTCAAGCCCTGAACTGACCCTGAATCTCAGCTTGGAAACATACCCAGCTTTTAAATATGCATACACATTATTATTATTAAATTATCACACAGCAGACAAGATAACTACACTGGATTTTGTATTACAAATCACGAGTCAAACGGTTCCCAAGCGTTTAGGACTACGTGATGCATCGGTGAATTTTGTGAGCAGATCTCAGTAAGGCGGCTTTCTGCAGCTGACTGATGGTGACTTTGTCAACTCCCAATTTCTTCTAAATATTTGTTTAGCTCTTTGGTACCACACACAGCATGCCGATTACCACTGGGACCACCTGCACCGTTTTATGCCAGAGTCTCTGAAGTTCAATTTTCAGATCCTGATATCGGGTAATTTTTTTCAAGTTGTTTCTCGGTGACTCTACTATCACCTGATATAGCAACATCAATGATCCACACTTTTTTCTTCTCCACAATCACAATATCCGGGGTATTATGCTCCAAAACCCTGTCTGTCTGTATTCGGAAGTCCCAAAGTAATTTTGCATGCTCATTTGCAATCACTTTTTCAGACATGATCCCACCAGTTCTTTGCTACAGGCAGATGATAGTTCTGACACAAATTCCAGTGGACCATTTGAGCAACTACGTTATGGTGCTGATTGTAATCTTTCTTGCAAAAACTCTATTATTATTATTATTATTATTATTATTATTATTATTATTATTATTATTATTATTATTATTATTATTATTATTATTATTAAGAAAGATCAGGACAGTATAAAAAAGGCCCATCCCTCTTGTTTAAACCACACAACAGCCTGGCTTGAAAAATTGAGCTCTATTGTCATTTTACAGATTTAGGAATCAAATTGTCACAAGGAAGAACCGGGTTCCACCCAGCCACAAAATCTGGCGAGATGGCTTTTGGATTAGTCACCCTCTCTGTTTGTCAACCTAAGCACTTCACAGGGCTATTAAACGGGAAGCCACAGACCAGTCAAGGCTGGTTAAGGGAAGAAGGTTGGGTTAAATAAACATACAACGGCAATGTCTAACCAGGCTGCATCCCTGAGAAGTTTACACAATAACAAATATAGGGTAGTTATGGAAGGGGGGGGACATCTAGAAAGGGTTCAGAATTGGCATGGGAAATGATATTTCTTTTAAAAAAGCATAACCCCTACTTCAAAATTCAGACTGACAAAGCTGTTTGGATGAGCAATGAAACGTTTTGATCTCTCAAGAAAAAGAAGTCCAGTTGCCAGGACTCAACCTCCAGACTACAGTACTGTACTTCAAAATTATAAACTTCTTCCATCCCATAAATGGAGGCTGGAAAACAAGGCCAAGTTCTGAAACATTTAAAATATTAAACCACAGTAAGGTTAAGCACTCCAGCCAAACTGTATTTTCCCCCGGATTATGGAGGACAAGAGTTCGAAAACATTTGGGGCTATTTAGTCTGGAAAAAAGGCACCTGAGGGGGGATACGATTGAGGCGTACAAAACAATGCAGGGCATGAGTAAAGACAGACAACACTCTTCTCCCTCTCACAAAATACCAGAACTAGGGGACATCCACTCAAATTGAGGGGCTGGGAGAGTGAGAACAGACAAAAGAATATATTTTTTCACCCAGCACGTTGTAAGTCTATGGAACTCCCTGCCACAGGAGGTGGTGATGGCATCTGGCCTGGATGCCTTCAAAAGGGGATTGGACAGATTCCTGGAGGAAAAGTCCATCACAGGTTACAAACCATGATGGAGATGTGTAATTCTCCAGACTTAAAACCAGGGTACTTCAAGGGCCCGATGCAGGGGAGTGGTATCAGGAGACAGATATCTAGTCTTGTGCACTCCAGGATGCGTTTGGCAGGGCCACTGTGAGATACAGGAAGCTGGACTAGGTGGGCGTTTGGCCTGATCCAGCAGGGCTCTTCTTATGTTCTTATGAGTACATAAGAGTACAGTGGCCCCATCAAATGCATCCAGGAACGCACAAGACTCTGTCTTCTGATACCACTCCCCTGCATCTAATACCACTCCAGCAAACCAGGGATGGGAAAACATCCACCCCTCCAGATGTTTGGGACTGTGACTCCCAGAATCCGAAGCTTATATTGTCAATGAGTGCTGCCCCATAACATCTGGAGGGCTGAAGGTCCCCCACCCCTGCCTTAGACCATCTCATTTACCTTAGGCTCGCTATATCCCATCGGTCTAAAAAAATGGGATTTCCCCCGCAAAAAGCTCACATTATAATAATTAATATACAGTGGACCCTCATATAACAAACAGTTTGGAATGTGCAACATAAAATCTGTACAACATAAAAAATTCCGGAGATAGGGGAAATGTGCTTAACAGACTCGCCTATGGGGCGAATCCGTACAGCATAAAAATGGTCGCGATTAGGGATTACTCTGTTTTCAATGCATTCTTATGGGAAGTTTGTATACACAGCAAAAATTTGCTTAACAGAATTTCAATGTGGAACGAATTAATTCCTTTATACAAGACGCCCCTGTGTTTTATCCCATCGGTCCGAGAAAATGGGATTTGCTCTGCAAAAAGCTCACATTAAAACAATGAATGTACAGTGGTACCTTGTATAAAGGAATTAATTCGTTCCAAATGAAATTATGTTAAGCAAATTTTCCTTTATACAAATTCCCATAGGAACGCATTGAAAATGGAGTAAACCAATTTTTATGTTGTATGGATTTTCTCCATAGGCGATTACGTTAAGCAAATTTCCCCTATCTCCGGAATTTTTTTATGTTGTACAGATTTTATGTCATACAAGCTTTTTGTTATACAAGGGCCCACTGCAATTAAATAATAAATAAATAAATAAATAAATAAAATAATTAAGGCGCCACGTGGTTCTTGCCTTTTTGGTTTGTTTCTTTGTGCTTCCTCCTCCTCCCCCTTTTTTGGGGATTTTTCTTGATCAACTAACCCCAAAGACACACCAAGAGAGGAGGAAGTCAGAGCCACCGATGGGATGATACTCAACCAAAGACCATCATCCTAAACTCGGTCCCACCCCAACCCCCAACCCCACGCCTCGTCCGCAGGACCCACCTTCCTCCGGTAGCCCCGGGGATCCCCTGCCCGGGAACCCCCGACCCACAGCAGGAAAAAGACCAGGCAGGAGAAGCCGCCCGCCCGCATGATGCGTCCCGACGACCAAGGCGAGCCCCGGGGGCGGGCGAGCTTAGCGTCACGTGACCCCCCGTCAGCTGACCGGGCCTTTCCTCGAAAAAGCCGGCGGCCAGGGAGGAGAGGAGAGGCAGTGATGCCTAGTGGCCACGGTCGCTTTCCCCTGGCCTCCTGAGTCCCCCTCCAGCCAAGCGGACGCCCCCCCCCCGCAGCCTCCAACCCCCTCCCCAAACCCGCAGGAAAGCTCCCCTGAAAATAAGAATAACCCCGCTTTCCTTTTTTTTTTTAAAAAATTAGGCATTTGCTTTAAAATGGGGTTCATCCCGCCTTGCAAGGACCCAAGGCGGCTTGCATCGGTCCGAGAAGAGAGGAAAGCCAACAGACGGCCAGGATGCAAAAGCTCAAAAGGATCCAGCAAACGACCTATCGGGGAAGGGGAAAACACCCCTAAACGGCGCCCAAACAAACCTGTTTATAACCACTTCAACCTCGTGTGATTGCATCGACACTATGTTTTCAATGTTCCTAATGTTTACATGGGATTTTTACTCTCTCTTTAACTGCTTACGCTCTCATGTGGCTTTAATGTTGCCTTTGAATGCATTTAAGATGCCCCTCAATTCCCTATTTTCTATGCAGAGGTACCTTGTATAAAGGAGTTCATTCGTTCCAAATGAAATTCTGTTAAGCAAATTTTCCTTTATACAAATTTTCCATAGGAATGCATTGAAAGCGGAGTAATCCCTAATCGCGACCATTCTTGTGGTGTACAGATTCGCCCCATAGGCGATTCTGTTAAGCAAATTTCCTCTATCTCGGGAATTGTTTATGTTATGTAGATTTTATGTTATACAAACAGTGGGTCCACCATACAGTACTTGAATGTCTTGATTGTCCCTCATTACTGTAAGCCGCCTTTGGGTCCTTTTTCAAGGAGAAAGGCGGGGTAAAAATACTCTAAAATTAAATGAATGAATGAAGGAAGGAATGAATAAATGAATAAATAAATAAATAAATAAATAAATAAATAAATAAATAAATAAATAACTTCCTGGCTCAGGCAGTCATGGTGGGAAAGCCTGTCTGAAGAGAAAGGTCTTTCCCTGCTTGTGGATGGACAACAGAGATGGGGCCAGGCTGGCCTCCAGTGGCGGGGAGTTCCACAGTCTGAGAGCAGCCACAGAGAAGGGCCTCCCCTGTGTCCCCACCGTCCTGGCAGTTTGCCAAGGAAGCAGCAAGCCCTGTTAGTCTGCATGTAGACAGCAAACATCAAAATGTTCTGATTCCTTTAATATTTATGATTTAGTAACACTATACTCTGAAAAATCATGTGTCCTAATCCCTTCAGACTCCCTTGTGTTGATATACACTAGTACACCTCAGACAATGTGTATTATGTCTATAAAGATGCAGTTAAATGTTCTTAGTCATCTACTATTATAGGTTTATGGAAATTATATACTGTATTTCATGTTATTTTCATCATATTTACTGTATTATATATTAAGTTTATTTTACTGTATGAATTATATGTATTTTGCTTGCATTGTACTGTATTTCTTCCTGGAAGTTGAGTCATGACAACTGGACTTCTTTTTCTTGAGAGACAATGAGCAGCAAAACATTTCTGTCTCTCAAGAAAAAGAAGTCCAGTTGCCATGACTCAACTTCCCGATAAACTCACCTGGATGACTGAGAATCTTCACAGACATACTGTATTGATTGTTGGTAACCGCCCAGAGTGGCCTCGCTGCCAGATGGGCAGTATAAACATCCAAATAAATAAAGAAGAACGTGGATTTAATTCCTCAAAATGAGGAAATATTGGTCCATCACTGCACATTTGTTTCTTCAAAGTGGAAAACACTTGGCAGTGTTACTTTTATGGAAACTGAAACACTTGTTAAAATTAAAACTGCCACATTACATGTTGTCATAGAATAGAATAGAATCATTGAATAATAGAGTTGGAAGAGACCTCAAGGGCCATCTAGTCCAACCCCCTGCCATGCAGGAACTCCTTCACAATATTTCCAACAGATGGTCATCCAGCCTCTGCTTAAAAACCACCAAAGAAGGAGACTCCACCACCCTCCTTTGTGGCAGCATATTCCACTGCCGAATAGCTCTAACTGTCATGAAGTTCTTCCTAATGTTCAAATGAAATCTCTTTTCCTGTAGTTTGAAACCATTGCCCCGAGTCCTAGTCTCTGAAGCCATGGAAAACAAACCTGTTCCCTCTTCAATATGACATCCTTTCAAATATTTAAACATAGCTATCATATCCCCCGTCAGCCTTCTTTTAGAGAGGCTAAACATTCCCAGTTCCCTAAGCCGTTCCTCATAAGACATTTCCTCCAGACCCTCAACCATCCTGGTCGCCATCCTCTGCACCCGCTCGAGGTTGTCAAAATCCTTTTTTCAATTGAGGCGCACAGAACTGGACACAGTACTCCAGGTGGGGTCTGACCAGAGCAGGATAGAGTGGCACTATCACATCCCTTGATCTAAACAAAAAATACAAGAAAGGAAGGTAAAGTAAAATGACTTATGATCATATTTATCCAAGAGACAAATAAGATCCCAAATTAGGAAATGCATAGAACAAATGCCATAATATTGCAGTATTAATTTTGGTTATACATGTGAGACTGCAAACTGTGGTCCCCAAAATAATTTATCCATCACTGCCTTTTTTAAAAAAGGCATTGCAGCTTCATCTATGGACCATCTTGAGTCACCGTGACGTTACAGGGATACAAAGGAAACCACCACGTTGAATTTTGCCTGCTAAACACGAGGAAGTTCATCTGAACTTTCCCAACCAGACTTTCTTCCAAACAGGGTGGGGCAACAACAATCGGAGATGGCCGAACACCTTCAGGGAGTCTGTATTTCTTTATTTATTTATTATTTGTTTTTCTAAACCACCCAACTTTCCCATTGGGAACTCTGGGCGGTGAACAACATACAAAGAATAATAGATATAAAATATACGAAGTAAAAGAGAAAAACCAATGAAAGTAAGATGGCGGCAAACAAATAGCGCAGAAAAAACTAACAAGCCAACAACCTATAGAAGACCTGTAGGAACTGCCTCCCAGTGACAAATAAAGCAGATTTTCAAATACCTGATGATTTGAATAGTGGGTTTTTGTTGGAGTATCAGATTTGGTGCTTACAGGGTTAAATAGCAATCAAATCTGTTGACATGCACAGTGAAATGTTGTTTTAGTGTTCAGTTTTTTCTCAGCTTGTGTGATGCAAGATGCAGACATGCCGGCTTTCAGTCCGGGATGTAAATCTCTGAGTTAATTGCAAATAAACTAGACAGTAGTTTGTCTCAGATTGTCAGACTGATTTATTTCTTAAGCACTGGCAGAAGACAGCCCGCTGCGCTAAATCTTCAGAAGAAAACGATACTCTGCAGATCCCTGTGTCCGGAGATTGGAAGATAAGCAAAGTACGCAGGGAAGTGTGCCGGACTAGCTACATTTCTCTCCCAGCTATATGCTGGAGAGAATTTTTTGGGTTAACGGCCGCTCAAAGCTAACAGTTTTGTTAGTTTCCAAAGTAAAGTTTGCAGAAAGGTGTCTCTTATGAAGAGTTCAACAACTCTCGTTTTTCACACTTACCGGTTTCCCTATAGATATGCATATACATGATCGGGTGGTTTGCCCACCTCGTTCCGTTGAACTTTGTGAGGGCCAAGATTAAGGGGTTACTCCACCGACTTGTGTATCTTGGCGAGGGCTCCTGGACCCACTCCACGCGGGTGATGCTGGCAGCACTCCCAGCCAGAACTCCACGCGCGGGTGAGAAGGGCCAAAAAGAGATTGGACGGCGACCAAGGAATCAACAGAAACAGCGGCCTTCCGAGACGAGAGCCATGGATGTCTCCCGGCGCCAGTTCTGGGTTCTCATCAGACTTTTCCAGGGATAGCAGGTAGAGCTGGGGGGAAGGTGCTGATGCCTGCTCCTCTACCCCCTTCTGGACCCCCCCCCGCCTCCTCTTGCACTGGGGCCAGAGTGGGTGTCGCTGCACCGGTTGGACCAGCCACCTAACAAGGGCCTGGCCTTGGCGTCCCCTGTCCGCAGCTTTCTCTTCGCCTGAGGGTGGGGTTGGGAGACTCTGAGCGAGGGAGGGCTCATCTTCCCATCTCAGCCGAGGCACAGAATTGGGGACCCCCCCCCAAAGTCTCTCCACATCTCTTCCTAGGGAGTCTGTTTTCCTGAAAGGGGGAGGCCTCCTGGTCTTTTTCCTTCATCCCAGCTTCCATGTTGCGCCCGCCCCCCTCCGTCAGGGGCCCCTCCCCGGCCAGATCCTTTGCAGGCAGCTATCATCTGCTCCCCTTTGTTCACTTCCCCCCCACACACACACACACCCTCACCCTCTCTGATCTGATTTCTGTCTCTTGAGGAATTTACCTGAGCCATAATACCACACTTAAACATAGAAACAGATCCTGGCCTCAGAGCCATAAAACTATCCTTTAAAGCTCTATAGACCCTGGCCCAATCTGCCCACCATTTCTACTAATCAACTCTCCCTCCTCTTCTTCCCCCGCCTCCTCTCCCCTGCCCTATCCACCCCCTCAACTCTATATACTACAGCCAATGAATATCTGGTATGAAATACATATCCCATCCCATATTATATTGCACACCTCATTCTGCTGCTGTATGTCTGAAGAAGTGGTGGACGTGTAGTCCACAAAACATTACATTGAAATATGAAAGTTGGTTTTTAAGGTGCCACGTTTTGTGTTTTGTTTTTCTTTGGTTTTTTGCCCAAAATCCTTAGCCTACGAGGAGCCCAGGGTGATGCTGGCGCCCGTCCTCCCAGCCCTGTAATGAGTGCCAAAGGATCGTCAGTTCTGCAATCAAACAACTCGTTTTGCCGGCACCCGGTTCTATGGAGACAGAGGTGAACTGTGCTCTGCGGCAAACATGGACTCTCAGGCCATCAAGGGCCAAAATTCTGTTGCACACAATAGCTGCACTACTACTGGTGTGGAAATGCCACCCTTGAAACACGTCTGCCCGCACCTTGCGTCATGCTGGGGATGCACAACAGATGGTGCTGCAACGGGCACGGCACAGCTCCTTGTTTCCTAGGTATAAGGCCCAGCTCATTTCCACCAGAACTTGACGCGACCCCAGCACATACAGTAGGACCCCAGTATCTGCTGGGGATTGGTTCCAAGCCTTCCCGTGGATAATGAAAACCGTGGATAAGAGAGAACGCCAAAATGTCCCCAAAACTGTTTTGTGATAGTAACTTGCTTTACAGCTGCTGTATGTGACGGCAGCTTGCTTTACGGCTGCTGTTTTATGACAGCAGCTGCTTTACAGCTGCTCTTTGTGACAGTAGCTTGCTCTGTGGCTGCTGAATTGTTTTTTTACTCTGCCAACCGTGGATAACTGAATCAGTGGATACGGGGTTCCTACTGTACAGGATATCGGCCAATGTGTGAAATGCTGGCTGGATCAGAGACCATAGCACGTTGGGAGCCCTCGTTGGAAGAAAGGCCGCCTGCAAATAAGACCCCCCCAATAAACAAACAACTAGAGGCACACTGAGTAAAATGCCAACGATTGACCTATCAGTGTGATGTTTTTATTAGTAAAGCCACAAAGAACTTACAGAACATATTTAAGGAACGTGTCAGTGTCTCCTAACAGAGTGTGGAGCTAATGCACTGCTGGGCCTTCGCTTGTCTGCTCTCCGTTGCCAACATCGATGGATCAGCATGTGGACTCGGATGGCACCTGTGATGGGAACGGAAGGATCAAGAGGAGCCGCTGAAATTTCCCTCGGGAGTGGTTCCATGTTCAGCCATCCGAGGAGCACATTTTCCCTGAACCCCAAGAGGTTTACTCCTGGGCTCCATCGGGGGCACCCATCTGCTTGCCCTGGTCGTCTCCTTTCTTCTTGTGACCTGAAACAATGTCGTCGATACGCAGGAGGAGAACGGCAGTCTGGGGTGGAGAAAAGATTTTTGGTCAGGAAGTGGGGGGATCACCTTGGAGGGAGAGGTAAGATCTCGCTTCCCCAAGATCTCATGAAAGTGATGTTTCAAACCACACATCTGATGCCCCTTTTTTTCTCATCCCAGATCGCCTCTCTTGTTTACCCAACGGTAAGCTCTAACTCAACTGATGAAGGAGCCCCATGGCACAGTGGTTAAATGCCTGCGCTGCAGCTAAAACTGTGCTCATGACCTGGGGGTTCAATCCCAGGGAGCAGGCTCAAGGTTCACTCAGCCGTCCATCCTTCCGAGGTTGGTAAAATGAGTACCCAGCTCGCTGGGGGTGGGGGCGGGGCGCAATGTATAGCCTGCATACTGTAATTAAAAACTGTAAACCGCCCAGAGACTACTTGAAGTGGTATGGGGCGGTACATAAGCAGAACAGTTTTTGCTTTTTTTTTTTTTGCAAGGCCCAGTTAGGCGCATTTAGGCGATTTTTACGATTTCAACAAGTCCCGCCGTAGGTGTGCATATATGGGCAGGAAAAACATGGAGAGAAGCACAACAGCACACATCCGGGAAAAACAGGCCAAGTATTGGCCTTTGCTAAGAAAGACTGCAACAGAAAGCACAAACTGGGGCTTCCAAAGAAACACGTTCTAAATATGCGAAGCCCCCGTGCCAATAACATGGCCTTCATCGTACCGTGCAGTCATGGTAGATGAATGCAAGACGGGTTTGTATGAAGGCAGGAGACGCCAGAAGAGAAAGAAAAGCGGCTTGCAATTAAGAAGGGGGCACCTACCCTTCCCCTTCTCGCCTATAACCCATTGTCCCCGGGGGCGGGGGCTTAAATGACATCTCCCCCCCGGACTCATCCTTCCAGTGTCTTCTTTACCTCTACAGCTGTCTTGTAGGTCTGTAGTTTGACCGACAAAGGCTCCCATATACCGAGGTCCTTCATGTCTGCCAAGGTTCCGGTCTCCCCATTAACACCCCAGGTCTGATTGCCTTCCTGGGTGTGTTTTGCCTGTAAACAACAAAGGATACATATAATGACCGCCAAGCATATGGTTTCTGCTACTGACTCAATCCAAGCACCCATCTGCTTCCCAAACACCCCTGATACTTAGTTCCTGGGCGTGAATTGTTCTTGTGGTCCCAAGATGGTCCTCTGGGCTTCCTAAGACACACCTGATTATGGATTGAGAACTGGTTGAGATCCAGAAAACAAAGAGTAGGTGTCAATGGGAAATTTTCACAATGGAGAGAGGTGAAAAGCGGTGTGCCCCAGGGATCTGTCCTGGGACCGGTGCTTTTCAATCTGTTCATAAATGACCTGGAGACAGGGATAAGCAGTGAGGTGGCCAAATTTGCAGATGACACAAAACTTTTCCGTGTGGTAAAAACCAGAGAAGATTGTGAAGAGCTCCAGAAGGATCTCTCCAAACTGGGGGAATGGACTACGAAATGGCAAATGCGTTTTAATGTAACCAAATGTAAAGTAATGCATATTGGGGCAAAAAATCCAAACTTCATCTATCAACTCATGGGCTCTGAGTTATCCATGACGGATCAGGAAAGAGATCTTGGTGTGTTGGTGGACAGCTCCATGAAGGTGTCTCCCCAATGTGTGGCAGCGGTGAAGAAGGCCAATTCCATGCTAGGGACTATCAAAAAGGGGATTGAAAATAAAACAGCCAACATTATAATGCCATTATACAAAACAATAGTAAGGCCGCACCTGGAGTATTGTGTACAATTCTGGTCACCGCATCTCAAGAAAGACAAGAGTGGAACTGGAAAAGGTGCAGAAGACAGCGACTAAAATGATTACTGGGCTGGGGGACCTCCCTTATGAGGAAAGGCTAAAACATTTGGGACTCATTAGTCTGGAAAAAAGGCGCCTGAGGAGGGATATGATTGAGACGTACAAAATAATGAAGGGCATGAGTAAAGTGGATAGAGGGAAGCTCTTCTCCCTCTCACAAAATACCAGAACTAGGGGACATACACTCAAATGGAGGGCAGGGAGAGTAAGAACAGACAAAAGAAAATATTTTTTCACCCAGCGCATTGTTAGTCTATGGAACTCCCTGTCACAGGAGGTGGTGATGGCATTTGGCCTGGATGCCTTCAAAAGGGGATTGGACAGATTCCTGGAGGAAAAGTCCATCACAGGTTACAAACCATGATGGAGATGTGTCATCTCCAGGCTTAAAACCAGGGTACTTCAAGGGCCAGATGCAGGGGAGTGGTATCAGGAGACAGTTATCTAGTCTCATGCGCTTCCAAAAGCATCTGGTGGGGCCACTGTGAGATACAGGAAGCTGGACTAGATGGGCCTTTAGCCTGATCCAGCAGGGCTCTTCTTATGTTCTTATGATTGCCCAAGGCACCATTGTTTGCTGGTTTCCAAGTACTGGTAAGGCCATCCCTCCTATTCTGAGAAGCTGAAATGTTTCACTTAAAAGCTTGTGTGTGTTGTGTCATTTAGTCATGACCAACTCTTCATGACCCCATGTCCATGGAGTTTTCTCGGCAGGAATACTGGAGTGGCTTGCCAGTTCCTACTCCAGGCACCTTCAGCACCTGGTATTCCCTAGTGGTCTCCCATCCAAGTACTAACCAGGCCCGACCCTGCTTAGCTTCTGAAATCAGGTGATTGGATGTGCTTAGGGCAACTAGGCAGCTAATGACTGGCAATAACAGCTTGAAGCTTAAATATGTGTTACCTTTGGAGCCAGTCACAACCAGTAGGTAACTCTGTCCAGGCCTATGCTACTGAGATCCAAGGAAGCACCTCTGTGGCCATCTTCGAAGATCAAACCTACGCTTGCTCATTCTCAGCATTAGTGATGAAATTTAAGATGGAATCCAATCCCCAGAACTTAATGAATTCCAGAGAATGGGAGCATCTGACATGATCCCGGTTTCAAAACAAGGCTAGGAAAAATGATATCCATCTACCGTTTTGCCCTAGGTCCCTGATGGTTCTTCAAAATTGGTCACGCTGGTGGCTGCTTCCAGGAGAGGTGGTCTAAAGCAGTGGTGGCGACCCTTCGGCGCTCCAGATGTTTTGGACCACAACTCCCAGAATTCCAAGCCTATACTGCCAAAGACAAAGGGCTGTGGGAGTTGTGATCCAAAACATCTGGAGTGCTGAAGGTTCGCCACCACTGGTCTAAAGCATCCTGAAAGCCCAAGCTGGATTACGACTGAGGCGTCCGTCTTTGACGACGACTCAGGGAACATGCAGCCCTTACCCGTAGAGAGGTGAGGACACGGATGGTGCTTGCTCCACAGTTCTGGATGAGTGTCCGTGGGATGACTTCAAGAGCCTGGGCCACGGCACGGTAGGGCCACTGCTCCACCCCAGTCATGACTTTGGACTTCTCCGTCAAGAAATGAGCGACCGCCATCTCGGAGGCGCCGCCGCCGGGCACCAGCTGCGGGTCAACCAGGACGTTGCGACAGACCTGCATGGCGTCCTGGAGGTTGCGCTCCACTTCCTGGGGGGCGGGGGGGGGAGAGAGAGAGAGAGAGAGAGAGAGAGAGAGAGAGAGAGAGAGAGAGAGAGAGAGGGGCAACGTTTCACAACATCTGAACACCTGGCAAGCTGGGATGCAACTCTGAAAAGAGCTACGAAAATACTTAGTAACAAAAAGGTTCCTGGGAACTCTTCATGAGAGACTGCCCTCTAAACACAGAAGAAGAGGAGATTTTGGGCTGTCTTTGCATTGTGAGAAAGTCCTGCTACAGGAGGGTGGAAGCAATGCAACCCCCCTTCCACCCCCAGCTTTGCCAGGTACCCCTTGCATGTGTTAAGATGTGACTCGCCTCGGCCATACACCACACAGGAATGGCCAGTTCTGGAGGATCCTATAATGTTCCCGAGGATCCTTATAAGCTTTGCAGCACAATGCACCCCAACCAAAGATGTGAAGTCCCCTTAAAAAGCAGAGGCGAGGCAACAGAGAATAGATCTGCTCCAGAATCCAACTTTTCTGCCATATTTCGGGGGGGGGAATAGAAAAACAAAATTCATGCCCATCTCTCCTGCTCTTGGCCTGTTCCCCCCACCTCCCCAGCCCAGCAATGCCTGGGGGCTGCTTACGGCTAGAATCTCTTTGCTGGCACCCCGGAGCATGATGGTACAGGCTTTGGGCTCCTTGCAGTCTGTGATGAAGGTGAAGTATTCATCCCCGATTTTCCGCACTTCAAACAGCCCCGCCCCGGTCCCGATGTCCTCTTCGCGCAGCTCATCGGTGCGGCTGACAATGCGAGCCCCACAGGCCCTGCCGTGGAAGAAGGGGGCAATGTACCCATTTAATGCCGAGGCTCCACAGGGGTAACCTGGATCTAGTTGATGTTATGATCTCACCCATGTGTTTCTTCCATGGTAAACTCAAATTTCTTCAAAAGATGTTGTACTTCAACTTGTTTACTCACCATGCCTCCAGTTTGTGGGAGGTTTATTCCAAATAGGATTCAGATGGAAAATACAGTAGGACCCCGCATCCGCGGAGGATTGGTTCCGGGTCACCCCACGGATACTGAAATCCATGGATAACAGTGAACGTTCTTATTTGGGGTTGATGGTGGCAACAGGGGTTCTGGAGATGAAAGCTTTCACCCGAGACCCTGCAAATCAACCTACCCAGCGCCCGCTGATTGCCAACTGCAAATGACTGAATCCGCGGATGACGAAATCAGCAGATACAGGGGTAGTAGTGTACGCTCCCTGCTGTTACACAGTGGTATATATTTCATGGAGCTTTCTGGCTGAGCCTTGCTAGATTTGCTCCTTGCCTGCCGCAGCCTGATCTATAAATGATCCCATGTTTCCCTCTGTGGTTTTAAGAAGGGTTTCACAAGCCACTTCCTCTTCACAGCTGGCTTGAAGGAGCGAAGGGAAGTTTCCAGCACTGACCTTTCCATATCAATAACAGCCACAGCCAGCAAGTACAACACGAGGGAATGAAAAAGGATCTATGGCCCCTTCTTCTTTGGCTAAGTCAACCCCTCATCTCTAAGGACGAACCCCGTCCAATGCACGCCAGACACGCGAGTCCTCGGCTCAAGAGTTTCCCGCTGATCTTGCATAAAAACCTAGGCACGTTCACCTTGCAATGCGGTTGTTGTCCGTCTTCCTCACACGTCGGATAGCAGTGATGTTTGCTCTCATCAGGAAATGCTGAGCCAGGTCTGAAAGGTAAGAACAAAACAAAGGAAAAAAAGCTTACGATACGCCGTACAGTCACCCCCCCCCCCGCCATTTTGCAGTTCAGGTACTGCGGTCCCACTACATCGCGGGATCGTAGTACCTGCACTGCACGGGGGGGGGGGCAGCTGGGGGGGCAATCGGGTTGCTCTGCACTGCCCCCCGCACCTCCGAGAAGCCTGGGGGGGTGCGTAGGAGGGCAGCGGGGGGTGATCGGGTCACTCTGCTCCACCCTGGGGGCCCTCCGAGAAGTCTCGGGGCAGTGCGGGGGGGGGGACTCCATTGAAATGCATTGAGTCAATGGATTTCAATGGAGAAATTTTCCCCATTGGAAAGCATTGAGCCAATGCTTTCCAATGGGGAAAATTTTCTCCATTGAAAGGCATTGGCAATACATTTCAATGGAGACGGCCCCGGATAAGAAGTCTTGGGTGGCGCGGGCGGGCGGCGGTGGGAGGTCAGATACCCCTGCTGCTACCGGCGCGCGCCACCCCAAGACTTCTGGACAGGTGCGCGATCGCCCCCGTCCCCCTGCTTCCGCATATCACGGATTTTCATGTATTGCGGGTGGGGTGGGTCCCTAACCCCTGCGATCGGCGGCGGGGGGGGGGTTACTGTATGTTAAGAAAGATTTTTCACCAGCTTTTTGCCCAGAAAGACAAGCACGCGGCTTACCTGAAACGCCCTTTTCCGTGATAATGAGATCTGGTTTGACTTTGATCAAATCCTCGCACATCTGCTGGATGAACTCTTCCTCCATCTGCAGGATGCGAGCGAAGTCCTCCTCGCGAGTGATCTCAATGTCGGTCTACACAAAAAGGAAACAACAACAAGATGTTGCATAAATTTACAGTTTTCTGGGGGGGGAACTAATCATGGCACAAACATCTTTTTAGGCAACGGTTGCATCCCCTCTGAATTAGACACATGCAGAGCTTTCTTGTCTTTTACTGGTTTGGAGCTACGTGTGTATATCATGTTAAGCCGCAGCTGGGCAAAGTGCTTTTGTTTGGCGGTTTTAGCTGGTTGTGCTGTTGCCTGCTTTTGCAGTAGATCCAGTCTCTCTGGTCTTGCCTCTGCCTTCCTTGGTAGCCATCTTTATGGGTTCTTTAGGACTTTTTAGGAGAAGCACCAGAAAAGTCCCACCAGGTGGGAGTAGGGAAATCAAAACGACCTGAAAGAGGTAAACCATTTCATATTGGGGAAAAAAATTAGTGCACAAAAATCACAAAAATAGAGATGGCACAAAGAACCCAAGATGAAACAAAAATGGTTTTTCCACCATGTTATCTATTAAGTTTCAAGTACTTTACCTCTTGAACTAACTAATGAACTGGACATGTTTAGCCTTGGAAAAAGACGATTGATGCGAGGTATGACAGCAGTTTACAAATACAGTGGGCCCTTGTATAACAAACGGTTTGTATAACATAAAATCTGGACAACATAAAAAATTCCGGAGATGGGGCGAATCTGTACAACATAAAAATGGGATTACTCCGTTTTCAATGCATTCCTATGGGAAATTTGTATAAAGGAAAATTTGCTTGACATAATTTCATTTGGAACGAATTAATTCCTTTATACAAGGTACCACTTGTACCTGCAAGGCCGTCATACTTAAACAGGGCACGATCTACTCTTGATCGATCCCAGGTGCAGCGACAACGAGCTCAAGTTACAGGGAAGCCAAATTTTGGCTGAATGTCAGGAAAAAACTTCCTAACTCTTAGAGCGGTACAACAACGGAACCAATGACCTCAGGAGGTGGTGGTTCAAGAGAAATCTGGACAACCACCTGGCTGATATCCCTTGATTTGCATTCCTGCCTTGAGTCAGAAATAACCCTTGTAGCCCCTGGCTTGCAACTTCATGATTCTAGAACTCTATGATTAACATAGAACAGCAAAATATCCAAAGAGAAATTGTGTAACAAAATCAAGTTTTTCTGGCCATCTATTGTGGACTGCCTAGATGCAAAGCTTTCTGAGTACAATACAGAGAATGTTATGTCAAAATATCAGTATATCCCGTGATGCTAGCCACTGTTTTCTTTATAAAATGGAGGAACAAAACACTCAATTTTATGGGGATCACATGAGGGTTCTCCTCCAAAGGAGGCAAGTGTAAGATGATGATGACAGAAGATAAAGTAAACCCATCAGTTTCTGAGAGCTTTTAACTTTCAGAATTTAATTACAAATAATCAAACAGGTAAGGAGGAAAGCCAGTGCAGTGCAGCGGATCAAAAAAGACTACTAATCAGGAAACCTGGGTTTAAATCCCTGCTCAGTCATGAAGACTCACCCGGGGGGGAGGGGATTAAATACAGTAGGTTTCCCCATATCCTCTGATTCATTATCCACTGATTCAGTTATCCACGGTTAGCAGAGAAAAAAAGTTAAATAAATACTGTAATCCAGGAGCTGCAAAGCAATCTACTGTCACAAACAGCAGCCGCAAAGCAAGCTACTGTCGCAAAACAACAGCAGGTGAAGACGTCTGCTTGGGAATACCCTGAAGCAACTGGGGAGTCACTGTGTGAGACAGAATGCTGGACTGGATGGGCTGTGGCCTGCTCCAACAAGGCTGTTCTTATGTTCTTATAAAGTAAGTTACTGTTACAAAACAGCAGTTTTGGGGGTTTTTTTGGGGGGGCACTCTCTTATCCATGGTTTTCGTTATTCACGCAAAGGCCTGGAACCAATCCCCAGCAGATACCGGGGTCCTACCGTAACTCACGTTATTTCAGAAACCCTAGTAAGTCAGAAGCCACTGGATGTCACATGATGTGAACAACACAACTGCTGCATACAATATGAACAAGAATGGTCGCGACCTCAAGCAAAGCTTTTCCTCGAGTTAAGCAATTCAGAATTCCACCTCGGCCGAAAACATCCGAGCCAGCCAACGTACCTGACTTTCGCCTTTTTTATACTCCAGCGAGCAGTCCAGCAATACGATGCGAGGGTTCTTGATGGTGCGTCGCATTCGGGGATGAGTGATATCTTTGTTGATCATGACCCCACGCAGGACACAGGAGTCCTCGATGAAGCCCCCAGGAATCTGAGCAAAAGAGGAGAAACAAAGGGACTCAGAGCCATGCAGATCTGGTGGCAAAACCATGCCACTGGGTAGACCTAGTCAGCTTCCACACTGGTCCGTCTCTCAGACTGGCGCAACAGGACTTTTGAGACGTACAGCAAGAGTCTGAAAGCTCACTGGTGCCTCAGGAGATCCTTTTCAGCGGAGCGTTTCAGACGATGGGAAAGTAACTTTGAAATTCATCTGACTGATGTGCTTTGTGTATGTCACCTGTTGAGATGCGCACGAATTACCGTTCAGCTGCTCATGGGGCTTCGTTCGTTGCCCCAACAGGTGCTCCGTGGTTCCTCCGCCGGGCAACCAACGAAGGCAAGGTAGTGCCTGGGCTTCCCTGCCTTGCCTCTTGCAGGTGCGGCCTCTGAATGGGCACCCACCAGAGGCGGTGGGGCTGGGAAGCCCTGAACCTCTGTCAAACGGTCAGAGGAATGGGCACAAGTCTCTTCGTCTAGGCATCAGATGAGGAACGGGGAGGGAATCATTTCTAGCATAGGACCCTGACCCTAGAAATACACAGAAACATACTTTATACTGTGTCAGAATTTTGATTCACTTGGCCCAGAACTGTCAACCCTAGTAGCAGTTGTCTAGGGTGGTAAGACAAATTCCCTCCTTCTCCTAGTTCAGGAGTGGGGAACCTTTGGCCCTCCGGATGTTTTGGACACTCCCAGTCCTTGATCCCTGGCAATATAGGCTTGGCACTCTGGGAGTTGCAGCCCAAAACATCTGGAGGGATAGAGATCCCCCCACCCGTCCTAATGGGAGATTCCAAGTACCCGTATTTTTCCATCTGTAAGACGCTCCCATGTATAAGGAACCCCCCACCCCCACCCACACACTTTTCCAACCCAAAATTAGTTTCGCAACCACACAGTTCTCTCCTCAGCTTACTTCCATGTATAAGATGACTCTCAATGTTAAGTCTATCAATTTTAGGCAAAAATAGAGCCTTAAACACAGGGAAATGCTGTATTTCTAGCACACGCACATTCCAAGTATTGAGTAGGACCGACCCAACTTAAGTCAGTGAAGATGTGCAATATCTCGCCAAGACTGGCAAGAGCACACGAAGCTGCTGAGTGGTGAGGATCCCAGTGTTGGTTGCCTTTTACTAAGTCAAACCGTTGTTGCAGCTGGGCCCACGCAGCCGCTACCCCGACCTCTCCTTGGGACTGCTTTCCCCAGCCCTATGCGCTGAACTGCGGCTCACAAGGATGGAAAATGAACCTGCATATAAATCAAAAGCGGCAGGATGAAAAAGGCGGCAGAGCCCGTCCTTCGGCCAGTTTGGTTATTGGAATGGACCAACGTGCAGCAATCTGAATAAAATCCACGTTCTATGGGCCATATACAAAGAGCGGGAAAAGGGGGGGGGAAGGAGGTGGGGACCCCCTCCTCTATAGCTGCAAAACCATTACTGTCAACTTGTGGAAGTCAAAATCTCTTTCATCTTAACCTCTGCAGAGCTGAAAGGGGATGCTACGGATCACTGAGCCATGGGGGAAACGGAACTTCCAATTTTAGCTACATGCTGGCATGGTGCAACTGGCATAAATCACAGTAGTGAACGGCCACACTTTTAAGAAATAAACATAACCCTCTTTTGCACTGAGACACGTTGACGGGGCACGCTACAATCAACGTTTACGCGGATCGCTTAACCTGCAGCATTTACGCTTGTTATGCCACGCAAGTGTCAAATAGGTTTCCAGCTTCTGTTTCTTAGGGCTTTTCCATCTGTGCTTGTGATACATGTGCTTTGCTCTTTGTCCTCATCTCTCGTTTAAATTTCCGCAATACACCCTGACGCTGAAAACGACTAGTTCATTGAGATTTACCTACGGTACTTTACTTTTCTACATTTCTCGTTTCAGCGGAGTAAGAGGGTTGCACTTCTACAAGACAATGCTTGTATTCCATGTTTTAACCCACCCCCTCTGCAGCTCCAGAAACGCCTCCCTCCGCCTTTGTACCTTTTCAACTTTGGCATATTTCTTGATGTCAATCTCCTTCCTGCCGTTCTCTTCAAACTCCACCGTCTTGACGGCGTCCAGGGCGATGCTGCAGGCCAGATCCGACCAGTGACTTATAGCCTTGGTGCCGATGGCGCTCTTGATGATTTTGAGCATGGCCTCGCGGTTGCTAACGTCGACCGGAACGCTGCGGATACCAAACACGGCACAAAATTGCAACCCAGAAAACAAAAAGACAGCAGATCCCTCCCGACATTTCTAATTGCTCAGCACCTCATTTAGCTGCTCTCATGCATCTTCCAAGGCCAAGGAAAGGTCTGGTGGTTTTCAACAGGGCTATGGAGTCAGAGTCGGAGGAAATTTTGGGTACCTGGAGTCGGAGTCAGCAAGCAATGCACCAACTCCGACTCTTACTAAATTTATGATTTTTTTTACCCTGTACATAAATTTCTTCCTGTAGGGAAATGCTATCTGTAAGCAGCTTTTATGTATATCTTACAAGCTGCACAGTCTCACAGCGCCCCTGAGAAGGGAACGGTAAACCACTTCTGAATATTCTATACCCAGAAAACCCAGGAAGGTTTGCCGTAAATCCAAACCTGTATGACAGCACATAAATATTAATTTGTCTTAAATTAATTTTAGGTGCTGTGCCTCACTTCTTGTCGTTAAAAGAGATATACAGATGAGAAGAGCCAAAACACTTGAAGCTCTTGGCAACTACATTAATATCTTGGTTTAAGAGTAACTTGGTATAAGAGCATTTTGCAAGACAAGCAAACATTTCTTCTAAAATGTAGAATAGCGGCAATAAAAATGAATGTATTACCAAAACTACTATTCCTGTTCCAAACAATACCGGTCCTTAAATCAACTAAATTAATACAAGAATTAGATAAACAAATAAGGAAATTCATTTGGAAAGATAAGAAACCTAGAATCAAAATTAAAGTATTGCAGGACAAAAAGGAAAATGGAGGCTTCGCGCTACCAAACTGGATTTTATACTATAAAGCCTGCTGTCTGACGTGGATGAAAGAGTGGATGACCCTTGAAGATAATCGACTACCTGCATTAGAAGGATTTAATTTGAATTTTGGATGGCATGCATATCTATGGTATGGGAAAGCTAAAGCCCAAAAAGATTTTGCAAACCACTGCATAAGAAACGCCTTGTTGTGGGTTTGGGACTCATTGAAGAACTCTATCTATACAGCAATGCCACTTTGGGTTTCCCCACAACTGGCACATACAAAACCCTCCATAATAGAGGACAAAAAAACTGAGATATAAAGATATGTTAACAGAAAAATTACAACTAAAATCAAAAGAAGAATTACAGTTACAAGGATTTAGAATAGATTGGTGGTTGGAAATGCAAATGAAATCTTGGTTTAGGAATGATAAAAAGCAATTTAGTTTCTCAAATCAAGAAGTTGCAGTGGATAAAATCATTTTTTCTTCTAATGAAAAGTTAATTAAAAATATTTATAGCTGGTTATTAGCCAGACACGTAGAAGATGAGATGGTAAAAGAATGTATGATAAGCTGGGCACAGGATCTAAAGTCAGAAATTCAGTTAGATGAATGGGAAAAACTATGGAAGGTTAATATAAAGATCACTAAGTCAATAGCATTTAAAGAGAATATCTATAAAATGTTTTATAGGTGGTATTTAACACCTGATAAGCTGGCTAAAATGTATAAAATATCTGATGTTTGTTGGAAATGTAACAAAGGACGGGGATCTTTTTTCCATATGTGGTGGGTGTGCAAGAGGGCTAAAAAATACTGGTGTATGGTACAAAAATTTATTTTACAAACTATGTTAATTAATCTTGAGTTAAAACCAGATTTTTTTTATTATCTATGATACAACAAAATATTGGTGATAGCAAAAAAATTGTAATAATTCATATTATCAGAGCAGCTAGAATGTTGTATGCACAATTATGGAAGACAGACAATATTCCAAACAAAAATCAGTTAATTATGAAGGTGTTAAACTGCGCAGAAATGGACAAGATCTCGGCACTAATGAAACCAGAAGGATGCTATGAAGACTTCGAAGAAAGATGGCATGATTTCTACAAATTTTTAGACGAATATTACAAGACAATTAAGTTTCCTGTTTAATTTATGAGTAATTGAGAAAGTTAAGGATCATACATTGTTAAGATGAGATGCAAACTTTGTTTGAGAAGATTAGAATCGCTCCAATGTTTTTTTTCTTTTTCTTTGATTGATAACTTTTTTGTTTGAAAACTATAAATAAATTGCAAAAAAAATATTAATTTGTCTTAAATTAATTTTAGGTGCTGTGCCTCACTTCTTGTCGTTAAAAGAGATATACAGATGAGAAGAGCCAAAACACTTGAAGCTCTTGGCAACTACATTAATATCTTGGTTTAAGAGTAACTTGGTATAAGAGCATTTTGCAAGACAAGCAAACATTTCTTCTAAAACTTTGCCTTCATCAACAAGCAATGCCCTGATATACAAACAATGAAGCAGGTTACATGATCACAAGTGAGCCATGGTGATTCTCCCTCCCTGTCCTTGCTGGATTGTGGGGGATTGTCTGGAATGTTCCATCTCAGGCAGCTAGTCCAAATGTATATAGGGATACAAATTGCACTGTACAGTAACCCCCTGCCTATCGCGGGGGTTAGGGACCCACCCTACCCGCGATGACTTAAAATTCGTGATATGCGTATAAAATACATTCGCATATTAATACAGAGGACTCGGAATTGGGGAGTCGGAGTCGGGAAGTCGGAGTCGGAACATTTACCTACCGACTCCACAGCCCGGAAGCAGGCAATGTGAGGGTGTGGGTGAGACAATCACCCAATCAGCACCCTTTGGATCCTAAGAGAAGGGTCTCAACATCCCGTTTTTAGCTGTTTTAATTGTTTTATCTCTCCTTGTTGTAAACCGCCCTGAGTCCCCTATGAGGGAAATAGGCGCGGTATATAAATGTGAAAATAAATAAATATAATAAATAAGGCAACAGCTCCGAGAGAACTGATGACCGCTTCCACAGACGCACGTTGTGCTCAGCTGGAAGAAAGTGGAATTTCTTCAAAAGAATCTTGCAATTTGTTTTTTTTTTTTTAGGGGTGCAATAAAAGGCACCACCCACTCTTACATTCATTCATATTCATCCACGGCAGTGGTTCTCAACCTGTGGGTCCCCAGATGTTCCTGGACTGACACTCCCAGAAGCCTCCACCACTCGCTGTGCTGGAAGGGGTTTCTGGGAGATGCAGTCCAGGAACATCTGGGGACCCACAGGTTGAGAACCACTGATCTATGGCAACCTAGGTGACCAAGATTCCCACAGGAGATGAGTAACTGGCACATTTTATCGGGCAGAAGCATTTGTGAGCTGCTCAAGGGAGCTAATGTTCAGGAGAGCTAATGCTACATAAAACTTCATATTTTAGTTGCTGCAACACTTTTTTTTATCATTCTGGAACTGACAAAGCCTTTCCTAGGAGATGCTTGGAAATGAATGTTACGTGTTCACCAACCAGCTTCTGTATGAAGTCTATAGATTCTTCAAACAGATGCAAGCATACGGCTTTGGGGTCCACAATGATTTTCATCTGCAGCACGTGACTACTGAAAGCATTAGAATTTCTTCACGTACCCCAGTGCTGGCTGCTTTGCCTGGCAGCTGTTCTCAAAGGCTGGCCATCTCCTTTATCTGGAGATGGCATCCCCCTTAAGACCTCCCGTACAGAAGGCATATACGCCACCAAACAAGGGCATGAGATCCTCCAGGCAAAGAGAAGAGAGAGGAAGATAAAAATGTGGATTTGCACCTAGGCATAGAACAACCAGGCCACTTGTTCTTGGCCTCAATTGCAAAAGTGGACGCCTGCCTTATCTCTTTATGCATCTTATCTCTTTACGCATCATATGCCCTTCTAGTTTACATCCTTCGGCTCACCTGATTTTTTTCAGAGCGTCAATCATGTCATCCAGAGCCTTCCTGTAGGCACTGATGACCACGGTCGGGTGCATTTGCTGCTCCAAGAAATGCTCAGCGACCGACAACATCTCTCCGGCTGAAAAGCAAACCAAGGAAGGTGCACCGGGTGCGTTATTGCGACGTCCGTTCTCCGGGGACTCCCCCGCACAGACAACAACAAAGTCGACACTCCCGAGAAGACAAAGCCCACCCCACAACAAACATCTTCTGAACGACGCATTCTGGCGCGAGAAAAGAAACTGTTCTACTGCGAGATCAATAGCGTTGGACCTCTACCGAACAGCCACAGCAGCAGGCTGAAGCAGAAGGAGATGAGGTGGGAAGAAGGGAGAGCCTCCCGTTTCTTGTGGAAGACTGCATGTCCCCACCTGCCCCCTATTATTTATCAGGTTCCCTCCCCATAAGATTCTGTACCCTATTCAGGAATTGCTATCTTATTTTCTTAGTCATTAAATGGAAAGTCATTTGGGTTGAGAACTGGGATCAAAGCGCTTGAGAGCGACAAGGCAAACAGTTACACAAGCCAGGCAGCCTCCTGCAGCGACCCTGAGCCCCATCTTCTGTCTCTGGACCCCCCTCCCCGAGTCATGGTTGCCAACGTCACAGAATCAGAGGCACCGTCCACCACCGCGCACCTACACAGTGGGACAAAGAATAGTTTCGGGCGGCACCACTCCCCACTGGCCAAAAGAACGAGGGCAGAGAAATCGTTGGTGTCTTTACCCATTCCGTCACATTTAAGCAATGTGCAACTCCTCGTTAAGCTCAATGGGGTTTCCTTGATTGGCAAGTGCCCGGGAGTGTTGTGTCCGACAGCTGGGCAAAGGCACCGCGAGGCTCAAGACTAAGAGATGGGCACTTCAGGATGATTTGGTGGAGAGGGCCCAGATGTGGCCCAGGTGCCCTGGATTCTTTGCTCCGCCTCCTCCCACAGGCACCCAATCAGAAGCAGCGCCCCACCCCTCCCCCTTCCTCTGAGTGGCTGCCTCACACAAGGGGGCGGGGCATGGGATCCAGGGCACCTGCAGGCTCACGCCGCCAAATGGCGGCGAAGCACTGAATCGCAGAAGGTGACCACCACAACTCAAACCTGACGTGCACAAATACACACGCAACCCTTGGCACAGCTAGACGAGTCTTCTGAACCGGTTGCCACCGAAATGATCAAGCAAGAAACCCTACCATACTCTAGTCGTCCCTTCCAGGAGAAATATTCTGTCTTGGAGATATGCAAACGGCGACACACAGGCACCCACGGAGACACTTCCACTTTTATTTCTGAATTCTATTTGTCCCCCCACCCCACCCCAGGACAAAGTAACACTGGGGAACAGGGGCAAATTGTTACTCCCAAATGCTCTTCCTTCTGAGGATCATATTTTTTGGGGTGGGGCACTCTATACTGCCTCCAGACCACATACTTGCCCAACCCAACTGCAAGAGTAGGTTTCCTGCCACGTTCAGACATGCCTGCCCTCCCAACCTCCCAGGGGCTCAAAATGTCCAACCGAGGGGGACCATCTTAATTGTTCTTGCTTTGCTACAGAAGTCCCAATGCAAAAAGCGTTTCTTCCCATCGACGGCATCCACGTGCCTCTACCGTTTGCAGTGTCTCTTGTGCCCCCCCCCCGTGAGAACGCTCACCAAGAATAATAACGGACGTGGTCCCATCTCCCACTTCTTCGTCCTGAGTGCGGCTGATCTCGATCATCGATTTAGCAGCCGGGTGCTGGACCTGGATCTGGAAAGCAGAAAGCAAGGTGGGATGCACAAGTAAAACTCCGATGACAAGGATGGGCTGTCGATCTCACCCAAGGGTGGAATTTATGGGGAGTGGTTCAAAGGGTCAGGGACGTATGGGCCTTAAAACGGTATCTATCTATCTATCTATCTATCTATCTATCTATCTATCTATCTATCTATCTATCTATCTATCTATCTATCTATCTATCTATCTATCTATCTATCTATCTATCTGAGAACCATCCTGAAGAGTTCACACTTCCACTTGCAAAAATGGAAAATGGCATTTCTCACCAACACATTCCTCTGTCTCTGCCTTAGACCTACCCAGATATTTATGCGATAAACACAACACTGCAGTCTGTAGGGCATCCTGCCGTGCCCTTCACAAGGGTGATGGAAAGCTGAAGGGGGCAGAGACTGTCAAGCCCTACTGCAGCTCCTCCAACTGGATACCCTCTCGAAGTGGATAGAAAAGGTAAAAATTTCCCACACATATGCGTGCTAGTTGTGTCTGACTCTAGGGGCAGTGCTCATCTCTGTTTTTTAAGCCAAAGAGCCAGTGTTGTGCAAGTCCGTGGCCGTGTATCTGGCATGGCTGCACGGAAACACTGTTTACCTTCCATCTTTTTATGGTGGTTCCTATTTATCTACTTGCATTTACATGCTTCTGAGCTGCTGCTAGATTGGCAGGTGCTGGGGTTAACAGCGGGAGCTCACTCTGCTGCGTGGCACCAGGGATTTGAACCGCCGAGCTGCCGACTTTGCAGCCGACAGTTTCAGTGCTCTTTCCCACTGAGCCACCACACTACCGCTATTTATTTATTTATATACGACCCAATTTTCTCAAAGGAACTCAGGTCAGGCAATTATAAAGTATACAATACGAAATAGAAACAGAACATCTACACTAAAGATATAAAAACATCAAAACTGAATCAAATAAAATTACAAATACAAAAATATAAAACAGTGAGAATGGTGGCAAATAAACAGACAGGCAGACAAACAATATTACAGCAAATCAGCCTCCTTTGTCGCCACAAGCAGCCTTAAAAAGCCAAGCTTTTAACAGCTTCTTAAAAGCCAAGAGGGGCTCCACAGTCCTAATTTCATAGAATCACAGAGTTGGAAGAGACCTCAAGGGCCATCTAGTCCAACCCGCTGCCATGAAGGAACCCCCATCACAGGACTCCCACCCAGACTCTGCTTAAAAACCTCCAAAGAAGGAGAATCTACCACCCTCCTTTGGGGCAGCCTATTCCACTGCCGAACAGCTCTAACTGTCATGAAGTTCTTCCTAATGTTTGAGATTGAATCTCTTTTCCTGTCGTTTGAGACCATTGCCCCGCGTCCTAGTCTCTGAAGCCATGGAAAACAAGCCAGTCCCTTCTTCAATGTGACATCCTTTCAAATATTTAAACATAGCTGTCGTAAGTGTAGGACCCACTAAAGTTTTAAACTTTGTTCATCAACCCACCCTTCCCTTTTCGGCCAGGTGCGATGATGACCCCAAGATGGCAGTGGCAGCATTAAGGCAACTCACCTCTCTGAGAATGGCATTGCCGTCGTTGGTCATGACGATCCCTCCCATGGGGTCCAACAGCATCTGCAAAGATTGAGGAACACATATGTTTAGCGTCCACACAAGGCAGTCCCGGCGGAAATCCACCCCGTAGAGTCGGTGAAGCCAGAAAGGAAAAGCGTTCCCTCACCTTCATCATTGCCCTCGGGCCTAAACATGTCCTGATAATGTCAGCGATGGTCTGAAAAAGAATCACAAAGCAACGTGGTCATTGAAGAAGAACCGTTAGGCAGCTTAGTGGCTTCCGTCTCAAGAGGCCAGGAGTTCGAGTCTCCCTACTGGACCTCCTTGACAACAGATGGACTCAATAAGCCATTGGGTCCATCTTAGCTCCGCAGTTCTAAGATGACAATAAAGTGAAGGAGAGATACGAAACGTACGCTTTCACTTTAAGAAATCTACATGATGCAACCATACAGTCATTAAATTGAGAGGAAGTTAGTAAAATAAAAGGAAGAACAGTGTTGCTGGTGTGAATGCAAAATTTGGCTAGAGACGCCTATGTATGAGATCCAAAAAAACCAAGGCATGACACACAATGGACAGGAAAGAGGCAGGCAAGGACGTTTTGGGAACGACACAGAAGGCAGGACCATGCTTTGTGCAGTATTTATTCTCTGTCTTTTGTAAACTGCTTTAAAACTTTAAAACAATTTATCTATAACAATAAAATTAAATTAAAACAAAAAACCCTTTATTTTCCTCCCATAGTCTTTGCATCGGTGGGAGAAATCCTCAAGGAAACGCCACGGGGCAACGACACAAACAATTCTATGGGACCTATAATGCAATCAACTGGCTGAAAATTAATCTACCAGGTTGCCCTGTCAGCAGCTGTCCCCAGTTTCCATTTCATTCATGCATGGGGGTGGGGGCAAAAAGATATTATTAGACCCTGAACACTATGGTTAAATCCAATTAATGTACATATAAAAAAACACCTCATGTGGCCTTAATAGCTAGATGGGTAGCATATAAAATGAATGAATGAAAAGGTTTCTTTCAGGCCCTCACTGTGCCAATCAGGTGTACAGAAATGTTCAATGAGTGAATGAAAATAATTAAGAGATTCACATTCACTAGGGCCTATTGCATGCTGGGCTATGACAAGCCCCCACTTTCAGTTCTTGAGCGCTATGAATACAGTGTTGACTTGTATTTCCAAGTTTGGCCCATTGCTCTCTATTTTATATGGCTGCTGCTAGCGTGTCACGAGTCTGTTTTTTAACACGGGGTCCCTGCATTCTTAACACTGGGATGTACAAGCAACCTGACCTTAAATGGTTATCATTCTAATCTCCGTAAACTCAAATAACTGAACAAATAACATGATGATCCAGGAAATCCAGCATTTTCAACAGGATGGCTCCTTCAATTGGAATGGAACAACTATGAGCAACAGGCGAAAAATGAGCTGAACAATTCTGAGACAGCTGTCAATTAACCACTCGTTTTTCCACTGCAAAGCAAAGTGGAAAGTTCCGTGATAAGAGAGATATGCTTTCCTGTTGTAGCTTGATACCTACTAATTAGTACTGCTTTTGCATGACCTTAGGTTTTTTAAGTACTAAGAGCAACTGCAGGAGTGTCATTCTCAAACAGGGTTTGTCAAGGTCAGAGTAATAATGGTTTATTTTTCTCCAACTAGCTGATCATCCAAACATGGCTGCATTTAATATTAACATTGTATTGCGGTCAATACGACATATCTAACCTTTATCCCACAGCACCAGTCCTTTCCCTTGCTAGGGTGCCTATGTTGAATGCATACTTCTGATCATGTGCAGTGTCTGTTCTTGTCAGAGTGAGTCCAAGTATATCCGTCAGGTGGCAGTCCAATTTTCTCTTGATTGCCTTTAGCGTTGGAGCCCTCCCCAGCTCCTGTGCTCATTGGCTCCATTGCCATATTCTCTAACAATAGTTTTTCCTGAGTGTTAGGGCAGTACAATAGAGCCAGTGGAACTATTCACATGAAGCTACTGTTTATTCTGACCCCTCAATGGCAAGGTTTAAGAAGGGCACGTTTGCTAATGAAAGCTGCATTCCCTGCCTCCCAAGAAGTCAATTTCAACAAGGGTGAGGACTGTTCATGGGTCAAGGGAGGCAGAGCCGCCCCCATGCCTCCATCCCTCTCTCTATTCCTTTCCCTCTTTTGCAATCAGTGACGAACCTCTTGAGAGGGTCTGTCACGTCTTTTGATTGCCGCGTGCCCTGAAAAGTGTTGGTGCTTTGTAAACATTGAACTACTACAACAACCCATTCTGTTAGGGAGTTTACAGAACAACACAGTTTGATGGACTTGTTCGTGTTCTGCCTGGTTTGAAGAGGAATGGGACTAGGGAAGGCAAGATGCAATTAGCTCTCTAGTCTCTGAAGAACAGCAGGCATACAGGCGAATATTCTGCACTGAATCCTTTATGTCCTGACAAACACTATGCTTTTACTTTAAACACCTCACTGATGTTGGAGAAACCCTGCACTGCACATTCAGATTTCTAGTTCATTCAGATGACCCACAGAGTTTATCTACTGCTCTGTGTGGGATGGTAAGGCTACTACAAACAGATGCACCAGAAGTGTCTTACCTCGCTCACTGCACCAATACCTCTGGACTAATAAATATGTGGTTTCTCAGTCATCCAGGAGAGGTTATCTGAAATTTGAGTCACGGCAACCGACCAAGCTTCTTAGATGAGTAGCGAAACGTTTCGATCTCACAAGAAGTCCAGTTACAACTCAACTTCCAGACTTACTAATACTGTAAAGGGCTTCTGTCAGTTGCTCCAATGGCAAGAAAACACACACACACACACACCGTACCCGAAAATATTAAATTAGGAAAAATAAAGAGAAACCGGTCAAAGACAAAACCACTAAGCACCAGTGCTAATTTGAACTCAGGTCTTTTTGGTTCAGTCCATTCAAGACTGCATTCACTAAACCAGTGTTTTTCAACCACTGTTCCGCGGCACACTTGCCTGGTGTGCCGTTGGAAAAATTGAAAAAATTGAAAAATTGTTAAGAGAGAGGTGGGGGATGAACATAACATCATAAAATATGCTTATATACTGCATGTGGAGCAGGTTGGGAGACGGAGCCACGCATGGCCCTGCCCTCCTTTTTCTGCCCTGACCCCGGGCACGTTCCTTCCAGCAGACCGCACGGCGGTGAAGTTGCAAAAAAGTTGTGCCAAGGGCGCGTGGCGTCGGCACCTCCTTTTGCAAAGCGCCCCGCACAGCCTCGCCACCGAGGCGCTTGCAACCTGCTCCTTGCGGCTCCAGCAACCCGTAGCAACTGCTTGCAGGCCGATGGTGACGCGGACCGTTGCTTTGGGACCCCTCGCCAGAGGTCCCGAAGAGGAGTTGACTTTCCCGCCCTCCGGCCCCACTCTTCGACCACCTACACCTTCCTCCCCCACGCTAACCCAATTCCCTCCTTTCCTGGCTAAGGCAGCCGATCTCCCGGGGATGCAATGCCTAACGAGTCCTCTTTCAACAAGCTGTCGGCTCCCTCGGAGCCTAACGGCCAAGGAGGGGGTAAGATGGGCCCTTTTGGAAAGTCCGCCGGCCTGGCCGCTGCTGCAGGGGCGGGAAGTCACACGGCCAGCTTAGCCCAAAGCCCGGCGGCGGCGGCGGCGGCGGCGGCGGCGGCTGGTGCCTCCGGTGCCGCCGCCGCCACGTCGGGGAAGAAGCCAGGGATCACATCACGCCGATTCTGCGTAACCTGCATTGGTTACCAGTTGCTGCCCGAGCCCAATTCAAAGTGCTTGTTTTGACATATAAAGCCCTAAACGACCTAGGACCTAGATACCTGAAGGACCGCCTCGTTCCATACGAACCTACCCGGCGATTAAGATCGAGCCAGGGGGGCCTTTTAAAAGAGCCATCCCTCAAGGAGGTGAGAGGGATGGCTTGTAGACAAAGGGCCTTCTCGGCAGCTGCTCCCAAGTTATGGAATGCCCTCCCTATTGAGATCCGCCTGGCGCCAACACTGATTACATTTCAGCGCCAGGTAAAAACCTTCCTGTTCCAGAAGGTTTTTAATTGATACAATATAGATTGTGGGTCCGCTGATGACAATTTTAGGATGATGATTTTAAAGAAGGTTTTTATTACTGTTTGATGATTTATTGATATTTTATTTATAACTATTTTAAATTGTTTTAATTCTTTGATTGTAAGCCGCCCAGAGACCTTTGGGTAGTGGGCGGCATATAAGTTGAATAAATAAATAAATAAAATAAATATGTCCCCGCGGCTCCCCAAATGCGCGCGGTGTCGAAACCACGGCTATTCCTCGCCCCTGAAAGGGCACAAGCGGTTCTGCATGTGGAGGGATGGCCAGTGCAAAAAATGCAGCTTGATCGCCGAGAGGCAGAGGGTGATGGCCGCCCAGGTGAGCCACCAAAAAGTGGAAGCAAACGGGTGCAAAGTAGGGGGTGCGAAACAGCCCTGGGGTGGCGGCGGCGAGAGGTAGGGACCCTTCCAAACCCCCCCCCCTCGATTCTAGATTGCTTCGTGAAGGTCAGTGCCTGCTGAGCCCTGCCACTCGAGGTTCGAAAAAGTTGGATACCAAAGAAATATATGTAGTCCTCTTATTCCGACTCAAGCGCATCGGCTGTTAGATTCTTTACTCCCCTCCTTAAAGGTGGTGGTGGCTTGGAAAAAGTCAAGGAATCCAGTGCTAGACGGCGGTGGCTCTTATGGTTAAAGGCACATATTTTAACTCTTTTGTCTTAACGCATTTTACTAAGTTGCAAGTGAAAAAAATCATTTTGCAAATAATCACACTTCATTTTTAGTTGCAAAAAATAGTGTGAAAAAAGCTCTCAGAACAGTACATTGATGCCATTTTGTTCTTTCTGTAATAAAATTGATTGGGTTAATATGAATAACACCCACTCATAATCAGAAGGTTCTTCTGTGGCTACAACAATGCCAAGGACTTTGGATGCGATCTGTTACAAAAAAAAATCTAAATATGATGGTGTGCCTCGTGATTTTTTTCATGAAACAAGTGTGCCTTTGCCCAAAAAAGGTTTTAAAAACACTGCACTAAACTACATGGCCTCGGAGTATGTTAAGAGCTACATTTTTTTGCAGTACTTTTGCACTTCAACACATCTCTCATAATCTGAGGAGTGCACCAGACACCAGGCTTGTATCAGCTCTTTCCCTTTGCATCTTTAAATAAATTGTACCTTAGCTGCATTGATGTTGCCAGCTTGGACTTTTCTTCCAGATTCTCGCTTTGTATTCTGACCTAAAACAAACACGCAAAGGAAGAATAATTACTGTGTGGTCAAAATCAAAACCAGCTGAAAGCAACCCTAACAGGGATTTCAAGGTAAGTGAGAAATTTAAGGAGTGATTTTATCCATTCCACTCTTCCAGTAAGCTTCCATGGCTGAGTGGGGAGCCAAACTATAGTAGAACCCCCATATCCAGCAATTCATTAACCACTTTCAGTTATCCATGGTTGGCAGAGGATAAAATTATATACATAATCCAGCAGCAGCAAAGCAATCTGTCACAAAACACCAGTTTTGGGTTTTGCCGTTCTCTCTTATCCACGGTTTTTGTTATCCGTGCAAAGGCCTGGAACCAATCCCCAGTGGATACTGGGGTCCTACTGTATGTTCTCCAGAGTCCTATACCATCATTCAATTCATAAGACTACTCTGTGAATCCTACTAGTTAATTTTAATCTAGCTCCCAGACAAAGAAACAGTGCTTTTTACTTTGTCTTGTGCATGACTACCATTTCTATGCCTACCTGCAAGTCAACAGAACTTTATATACCTATTTCACATAATACTGTGCTCCCTAATCCTTCTCTCTCTCTCTCTCTCTCTCTCTCTCTCTCTCTCTCTCTCTCTCTCTCTGCTACCTGCTTGCCCTACCTGGTGCTGCTGCTGCCTCTATTTTCCTCCATCCAGTAAAGTACAACAGAACAGTTGTCCAAATATGAATTGTTAACCTATTAAACTGGAGATACTTCACCTTGCAATAATTTAATAATTATCTATCTATATATTTCTAATGGTATATAACCATGCAATCAGTAATCTTCTGATATAATTCTAAAACTAATCTGAAAAGTTATTATTCTAAAAATGAGGCTTTCATCTGGTTGTAAATATTAAGATTAAAACAACTCCAGCAAAAATGAGTCTTTATGTAGAAAAACGTGATTTAAATCGAGCCTTACTGACTAGTGATTTAAATCATAATTTTAATCAAAGTTATTTAAATCAAATCCACCCTGAACCCGACCCACTCCAACAAACCAGATCCCATGTCTACAACAAATCTCTGTTGCCTATTTCAGAGTTTCCTCCCATCTGTGTAATCTGTACCCTGCTGCATACATATGGCTTTCTATATATTTACACCCTGAAACTATTGACCACTTTCAAATCCACACATCTGTCATATCTCACTCAAATTCTTCTTTTATGATAGATCAAAGGAAGTCAACCTAACGTAACTCAAAAGGCCAAAGACAGAAAAGGGCAGCCAGAACAAAAGAGCAAAACAAATGAAAACTGCAAAGGGGAGATTTAGCCTTTAGTAAAGGCCAAAATTTTAGCAGAGGCCAATATTTATTGCAAAAGAGCAGAAGAAAAAAAGCTAGCAAGGAATGCTTCTAGAACTGTGACAAAGCACTATAAACGAAGTAATTTGGGAGCTGGGACAGTGAGAAGAAAAAACCTAACCACCTACATTTTCAGGGTGTAAATATACAGTATCTATACACACACACACACATACTGTATATCTATCAGTCTACATAAATATATCTATGAGTTTATCTATCTATCAATATACACACACATATACATATACGCACACAGTATCTATATCTAGATATCTCCACGCACACGCACAAATCCTGTACTGTATATCTACCTCTCCACATAAATATATCTATCTCTATATGCGAGTGTGCCTAGATATGCGTGTTTGTGTGTATACACTCAGAAACGCTGCATATCTATCCATCTACAAGATTCTACATAAATATATCTATGTATCTATCTATATTTATACTGTCTGTGCGTGCGCGCGGTTGTATCTACGATAATAAATAAAACATAAACATAAACATATCTATGAGTTTATCTATCTATCAATATACACACACATATACATATACATATCCACACATATGTCTTTCTATATTGTCTTGATATCTCCAGGCACAGCACAAATTCTGTTTACTGTATATCGACCTCTCCAATCAATAAATATATCTATCTCTAGATGCACAGTGTGCTCTATATATGGGCCCCTTTGTGCGGCATACACTCAGAAACGCGGCATATCATCATCATCATCATACAAGATTCTAAGAAGAGCCAATATATCTATGTATCTATCTATATTTATACTGTCTCTGCGTGCCCCACGGATGTATCTACGATAAATAAATAAACACCCTGCATCTGGCCAAATACTACTCTCCTGGAGATTACACTCTCTCTCAATTTGCCCGGACACTTTTCCTCTTCTGTCATCCCCAAGGCATCCACCCCAGATGCCCCAAAACATCCTGTGGCAGGGAGTTCCTATCAAAGCACATGAAAAAATATTTTCTTTTTATTATTGTTCTTGTCTGGCCAGCACTCAATTTGATTGTATGTCCCCTAGTTCTGTTTTTTGAAGATAAGGAGATATAAATCCCTAACAATAAATCAATCAATAAATTTGTATGGCTAATGGGCCCCCTCAAGGCTCTCCCAGACTAAAGAGCCCCAATTGTTTTAGCTTTCTTCTAGGCAGGTCCCCCAGGAGCAGCAATCATTTTCATCATCATCATCATCATCATTTCCATCATCATCATCATCATCATCATCCCATAGGAAGAGGGGTGTAATCAAGGGGCCCTCGTCTTCCTCGTGGGGGGGAGTCCCGTGGGGGTGCCGGCGTGCCTTGGGGGGAAGGCCCAGGTTTTTTTTTGGGGGGGGAGCGTTAATTAATTAATTAATTAACGCTCCCCTCCCCTCCCCCTCCCGTGTGGAGCCGTTAATTAAGGGCGGGGTGGCCGAGGCGCTTCGTCTCCCCTCCCACCCTTCCCTCCCCGGCTTCCCCGCTCCCCTCAGACTCACTGAGGACGAGGACGGGGCGCTGGCCCAGCATCTTGGGAGCCGGCACGGAACCTTCTAGAAGGCGGGCAGGAGAAAAAGAAAGAGGCGGCGGCGGCGGCGGCGGCCCGAAAGAGAGGCCGGGAAGGAGGGAGAAAAAGCGCCGCTTCACCGCCCAGGGTCAACCGAACCCGCTGTGACACACGGCCGCCCAATCAGCGTCCCGAATCCGGGAACGTCAGCCAATAGAAACGCGGCCCCGCCCCCTCCCGCCAAGCTGGCCCCGCCCCACAGGTCTCCGAGCAAGATGGGTTGAGAAGCCAACGGGCCACGCTTGCTTCGCCTCCCGTCTCCTCCGGGGTGGGGGTGAGAGAAGAAGAAAGAAGCAATGGAATGCGCACGCGCGGAACCTCCTGATGGGGTGCGCCTGCGCGCCAAAGAGCCGGGCAGCGGTTGGGCGGATCGATGAATGGAGCCCTCCCACCGGTGGTCGCTGCAGCATCTGCCCCGCCCTGCCCTGGACCAGGCGCACCCTAGAGGCGAGTGGTGGGAATGGGGAAGGCCCCCAACTCACAGGAGAGGCGAAGGGCTTGACGGGATTTGTAGTCTCCGCCCGCCCTCGCCACCGGGGTGTCATGGGAATGGAAGTGTCCATCACGCCAAAGCATTCTGCTCCATAGGGGTGGAATGCGGTGTGTGTGTGTGTGTATATTTGTCGTTGTTGTGTTGTTACAGTCGTGACCCTATGTCCATGGAGTTTTTCTTGGACATGTACAGTATATCAAAGAAAAAGAAGAAAAACATTTCGCCTCAAAAATAAAAGTAAATGCATTAAAACTAAGAAATAACACAACAACAACAACAACAACAATTATCATTATCATTATCATTATCATTATTATCATCTTAACACCTGGCAGCTGTGTTCAGAAGATAATAATAATAATAAAAAAATTGAGACAAAAACGTGGCACATTAAAAAAACGAACTGCTTGTAGGGGAAAGCTGACATTAAAATACAGCATTTAAGTCTTGAATGATCAAACTTTTCTCTTTTTCTATTTACTTCTTTTTTTTTTAAAAAATGTTGCCGTAATATATAAGTCCTCATTTTTTTATTTTTATCTTGTTTTCCTGTGGGAAACTGGCCTCTCCCATGTTGTTCCTAGCTTCTCTACCATCTCTAGATATAAATAGAGCCTAGCTAATCAGGTATGATCCCCTCTGAGGAGTGATCTAAAAATCAACTATTGCTTCTTCGTGAGTTAGGTAAACAGACATTAGAATGTACAAATAGCCACTGGTTTTCTGTTGCTGCAATCAGAACAAGAGGAACAAGAGATAAAACAGAAAGTCGTTGGAGCATAAGAAAAAACTGCCTGGTTAAAAGGTCTGCTTCTAAGTTACTCTGTAGGGAGATGGTCCAGAGCATAGACTCATCACCTCTGACAATAGCACTTTGGAGATACTGTACTGTATATGATTTGGAGATACAGTAATACCTTGGTTTATGAGCATAATCCATTCCGGAAACTTGCCTGTAAACCAATGCACCCTTATAGCAATGCAAATTTCCTCATAAGAAACTCAGATGAGTCCCATAGACCCCATACTGTACACACAAAATGCAAAACTCATAAAAGAAGTTGGCTAGAAGTCCACGCCCACACCAGGGTTTACCTACTTGGCTGCGGAATCTGCTCTGCTTTGGACTAACAACCGGATTTCACTCTGTATTTTTAATGTGACAATAAAAAGTGCAATTAGTAGCCGTATACACACTTGACTAGCTGCCCCGTGACTAGAAATGGTTTGAAAAATAAGAAAGAATGTTGAAAACAAATTAAATATAAAGAAAAATAAAACCTTAACCTGCATGTTCCTGGCTGGTGTAAGGGAGACCTCTATTCCTCTCTCCTCCCTCTGCTTTGGAGGCTGCCTGAGATGGCATGTTCCAGACAATCACCCACCATCCAGCAGGGGGAGGGAGAGCCACCATTGGCTGACTTGTGATCATATGACCTACTCCAGTGCTTGTACATCAAGACACTGCTTGTTGATCAAGGCAAAATTTAGAAAAATGTTTTGCTGGTCTTGCAAAATGCTCTTAAACCAAGTTGCTCTTAAACCAAGGTATTACTGGCTTTGGAGATATATGGTTATATATGTGCATATGTTTTTTTCCCTATATATGCCCTCCCCAACCAACAGAGTGGTCAATTACAAATATAATAAGGTAAAGGTAAAGGTTTTCCCCCCGCATATGTGTGCTAGTCTTGTCCGACTCTAGGGGCAGTGCTCATCTCCGTATTCAAGCCGAAGAGCCAGTGTTGTGCAAGTCCATGGCCATGTGGCCGGCTTGGCTGTGAGGAAACACAATTTTACCTTCCAAATTTTACAGCAGTACCTCTTTATCTACTTGCATTTACATGATTTTGTCTATTTAAGTAATTTTATTGGGGGGGGTTGGGGGGGGACGAAGGGGGGAGGGTGTGGGGGAGGGGGAGAGAACACACTATAAAAATTACATTAAGTATATCAAGCCAAAAATAACAGTTTAACATATTAACAAATCACCAAATAATATCACAATGCTAATAAGTTTGTTACTTCTTGCCATCTTTTCCGGGAAATCTCATCGTAGTCTCCCTTTAGAAAACCGGAGAGTCTCGATTTCAATACATTCTCTTATCTTTTCGTGGAAGTTTCTCTCTGTTGGCACTTCTGGTTGTTTCCAAAATTTTGCATACACTATCCTTGCTGCAACTATTACATGATGAAGTACATATTTCTGGTCATCTGAGATATTAATATCTACTATATTTAATAGAAAAAATTCTGGTCTAAGTTCTAACTTAATCTTCAAATATCTTTCTAAAAATAATTTTACCATTATCCAATATGCCTTTGCCACTTTACATGTCCACCATATATGGTAAAAGGTACCACTGTCATGTTTACATTTCCAACATACTCTGGTTTCTCTTCAGATCGTATAAATCTTTCGCCTTTTACATTTACATGATTTTGAACTGCTAGGTTGGCAGGAGCTGGGGTGATCAGCACGAGCTTGCTGCACTGCGTGGCACCCGGGATTCGAACTGCCGACTTTGCAGCCATCAGTTTTCGGAGCCTTAGTCCACTGAGCCACCACACCCCTGTTACAAATATAATAGAATACCCATACATTCATAAACCTGCTCATACACCATGGGATCCTTGTTTCTGACATGGTGGAGCCCAGATACTATGACAGAGGGCCTGTGAGGTGTGAGATATGAAAAGCTGAGAACCATTGGTCTAAAGAACGCCAGCCTAAGTGACTTTGTGAGGATGCTGAGCCCTCGCAAATAGCCACTAACCCCAAAAGAGCAAAGGTGGGAAGAGGGAGGGTCACTGGTCAAGGGTAGCAGCCCCTACCAACATGTTTGTCACCGGGGGCAGTTGGACCCTGGAGAACCGGACAGGAGGACTGCTTTGGAATAGGGTGAAAGCCGCCTGCAAGATTTGCTTTCCACATTTCTAGGACCTGCCGTCCGCTTGGAAAAACAACATATCCACTGCAGAAATCTGCTCTAATCTTTCATTTTTTTTCCTCCGAACGGCAGCCATATGAAACCTGAAAGACAGCAGAAGATCTGCTCAGCCATAAATATGAAACCTAAAGCTCTCCCTCCACTGCCTGCAAAAGGGGAGTTACTTTCTAGTCTTGGCCTTGTATGATTTAATCACTCCACCGAATGCTCCTGAATAAAAATCTCTCGGCTGCTTCATTGGGCTCTTCTTTTCCTTTGCTAGGAATCCGCCCCAGTCCTGTTCAAATGGAGCCAGATGTCAACCCTCAAGACGAGAAACAGCACCAGAGAAGTATGTAGGACAGACTGTTTTCTCGCGTACAAGCTAACGTGAGCGAATAGTTCTAAGTCAAAGCTGGACAATCTGTGACCTCCAATCTTCTCAGAAAACAAGTAAAGACAAAATACTCCTGGAAGAAACAAAAGACTTGATTGAAGAGGTAGTAGAGAGGTAGCACCGGAACACCTGGAAACATTAAATGAATTTAAGTCTCCTCGGCCGGATGAATTACACCCAAGTATTTTAAAAGAATTGGCAGAAGTAACTTTTTTAAGAAGTCCTGGAGAACAAGGGAAGTCCCCATAGATTGGAGGAGGGCGAATTTTGTCCCCATCTTCAAAAGGGGGGGGGGAAGAGGACCCAAATAATTACCACCCAGACAGCTTGACATCAATTCCTGGAAAGTTTCTAAAGCAGATTATTAAGCAGACAGACTGTAATTATTATCAGGCAATGCTATCATTGCGAGAAGTCAATATGGGTTTCTCAAAAACAAGTCATGCCAGACTAATATGATCTCTTTCTTTGATAAGAGATACAGGTCTGGTGGATGAGGGGAACGCTGTGGATATTGCTTATCTAGATTTCAGTAAGGCCTTCACTAAGACTCCCCATGATGTACTTGTAATGAAGTTAGTAGAATGTGGGATAGTGCTACTGTTAGGTGGATTTGTAATTGGTTGACTGATTGTACCCAGAGGGTGATCATAAATGGCTTCTCTTCAGCTTGGAGAGATGTGACCAGTGGGGTGCTCCAGGTTTCAGTTCTGGGTCCGGTGCTATTCAATATCTTTATTAATGGCTTGGAGGAAGGAATAGAAAGTAGCCTGATTAAATTTGCAGATGATACCAGATTGGGAGGGGTAGCTAATGAGGCTAGGATGAAAATCCAAAACAACCTTGACAGATCAGAGTTCTGGGCCAAAGCTAACAGAATGGGTTTCAACAGAGAGAAATATAGGGTCCTGCATCAAAGTAAAAAGAATGAATTGCACAGATACAGTATAGGATGGGGGATACCAGATTGCTGCGCCCCAGGGCAGATGTAACCTTCTCTCCCCCCCCCCCCATACGCCCCTGGTTCTCAATGCTTTTGACCTCCTCTTAATGGTTTTATTGTTATTGTAAGACTTGTTTAAAATCTAGAAAAGAGGTAAACGCTACTAGGTGCTGGACTGTAGCAGAAAAACGCCATATTTTCACTGACATCCCATCAACACCAACAACAAGACAGGAGAAACAGCAGGGCGAATAGTTAACAAACCAACAAAAAAGAGCAACTCAATTGCTTTTTAACTGCTATAACGTAGATTGTGGGTCCTGAGAGTGATTTTAGTATACTGTATTTAAATGCTTTTTATTGGTTTTAATTGTAAATTGGCATGTTAATGTTTTAATTGCTTTAATTGCTTATTTTAACTGTAAACCGTAACCCGAGACCTTTGGGTAGTGGGCCGCATATAAGTTGTATACATAAGTAAGTAAGTAAGTAAGTAAGTAAAAATAGCCTTAGGGAAAGTAGGATTCTCTTAACAGTCACCTGAATTGCCATTTTATGTATTTCAGGTACCCCGAGAAGGACCTCCCAAGTCCCACGTAGGTGTTTTTTATCCTTATTATCCTTATGTAGGTGTTTTCTCGGCAATAAATTCCTTTTTTGTGGGGGGCTTTCATGGGTAGTTTTAAACTTCCCACCAAATGCAGAGGCTTGGTTTGCATGCATTGGCAGCACCTTCTTTCCTGGCAAGGAAAGACGTTAGATCGCCCATCCGCTGGCGCATCTCCCTAGGCGCAGTCACAGGGACGGGTGGAGACGTTGGCCACGGGATGTCCCGTTGATGCTGAGCGAGGGAGATGGAAGCCTTGCCCTCACTTTGAAATTCAGAGACCCTGCAAACCGGAAACAACGGGAAGGGCCGGGGAGGCTGCATGGGACACGATTCACACACACACACACACACACACCCATGTAGTCCTATTGTGGCAAAGGGAGAGGAGGGTGCCAGCCTGCAGGAGACCTCATTCCCTCTCATTCTTTCCACAGGAGAAGACACGGAGCTTCTTCCCCCCTCGGCCTTCAAGCCACTCTGCCCGGCGAAACCTTCCCCCAGCTTCCTGGAACTCCCGTCCACTCAAAGGAGGCCTAGCCCCAGCGCACCATATTCCCAGGCAGCCAGAATAGGGAAAGGAAAGAGGCATTTCTGTAAGTTTATAGACCTCTCGTGCGGGTGCCGGTATGAGCTGACGTCTCCAAAGACGCGAGCGGCAGAATGGGACAGGTCCGTACTAGGTTTGCACAGTTTTGAATTTCTGGTAAAAATCCCTTTTTGTTACGTAGTAGAGATCCACGGAGCAGAATAAATACACATTCTTCCAGATAGCCTACCCATTTCTCATTAGGTGGCACTTAAGGCCTGAATAACTCACTCTAAGACATTTGTAGGAGGAAGAATTAAAAATATATATTTACAGTAGGACCACGGTATCCACTTGGGATTGGTTCCAGGCCTTCCTGTGGATAATGAAAACCGTGGATAAGAGAGAACACCTGCCCACCCACCCACCCCCAAACTGCTGTTTCCTGACAGTAGCTTGCTTTATGACTGCTGTTTTGAGACAGTAGCTTGCTTTATGGCTGCTGTTTGTGACAGTTGCTTGCTTTACAGATGCTATTTGTGCCAATAGCTTGCTTTAACAGCTGCTGTTTGTGACAGTAGCTTGCTTTGTGGCTGCTGAATTTTTCCCCCTGCCATCCCTGGGTAACTGCATCAGTGGGGTCCTACTGTACTTACTGTTACTTATAATTATAGACTTCTGTCTGCTGCTTTCTTTTTACTGCATTCACACTTAATAACCAACTGAGCAGATCAACAGCAAACAAACATCACTCCTCCCAATAGACTAAAGGGGGGGCTGAGAGCAGAAAGGCGGGTCTCTCTCTGAATTTAAAAGCTGGAAGTAAAGATTGGTTTATGCTAAATAGACAATCACTGCCATCTAGGAAAGTCCTTCCCGGAGCCTTTTTACACGACCTCTAAGATCCGCTGGTCCCTTAAATTCGGACCAGAGATCTTGAGGGTTTGTCGCTCTCCCTGCGTTCCCACCCCCTCCGCACTTCCTTGTTCTGTCTGCGTGAGGGGAGGGAGAAAAAAAGGGAGAAAAGAATGCACTCTTACCTCCGGAGTGCCGGTGGAAGTTGCTCCGCCCCCCCCATCACTTCCTGGTTCCTCTTAAAGGGGCAGGAGGCAAAAAACAACAACAACAAAAAGAAGCGAGGAGAGCCCGGCACTCTCCGCATCAAAATTTTTCACTCTCCCAGAGCAGGTACTTGAAAAGTGCGCTGGGTCGCGTTTAGGTGGGCGGGATCGCACTTAATTTTCTGTTAGCTCCGGAGCTGGTGGGGAAACATTTTTAAGCTCCGGAGCTGGGAGTCATTTGCAGCGGAGCTTAGGGGTCGTGTATAAACGCCCCCGGTTCTCTACAGATGGTAGAGTTTCAAATAAACCTCCCATAATAAGATGCATGTTTGCATCACGTTATGCTTGCAAAACATCTGTCTGAGCTGATGCTGCTTGGTCTGCCGGTGGAGGACTGGCAAATTTCAAGTACGTGATACCCCCTTTCCTTCTGTGTCTGCATCTTTAAATCACACCTGGGTGCGACCACCTTTCCCATGGAGGACACACATGAAAGGAAGATGGTCCAATGAAGGACTCGTCTTTATGCAAGAGGGCACGCGGCCCATCCTAGCCTATCTCATTGGGAGGACCACTGTTTTGTTCACACCTGGATTGGGTGTGGGTGAAGTTTTTTCTCTGTCCTGTCAAGTTACTTTCAACTTGCCAATGTCCCTCTAAAGTATAATGTTGACAACAGTTCATTGCCAACATTAAAGTTGCACAGTTCTTCTGTAAGCACGGTTTTTGTCTTCTGAATATTCAACTAGAATCCTGATTTTGCACTTTCTTCTTTGACCATCCTCAGTGGGGACAACATTGCAGTTTTCTACCAACAACATGGTCTGCTTTATGTACCTTAAATAAGTGATATTCCTATGATACATTCTGCACATAGATTGAAGAAGCAATTAAATAAAACACAACCTTGTAGGACACTTCTATGGGAAACACCATGGTTTCTCCGTATGCTGTCCTAATAGTAATTTCCTGTCCGGGTTGTGTATTGGGATAATCAAATATTGCAGCATATCCATAGAATTATATCTACCTTTCCATGATATACATGGTCAAATTAAACACTGAACAGTAATTAGTTTTTGCTAGTCTTGTTTTAAGAACTTAGAAGTTAAGATTTTTATATTGCCACTTATTTAAAAGTAATAGTTACTTATAATAATTCTGTAACTCCATTGCTTATAACTAATTGCTTCCAAGCTGTGATCTCAGGCAGTGACCTTCAGCAATCCAGCCAACTGTGATTCTTTTAGCCGGATTTCTTTTTAATCTGAGATTTTTTTTTAAAATGCAAAGTGTCTGCACCACTACCATCTATTTTTTATTCTCAGACCTGTTCAGAGTCTGGGTGTAGAAGAAATGCAGTGGGATGAGAAAAACGACGTGTTGTAATCTTATAAGATTTTCAACCAAAAAAGACATGGATCTTGCCTTAGAGAATGCATATGAAAATGCGTACAAATGACCAAAAGTAACAAAACAGATGTGCGATAGGACCCCCTTATCCAGAGGGTCAATATCAAATTATACAATTATCCACAGCCTGAAAATTTTTAAATATTAAAAGAAATATATAGTAGGACCCCAATATCCGCTGGGGATCAGTTTCAGGCCTTCCTGTGGATAATGAAAACTGTCGATATGAGAGAACACCTCAAACCCCCAAAACTGCTGTTTGGAAGAGTAGCTTGCTTTACTGCAGCTGTTTTGTGACAGTAGTTTGCTTTACGGCAGCTGTTTGCGACAGTAGCTTACTTTACGGCTGCTGCTTTATGACAGTAGCTTGCTTTATAGCTGTCGTTTGTGACAGTAGCTTGCTTTGTGGCTTCTGGATTATTTACATTTTTTCCTCTGCCGACTGTGGATAGCTGAATCAGTGGTTAATGAATCTTTGGATACGGGGGTCCTACTGTACCATAAATATATGTTTCTAACCACGAAGTGGCCTGAACTGGCCCCTAGAGGGCGGCAAAGTCACGTGCGTGGTTTCTTGCAACCGCACATGTGTTTGACGAGCAGCGCTTCCCCCACCCTCTCTTTCTCCAGCCCCCGACCACCAGCCGCAGGAATGCTTCGGCCTCCTGGAGTGCATGCACAACAACCTGCAGACCCAAACGCAGATTGCGCAGGCCCAGCTCTCCCTCCTGGAAGACCTGCGCGACTCGGTGAACGCCCTCCTTTCCAGGCACGAGAAGCCGAACCCGGAGGCGGTGGGGCAGGCAGCACCACGGGCCCCAAGGGGGTCGGCCTCCTCCCCCCAGCCCATCAGCTAGGAGGACGTGCTGAGATGTTCCGTGGTCCAGCAAAAAGATGTCCCGGGGCAACCGTGCACCTCTGGCCTCACACGAAGAGAGTGAAGGACAGGTTTCCTGTATCGGCGGATGCTGTGGGGTTTCAGCTTTTCTCGACTTGCTGGCAATGCTACAGTCAAGCGGGTGCTCCAAAATAAATAAATATATTTCTTATAAACTGTTGGGTTGCGGTTATTTTCTCTTTCCAGCGTGTGTTGTCCAAGACAGAGGATAAATATTTTTGCAGAGTCTTCTAGATGCTATGCGCGCGGGGGGGGGGGTCATCCTTAAGGGCAGAGAATTCTACTGATGTCGTCAGGTGTTTCCTCAACATCCGAATGATCTCCCTCTTATCTCAGTTCCTGCAGGTTTTCACACCTTTTTCCTCCTCTTCCAAACTCTGGTTTTTAATTTTTGTACTTGGGTGGTGGAGTTCAGCGTGATGCTTTTTCCCACATACAGTGATCCTGGCAGATTACCATTAAATCAATACTCTGTATACAGACAAACAAACAACTAAACAAAAAAAACCCCACATAAACACCATTCTGCTTAAAATGACCTAAAATGCTTCAAATCTGCTTGAAGGCTTAAAATGTTTTGAAACTTACAATGCTTAAAAACTTACAAGGCTAAAAATTTGCTTAAAATAGTAAACTGCAGCATTTGGTGGTGGTGGTGGTGGTGAAGAAGGAGAAGGAGAAGGAGAAGGAGAAGGAGAAGGAGAAGGAGGAAAAGAAGAAGAAGGAGGAGGAAAAGAAGAAGGAGGAAAAGAAGAAGAAGAAGAAGAAGAAGAAGAAGAAGAAGAAGAAGAAGAAGAAGAAGAAGAAGAAGAAGAAGAAGAAGAAGAAGAAGAAGAAGAACCCCAAGGGAGTAGGGTAGCAATATCTGATAGGAATACCTGAGTCACACAGGAAAAGGGGAGGGAGGGAAGTGAAGAAAGGTAGAATTAGCACCTGTGTGCTACCTTTGTATGTGGAAGCAGGAAGAAGCATCCATGAGTGTGAATGTCAAAAAAGAAGCAGAGCAGAGTACAGCTTATGGCATTCAGGAAGACTTGTGCCTTTCCTGGCTCATTTATTCTGGATTCACATCAACATTCTCCTGTAACATCTTGGTGGATGAGACGATCGGTGATCATGGCCTTTATCACACTGCACTTAAAAATGCATTTTTTAAAAAAATGCATCAGAATTACTATTCCAACCCCCCCACCCGAAACTTCAAAAAATAGATGCCTTGGCCACGCCTTCTGAAGCACGACCCAGAGCATTTTCCTGAACCTTGCTCCACTGGTGGTGTTATTTTGATCCCCATTTTTAAGACTAGAATTGCACATCAATTATAGTGCACATTTTTGCTATTCTGCTCATTGTTGCCCTCCTGCAGTAGCAACAGGAACCTGGCAGCAATCAAAAGGTAGTAAACCAAAATTTTAATATATATATATATATAATACTGGCAGAGAAAACAGCATTCCAGGATTTGATGCACATTTTGCAAATGGGAACGCTAAAAAAAACAGGATCAATAAACTAATGCTGTGAGGACAGTCAATGTGCATCTAATGTCACGCAACTGCTCTCAGAGAAAGTGTGCATCAAATGACCATGCACATTTAGCTATTGTGTGAGAGGGGTCCTGGAGAAGTAGCATGGTGTGTTGGCTTTTTTGGTTGGTCGGACAGAGAGAACCTCCTGCTGTGGATTTTGGAATGTCTTTTCCCACGCTTTGTGCAAAACAGAACAGCATGGAAGTACCTGTATAATTCTCGTGCCTGAAGAAGTATGTTTTGATCTGGTAAATCAGCTCGTCGTGTGCCACGTGACTTAAATTCATTTTCTGTTTGCTGTTTTTGTTTTTCCCTACATAATGACTATGTCATGTGGTGGACTGGAGTACGTACCGGGACAGGCAACCCACTGGGCTGACCAAAGTTATTGTCTCGACTTGGATTTTGCTGCCGCCGCTGTCTTCTTTAAGGAAGACGAAACAATATGGTAGCATTCCAAGATTCCTGGATTTCTCAGGCTAAGAGCTGAGAAATCCAAAAGCATGTACATTTATTTATTTATTTATTTATTTATTTATTTATTTGTATACCGCAATCCAGTTTTCCTCAAACGGGAACTCTTCCATGACTCCATCATGGGAAATTGTACTTGGAAGAGGGGGAGGGAGAACTTTATTCATTTATTTATTTGCACTGGTACCTTGGATAGCGAATTTAATTCATTCTGTGAGTCAATTCGCTAACCAAAAACTTTGTTATCCAAGGCAGCACGTAGGAAAATTTTGTTATCCGAAACACCCCTATTCCTGGAAATTTCAATTCGCTCTCTGAATTATTCGTTAACAAAGGCATTTGTTATCTGAGATGTTACTGTATTTGTTTATTTAGAGTATTTTAACCCTGCCGTTCTCCTTGGAAAAGGACCCAAGGTGGCTTAAAATAATGGAATGGAGATGCAGAGGTGGATGTTAAGTGCCACATTGAGAAGGTTACAGCTATTTTTAAGAAGACGAAAAAGTTCTGGTCTTTGCCACTGATACTGTTGAAGATTAAGTTCTGTTTGTTTGCCTTTATCGTGATCCTGAAAGCTACTTGATCCTGTGAAGATTTGGAGGGCGTCATCAAGTATCAACAAGAGGCTTGACGTATTTGAACAAAGGTACTGCTGCCAAAGTATAAATACTGCATCTGATATTTTGACCACTTTACCAACAAGAGGTGACCTGAAAGAGGGGCTCGTGTAAACCTCATAACTTTGTCACACGCAGAAAGTGCCAACCGTCTGGCCAAATTTTCCATATGGAGGACAACTGGATCCTTCAAGTAGCAATGAGTTGGATTCCAACCCTACACCAAATGACAAGGAAGAGGCCCTCGAAGAACATGATAAAGGGCATTGAGGCAAGACTTGAAGTCATTGCGCATTACACGGGAGGACATCAACACATTTGTGCAAGGCTGAACAAACTGGAGAATCTTTACTGCCCGATGTGCTACCTAGCATGGAAGTGGATCACCCGAAGAAGCTACTTGGATGAGTAGTGAAAAATGTTTCGATCCCACAAGAAAAGAAGTCCAGTTGCCGTGACTCAACTCCTGGGTAACCTCGCCTGGAGGGCTGGGAATCTCCGCCAACATTCATAAGGAAAGGTTGCTAATACCGGAGTTGACCCCATAAGAGAGTTGGGGAATGCGTAGCCTTCCAGATATTAATTAGGGATTAATTAGGGATGCATATGAAATATAGGTAAAATTAAAAACAATGAATATGTTAATATAATTAGACTGTTTAGGACCAGAAGTGAGCTAATCTTTAAAAAGCTCATTCCTTGTTTGGTTTTTAGCAAATGCTGCAACTAACCTTCACATTCAAGTTGCTCATGCCAGTATCATTCTGCTCCAGCCAATAGCTGAAAGAAAGCAGATCAATCCTAATGTTGTTGTTGTTGTTGTTGTTGTTGTTGTTGTTGTCGTCGTCGTCGTCGTCGTCGTCGTAATCGTCGTTGTCGTTGTCGTTGTCGTTGTCATCATCATCGGTAGTAGTAGTAGTAGTAGTAGTAGTAGTAGTAGTAGTAGTAGTAGTAGTAGTAGTAGTAGTAGTAGTACTGTAGCCAAGTTTCTGTATTCAGTCCAGTATTTAATGAACATTCATTTAGCCACCCGCTTGGTATCCATACATGTTGTCCCATCCTGTAGACATCTGTCTCAAGCAGCAAGTGTTCTAGCACACTTGCATACACACCAACACATACAAAAATAGAACTTTTAAAAATCAGAGGTCCAACACACATATTTTTTGCCCTACGACACAAAGGCGCTGCCTTATGCTGAGTCATGCACAGTAAGAACGTAAACGTGTACTGTACAGTCACCCTGCTTGTGAAGTCATAATTTATCTTCTAATGTCATCCTACGCCAGACAACATAAATCTGAGAGGAGCCAGAAATTAATTGCTTGGGGTTTTTCCCCATACAACCTCCAACTGTATTGCTGAGGAGGCCCCTGGAACAACAATAGCCAAAATAATAATAATGGAACAAAATATAAACAAAGCATCAATGTGAAAAATGTCAGACTTGCTTTTATATAATTATATATGTGTGTTTGTGGGGGGCAGTATGCTCTTTAGCTATATATAATTAACTGAATGCTACAAGTCTGAGGGGAGAAGATTGAGGGGAGATGTTACAACAGTCTTCCAGTACCTGAAGGGTTGCCACAGGGGAAGAGAGCATGGATTTATTCTCAGTGGCACCAGAGGGTAGGACAAGAACCAAGGGGTGGAAACTCATCAGAGGGAGAGCCAAACTGGAAATAAGGAGAAATTTCCTGATGGTGAGAGCCATTGAACAATGGAACAGCTTGACTCCCGATGCTGGGGGTGCTCCATCGCTGAGGGTTTTCAAGAAAAGATTGGACAGTCATCTGTCCGGGATGATATGAGGTCTCCTGCCTTGTGCAGGGGTTTGGAACTCAAGGTCCCTTCCAACCCTATGATGATTCTATGATTCTAAGTCTCTGGCCTTTGAGATACTAAGTGCTTTCTTCTCTTTGCCACCTCCTGATTACTTCAATCCATATAGGAGAACACAAGGAACAACCCAGCATTCAAACCATGATGGGTTTTCTCTTAAAATGGGATACCAGAAATAGAGTGCAATTAAAAATTTTAAAGTTAGCCTTGTGAAACGTAATTTTGTTATGCTATTGCAAAAAGCAAGTGCTGCATTTACAAGCAATTCATTATGTCTAACAAATTACTTCCAAGCTTTGGTTTCTTCCCAATAAACCTGTGGACTGTAATTGGGGGTGGGGGTCAGTGGTGGATAAATTGGTCTTGTTGAACGTGGACAGGATGGTACAGCAGGCAAATCCCTCAATTTTATTTATTTATTTATTTATTTATTTATTTATTTATTTATTTATTTATTTTATATGCCTTATTCACTATATACATTATAATGCATCCCATTTGTGCGAGAGCACTGCTCTTTGTGGTTTGCTTTAAAATACACACAGTAGAATAATAAAATCAAAACCATAACATTAACAAAACAGATGAAGGCAGAAGGTGCCATAGCAAAGATGCAATGAGGCAAAATAAATAAATAAATAAAAATTCAATTATTAACTTGTACCTTCCCGCTTTTTATGGTGGTACGTATTTATCTACTTTCATTGGTATGCTTTCAAACGGCTAAGTTGGCAGTAGCTGGGGTTAACAGTGGGAGCTCGCTCCACTGCGTGGCACCCGGGATTCGAACTGCTGAGCTGCCAACACTGCAGCCGACCATTTCAGCGCTCTAGCCTGCTGAGCCGCCACACTCCAACAAACTCGATTATAGTCCCTTCCAAACTCAATTCTTCTCTGATTCTCTGATTCTTGGGTTCAAAATGCTTCTTAACACCCGAGCGTTCCGTGTTGCCAAGGAAATGGCCGCTGCCAACACTTTATAGCTGGATGTTCCCCACAATTGGTGCAAACAGCACCAACGATCTACGTGTGAGGCCGCAAAACACGGAAAGGAAATGGCAAGTTTACTTCACCTCAGGCTGCGCCTCATACTTCCTTTCCTGTCATGTGTCAACCCCAGTCAGATTCCTTGAGGGAGTCGCCTGTGACAGCCAAGAATAATAACTGCAGAAGGGACACCCGGTTTTGGTATTCACTTCCTGACATGATGCAAATGAGGAGTCATATCCCTTCTGTGCCAGCTAAGGCAGTCCCATTCCGTACAACACTGCTCTGACTCCTAGTCAGTACAAGCAAGACAGGCCAAGGTCAAGACAACAGTAAAAGAAAGCGCAATCGAGTTTGACCATTGCCTGCATCTCCGCAAACGTCTCCTTCTCCTTCTCCACTCCTTTCCATGACCTTTCTAGTAAAGAATAGTAGCACCCGATCTTTATGTTGGACGAAAGCCCTTCTGTAAATATGCACAATATGCAGTAGAGATGGGCAAGAATAAAAAAAATGGCATTTCGTTTGTCGTTTGTTGTTTGGAGGGTCCGTTTTGGTTCGTTTCCATTTTTTGTGAATTTTTGCAAAAAAATCGTTTTCATTTTTGTTCGTTTCATTATCATTTTGTTACCATTTATTTCACTTTTTTGTGATTTTTAAAGGATTTTAAGCAATTCACTCATATTGCAGTACCGGAAACGAAACACACGACAAAATTTCCGGTGTTTCTGTTCGTTTCGTTTCATTTTAGAGACAAAATTCGTTTGTCGTTTTGTTACATAACGAAATGAAAAAACGGAAACGGAAACGAAAAATTGTTCATTTCGTGCCCATCTCTAATATGCAGTTCTCTTCATCTAGGTTTCCTGCTATCTTTTTTCCTTTGAATAGCCATAGGAACCCATTTAAAACCTGATCCACATATGTCCGCCACCCCCACCCAAGACCTGCTGTTGAGAAGAATGAAATATTTGCTTTCCACAGTCACTCCATAACTGAGGTGAATTTCAATGTGCATTTTAAAAAGCTGTTAGCATTTCCATTCATAGTTAGCACTATAACATCATAGAATGATAGGGGTTGGAAAGGGCTTCTAATACTCTCAAGTCCAACCCCTGTTCAAGGCAATAATTCAAAACTATGTATATCTGACATATGGCAGCCCAATTTTTCTCTTGAATGCCTCAGCACTGGAGTGCTCACAACCTCAAGGTAATTGGTCCCATTGTCATACTGCTCTAACAGTTGAGAAGTTGTCCCTAATATTCAGCCCAAAACAGACACAGTACCCTAGATAGCTGAAACTGTCTCTAGAATAGAATAGAATAGAATAGAATAGAATAGAATAGAATAGAATAAGAACATAAGAACATAAGAGCCCTGCTGGATCAGGCCAAAGGCCCATCTAGTCCAACTTCCTGTATCTCACAGTGGCCCCACCAGATGCGTTTGGGAGCGCACGAGACTAGATATCTGTCTCCTGATAACCACTCCCCTGCCTCTGGCCCTTGAAGTACCTCGGTTTTAAGCCTGGAGATGACACATCTTCATCATGGTCTTGTCACCTGTGATGGACTTTTTCTCCAGGAATCGGTCCAATCCCCTTTTGAAGGCATCCAGTCCAGATGCCAACCACCTCCTGTTAACAACATGCTGGGTGAAAAATATTTTCTTTTGTCTGTTCTTACTCTCCCAGACCTCAATTTGAGTGTATGTCCCCTAGTTCTGGTATTTTGTGAGAGGGAGAATAGTGTCCCTCTATCCACTTTACTCATGCCCTGCATTGTTTTGTACGTCTCAATCATATCCCACCTCAGGCGCCTTTAGAATAGAATAGAATAACACTTTATTGTCATCGTACAAATACAACGAAATTAAAAAGTGCCATCCAGTCTGCGCATCACTCGCACCAGATATAAAAATTCCAAAACATAAAACTGCCATTTAAGAAACAAGCATCTATACACATACTCCTATATTATCTTGCCCAACAACACTTGTACCCATTATAAAAAAACTGACATAAAACCAAATGTACACCCACCCAACCCTACACTCTCTCACCTGACAGCATTCATACCCAATACATAAAAACTACAATTAAAACAACAACAACACACACACACCTACTCTCTCTCACCTGATGACTGCACAATCCCACATACAATATACATGTTACACATTCAAACACACAGACATTACCCATCAACTTAATTTTTAACAGAATTTAGCACGATTACTGCTATTGAGTAAAAACTGTTTTGGGGGGGGTCTACTGCATCAGCATGTTTAATAGGAAGGGGACATTTTTTTAAACATGCCTGATAAATGGTAACCATCAGGAGCTATTCAGAAAAGAGTGAAAGGTAAAGGTAAAGGTAAAGTCCCCCCCCGCACATGTGTGCTAGTTATGTCCGACTCTAGGGGTAGTGCTCATCTCCGTATTCAAGCCAAAGAGCCAGTGTTGTGCAAGTCTGTGGCCATGTGGCCGGCATGACTGCAAGGAAACAATGTTTTACCTTCCTACTTTTACAGCAGTATTTATTTATTTATTTATTTATTATTTACGCTTGTATACCGCCCCATTCCCACAATGGGGACTCTGGGCGGTTCACAACATCAGAATAAAAACAAATAAAAATTGATTGCTAACAACAATTAACAAAACAACGATGTCCGGGAGTAATTAGGCGGGTATAAAAAAATGCAGAGTGGGACCTTAGACATCGCCGCTGCAAAGAGGATGGTCTTGAGATTCCTCTTAAACGCTGCCAGCGATGGAGCCTGCCGTAGGTCACTGGGAAGTTTATTCCAAATGGATGGAGCCACTACCGAGAAAGCCTGTCCACGAGTACCAGCCTTACGGGCCTCCCCTCGGAGTGACTGTCCGCATAAGGCCACCTAGGCATGGGTGGGTCGGGCCATCTAGAGACTTGCTGGGGCCACAAAACCAACACCTTGAACCTGCTTCGGGAGGCAACTGCTAACTGCTAGGTAGGCAGGAGCTGGGATTATCAGCAGGGGCTCACTCTGCTGCGTGGCACCCGGGATTCGAACAGCTGAGCTGCTAACTATGCAGCTGACAGTTTTCAGTGCTCTAGGCTGCTGAGCTTAAATTAACACTAACAGAATGGTGCACGCACTCTGGATTTTAGCACTCGGAAGACCCATGCCCAGATAGAGGAATCCATCCATTCCAATTTCTACACATGTCCCTCCTGGTGCAAATGTTTTTTTTTTTTTAATGAAGAAATCTGCTAATGTTGGTAAGAATATAAAACAACACTTTCATCTATCTCTACAATGAGGTTAACAGAGAGGAAATCCACACGAGTATTTTTCCCACTGGTTGTGGTGATGGACCTGGGTTGATCTGCCCCCCCCCTTGAATCTACACATGGGCATCATAGAATCATCATGTTAGGGTTGGAAGGGACCTTGAAGGTCTTCTAGTCCAACCCCTTGCCCAAGGCAGGAGACCTCCTTCCATCTGGGATAGATGGAGCAAGCTGTTCCAACCAGCACCTTTTTAAAACCCCTGTCAGGGGATTCTAACTATTTCCATATGAGTTATCATAGAATCCTATAGAATCATAGAGTGGGAAGAGACCTCAAGGGCCATCCAGTCCAACCCCCTGCCATGCCGGAACCCCCATCACAATATTTCCAACAGGGATCCAGCTGATTCCCTTCCCAATGAGTGTGATCACTTGGAATGGGTGAAGCTAGACATTTTGTAACTGCTTCTGGTATCAATCCCTGGGATTTTGAAGAGGTTTACAATCCACTTCAGAGTATTGAAAATTGAACACTTCTCCTGACTATCTGTTGAGGATCAGCGGAAGTGAAATTTTTTATTTGTGTTTGCTCAATCACAACTGAAGCAATTATTTGCTTTATTTCAATCTATCCCCCCCTGCCTGCCTGCCTGTGCATTGCCGATCATCACAGACGCTATATTTTTTTAAATTTAACAGTACTTCCCCTTGTATAAGACTATATTTTTGTCTTAAATTGTTAGACTAAAAATTAAGGGTTGTCTTATACATGGAAGTAAGCTGAGAAGAGACCCACATGGTAGCGAAACTGTAATTTGGGGTTGGAAAAGTGGGATGTGTCTTACACATCCGGGGTGTCTTATAAATGGGAAAATACAGTGAACAATGTGATTCAACACATCACCAATGATCTAGCACAGTGGTTCTCAAACTGGGTGCTGTGGCACTCTGGGGTACCGTGAGCGTACGCCAGGGGCGCTGCAGAAATAATGAAACATTCATCCAAGCAGTTTCATTCATGGCATTAAAGACAACTGAGCATTAAATTTGCACTGATTTTTCTTCTTTTCCTAAGTATTCATACAGTTTTAAGGGTAGCTGTGCTGCAAAAATTTTTAGCCCGACAAGTTGCCAAAGTGAAAAAAGTTTGAGAACCACTGATCCTAGCAGATTTTTTTTTAAAATTCACTTCCCCTGACCCTCTGCAGATGATCAGAGGAAGTGCTTAATTGACAGTGGATTGAGCTACAAAGAGGCGTTTGCTGTTCAGACTGGAGGAGCACCCAAAATGGCACTTTGCTCCTCCACCTGACCTCCACCTACCCACTCCAAAACAGCCCATCTGAAGAAGCCCATAAATAAATTCTTCCTTCATCTAGCTCAGCACCATGTTTATTAAAATACAGTGGTGACTTGTATAAAGGAATTAGTTCTTTCCAAATGAAATTCCGTTAAGCAAATTTTCCTTTATCCAAATTTCCCATAGGAATGCATTGAAAATGGAGTAATCCCTAATCATGACCATTTTTATGTTGTATGGATTCGCCCTATAGGTGATTCTATTAAGCAAATTTCCCCTATCTCCGGAATTGTTTAGGTTGTACAGATTTTATGTTATACAAAATGTTTGTTTTATCGGGATCCACTGTACATCAAAATCTTTGGGGTTTGGTTTTAACAAATTGCCACGCTGTCAGAAGGCGGGAAGACTAGGAATCGTTGCTAAGCCCCTTATTCTTATTTATTTGGTGGCCTTACTTCCGTGGTTACCTGCCAAGAGAAAGCTGTAAATTGGCCTTCCTGTGACATAATTTGTAAAATGTATACAACACTGTGAGAGTGGACTGGAGAAAGAAGAAAGAGACAGTGGTACACCGTCTGCAAAAGAAAACCTAACAGGGAAAATAAGGAGGAGAAGTATAAAGTAAAAGAAGGAGACAACACAGAGGAACATACTGTATATGCAGTACTCAAATATAAGCCTAGTTTTTCAGCCCTAATTTTTAGGCTGAAAAAAGGGGCCCTTGACTTATTTTCAGCTCAACACTTTTAGCCACTGAGCCAAGTGCTTGAGTCAGTGGCTAAAAGTCATTTTAAACAAAGTGTGCCGTTTCTCCTGACACACACACACACACACCCTGTGTTGTGGGGGAGCGGCGTGCAATGTTTAAAATGACTTTTAGCCACCGAGGCAAGTCCTTGTGTCGGTGGCTAAAAGTCACACCGCTCCCCCAGCTCACAAACGAGGAGCTGCCAGGCCCTGCTGCATTTCCCGCCCTAGACTTATACTCGAGTCAATAAGTTTCCCCAGTTTTGGGGTGTTAAATTAGGGGGCTCGACTTATACTTGGGTCGGCTTATACTCGAGTATATACAGTAACATTGAGGAGGCCTCTTGGGTCTCAGATAGTTGGGATGAGGAGGAAGAGTCACGCGCGCGGGGGACTTGGCTGTTGGGGAATCGACCATTGGGAAGAGGGAGAAAACCATTGGGTGTGGACATTGGGACTGAGACCTGAGGTGGACGTGAAGGCGAGCAATGGGAGAAATGGGACTGGCGACCAATGGAGCCCATTTCCTGGTCAGTCCAAGTCAAACCATTATTATGGCCGGGGAATACCAACGGAATGAGGGAGAACCACCCCAGAAGAACCCAGTGGTTCAATGGGCACGGCATCCCTGTTGTGGGAGCCAATGTTTTGGGAGAGGGTCCCGGCACATCCATTGAGCTCCCCAGAGGAACAACCTCCATCCCCTTTAGAAGAGCCTTCTGGGATAAATCCGTTTATAGATGAAGAACCTGTTAAAAATATTGTTGAACGCATGGAACCAGATGCACCTGTTGTGTGGAATAAAGAAACTTACGTTTTGGGTAATAAAACTTTATTAGGAAAAATGTACAAGTGGAATGGACAATCATCTTTTGCGCTCGGGACCGGGGTATCCTCACATCGAACCCTCACAAACACTAGGGCTCTTGTGGAGCAAAACACACACACTATTGATTATCCCTTTGTCCTTGTTAACCTAGTAGTGCAAATGTGAGGAGAAAAATAAGAGTAGCAGATAACCTCACAGAGGTAAGAAGAGCGCAATGACAAGACCAGCAGGGGGGTTGCCTCTCTAGTAGGAATGGGACGCTTCATCAATAGCTATCAAACTGGGAAGGATTTTCCTTCAGGATGAAGATTTTAGCCGTCTCCCTCTGAAAATAGCTGTGAACGCACAGCAGGTGAGAAGACACACCACTGTCTCTTGAGTGCTGAGTAAGGAAGCTAACCGGTTGGAGTCATTGCCACTTCACTTTTGGGTGTTGCCTGTTGACCTCTGCATCCACCTTTATGTCATCTGCAGAAAAGGGAGGAAACACAGCCCGGCACATAAAAAGCACCCAAACTCTCCAGAATTCCAGTTTGAATTTCTCCTCGCTGGGGAACTCGCCAGCCCTTCAGGAAGAATCGCCTTCTGCAGCGGAGCCAAAATGCATCTTAGAATTATGCCGGAGATGTGGGGCCTGCAGCTTTTGTGTGTGTGTTTAATGCCAGGTAAGGACTCACTTCAGGAAGCAAGGATGAACCAATTGATTTACTCTGTGTGTGTGTGTGTGTGTGTGTGTGTGTGTGTGTGTGTGTGTGTGTGTGCACACACACACACACACACACACACATAATGTACAGTATATGTATGTGTATATGGATATAAAAACAGAATGTATACAAGTATGACCAAACTTCAGCCCTCCTGATGTTTGGACCACAACTCCCAGAATTCTAAGCTTAGATTGCCAATGGCAAAGGACTGTGGGAGTTGCAGTCCAAAACATCTGGAGGGCTGAAGTTTGGACATGCCTAGAATGTCATGTCAGCCAGGGGTCTGTTAGATCGGTTGAGACCAGGCTCAAGGTGAAGATTGACATGACCATAGACAGAGTCTCAAAAGAAGGAGACCTCAGAAAGAAATCAGAGCAGAACTGAGACATTCCAACAGAAATAAAAATACTTATGGTAATTGGCTAATATGTACTAATCAGTTAATTACACTATTAAGAATGTAAAATTAGAACTAGATGAAGAGATCATTATTTACCAGAGAATGTCATGCTAGGTAGTTTATATTTATATTTATATTTATATTTATATTTATTTTATTTAGATTTGTCACTGCCCATCTCCCCTGAGTGGATTCTGGGCAATTTCCAATATAAAACACCATAAAACAATGAATATTTTTTAAAAATCTAAAAATCTATATATGTTTATAATGAGTAAAGTTTTGTTTTAACCAAGTCATTAGTGACTATTATTTGAATAAAATAAGAATTGCAGGTACAAATGCAGATAAAAGGGGAAGAATATAATTTTACTCAGCACAATGTCTTTTTAAAATCTAAAAACATTTCCAGCTGCTATAATGCTAATTCTGCTAATTTATAAGTTATAATCTTGATAAGTTTCTAGCCCACATTATTACAAATTGCACTATTGCGAAGTGTGCTTTGTGAAGCGTTGTTATGAAGCAAGACTTGGGAACTGGTGGAAGCTCGTTAAATTAAGTGATATCAGAAAGTGGGACAGGGCCTCTGATAGTACGTTAGTTCAACATGGCATCGCTTAATTTAAGGCGGAAAGGAGGGAAGCAAGGGTGAGAGGAAAAAAGAAAGCAAAACTGTGCCCACACATGACTTTCTTAGTAACTTGTTACCAGAGGTGTAGCTAGGGCTTCCAGAGCCGGGGGCAAAAGTCAGTTTTTGCGCCCCACCCCCGTCATTGCAAAATATAATATAAATTATATATCATACAATACAATATAATAATATAGAATATACTATATTACAATTTAATACAATAATAATATGAAAATATAATACTGTATAATATAATATATCCGCTCTGTCCTGCTGCCGCCGAAGGTGCCTCAACTTTTGTCTCAGGCGCTGTGCCACCTCCCACGCCCCGTGAGCACCCCCAGCAGCCACCTTTTGCGCCACGAGCCACTCGGTCTCGGGTCACCCTGAAACTCACCTGTCGGACACGGTGTGGTGAGGAAGGGGAGGCAGGTGGGCGGGCAGGGCGGAGGTCTGGATGCCGGGCAGGGGTGACAACAGGGGGTCGGTAGGTGATTTGGCACCCCCTAATGGTTGCACCCTGGGCGTCCCCCCATGCCCTCCCCATGCCACGCCCCTGCTTGTTACCTGCAATTATTTATGCATAACATGATCCATATTGGGATGTAATACCCAAAAGGGTAAGATAATTATTTTAGAGTGAGCTTTTGTGAGGAAAAACTCTGCTTGGTCAGTCACTTTTGGGAGAAACGGACAAATGCTTACTCCTCAAACATTACTCAGTGGCTGAGGCGTCTGCCTTTGGAGTCAGAGTTTGGGAGTTCGATTCCCCATGGGTCCTCCTTGACAGGGGCTGATGCTCCCAAAGGGTCCCCTCCAACTCTTCCGTTCTAAGCTGAAGATGATGGTTTTTGGGAAAGGGTCTTTTAATGGTGGAGCGTTTGGTCGTGCTTGCAAGTCGGTTGATTTCAAAAATAACTCAAGTACCATATTACCAACATACAAGCAAACACATTACACTAAGACTCCCGTAGCCACTGATTCATTAACCATTGCCCCTAGAGTCGGACACAACTAGCACACAAGTGCGGAGGGGGGGGGAACCTTTACCTTTTATACTGTATAGCATAGTCTCTGGTTCCATCTAGTGGTCAGTCCCAATAATACAACTTGTGAAGGTGTGCTCATGTATTTATTTTAGTTTAGTTTATTTATTTTATTTTATAAGCAGAACACTTTGCTTTATTATTTTTTCAGGCAGCGGATAAGTGAAACAGTGCATACTAGTTATGGCAGTCCTGCTATACTGGGAATCATGGCCAGTGGCAATTAAGTCAAGGGAGGCATAATGTTTGGGAGCCTCTGGACTTAAGGGTCATGCCAAACGTTTTCTAGGAAAATATGATCTGCACCTGACATTTTATATTAAAGCTTCCTCCATGGGGAGACCCAGGACGTTCCGACATAAGAGTGCCGTGTTTTTGTTCCACTCGCTAGCTCTTTTGTCTGCAATAAGGATCAACGCCAAAGGACGGGAGGTGGTCTACCTAGCCAAAGGTGACTCGGTTAAGCTAGGGTGCCCGTATGAGCTGGAGCCGCAAGACCACGGTCCAAATGGCCTGGATATTGAATGGACACGTCTGAATTCCGACCCTACTGGCCTGGACAATGTGGTGAGTGAATGGACTGCGTCAACTATTCATACCATCAGCTTTAAGATCCCCACCCTTCTTTTATTTCTTAAGGAAGGGCGAGAAAAATGATTTCATTTGTTTCCAAATTCCTGTTTGTTAGGAAGGTTCTTGACTTTCCAGATATGTGGAAGTTGAGTCATGGCAACTGGACTTCTTTTTCTTGTGAGATCGAAAGGTTTTTGTTACTCATCCAAGTAGCTTTGTCAGTCTGCGATTCAAATCCTAGAATCATTGAATACTGAAGTTGGAAAGGGTTTGGGTTAGGGTTAGGGTTAGGGTTAGGGTTAGGGTTAAGGTTAGGGTTAGGGTTAGACCTTCAGACGCAACCCCCTGCTTGATGCAGACTCTTAACGGTCAGAGCCCAGATGGATGAATTTAGCTGGGTAATCCTGTTAAAGTTTCTCCTGTATTCAAATTGGCTGGCTAGAGGTTTGCCAGGAATTATAAAAATAAGAATAAAATCATAGAATCATAGAGTTGGAAGAGACCTCAACGGCCATCTAGTCCAACCCCCTGCCATGCAGGAACCCCCATCACAGTATTTCCGACAGATGGCCATCCAGCCTCTGCTTAGAAACCTCCAAAGAAGGAGACTCCACCACCCTTTGTGGCAGCATATTCCGTTGCCAAACAGCTATAACTATCATGAAATTCTTCCTAATGCTTAAATGGAATCTCTTTTCCTGTAGTTTGAAACCATAGCCTCGAGTCCTAGTCTCTGAAGCCATGGAAAACAAACCAGTCCCTTCTTCAATATGACATCCTTTCAAATATTTAAACATAGCTATCATATCCCCTCTCAGACTTCTTTTTGTAAGGCTAAACATTCCCAGCTCCCTAAGCCGCTCCTCGTAAGACATTTCTTCCAGACCCTCAATCATCTTGGTCACCCTCCTCTGGACCCACTCAAGCTTGTCAATATCCTTTTTAAACTGAGGTGCACAGAACTGGACACAGTACTCCAGGTGGGGTCTGACCAGAGCAGAATAGAGTGGTACTATCACTTCCCTTAATCTAGACACTATGCTTCTGCTGATGCAACCAAGAATCGCATTGGCTTTCCTGGCCGCCACATCACACTGCTGGCTCATGTTCAATTTGTGGTCCACCCAGACTCCCAGATCCCTTTCACAGGTACTATTCTCCAGCCAGGTGTCTCCCATGAGACACTTGAAACTTGAGAGATTTTAATAGAGAACAGGGGGAGAGGTTGAGAAACCCAGAAGTGGGGAAGTTGTCACATTTTTACCTGCCAAGACGAAACATCCACAGAAACAGTTTTGAGTTAACGTAGGGAGATTTTGTTTGTGAAGGAGGACTCCCCATGATAGTCAATTTTTGGACAACATATTCAGACCGGCAGAGCCCATTCTTGAGCTGGCTGGCAGATTCTTGGAGTTGCCATTTAAAAAAAAAATAACAACTCCAAAATCTGCCAAGGGGGATAATCATAGAAGCACTATATCCTGATAAGGAACCACTTATGGGGCTGGAAAGCCGTCCCTATGAGGAAGGATTGAAAGAACTGGGGATGTTTAGTTTTGAGAAAATGAGACTGAGGACTGAAAAGATAGTACTTTTCAAATATTTGAAGGGTTGTCCTACAGAGGAGGGACAGGATATTCAGGAGTGTTCTCAGTCATTCAGGAGTGTAGGACACATAACAAGGGGTTCAAGTTAAGACAGGCATGTCCAAAGTCAGGCCCGGGGGGCCAAATGCGGCCTGTTATCAAAGTTTGAGCCGCCCGCGGCCTCTTCTCCCCACTGGCTCAGCCTGTCACGCATCCCTGCCAGGTGGCGCCTCCCCATACTGGATGGGGACATCAGCTTGCAGTTTCACAGTTTGCCTGCCTTCCCTGCCTCTGTCCATCCCCCCAGCCAGCTGCCCAGCCTACCTGACCCTGGCTCCATTGCCGCAGTGTCCTCCCCGTCTCCTTGTATGTTATAGAGATTTGTCCAAAGTCCAGCCCTGGAGCCAAATGCATCTGAAAGGTCAACCCCCACACATTTTCACCTCACCAGATCTGGCCCTCCTTGCAAAAAGTTTGGACACCCCTGAGTTAAGAGAACCTAGGTTTTGGCTGAATATCAGGAAAAAATTCCTCACTGTTAGAGAAGTATGACAATGGTACCAATTACCTCAGGAGGTGGTGAGGGCTCCAACACTGGAAGCATTCAAAATAAATTTGGACAACCACCTGGCAGATCTCCTTTGATTTCTATTCCTGCATAGATCTCTCTCTCTCTCTCTCTCTCTCTCTCTCTCTCTCTCTCTCTCTCTCTCTCTCTCTGTATGTGTATGTGTATCAAGCATGTCAAAACTTCGTCCCTCCTGATGTTTTGGACCACAACTCCTAGAATTCCAAGCCTGTATTGCCAATGACAAAGGACTATGGGAGTTGTGGTCCAAAACATCTGGAGAGCCGAAGTTTGGACATGCCTGGTGTATATGTTGGACTTGATGACCTTGTAGGCCCCTTCCAACTTCACTAGTCTATGATTCTATGATCTATGATTCTACAGCCACGCAACCAAAGCAGAAATCTGTTTTTGTCGGTTTCCACCCATCAGATCCTTAGCTATCATAACCAACGCATTACCAGGCCCAGCTACCAGTATATCCAGCTGAGAGGAGGATCTGGCACCCAGGAAGAGCAGCGTTTGGGCAGCCCCAGTGCCCACAAGAATGAGGTGTGGGAAAATCCAGCCCCTCAACAGCTGGCCTCGGTGGGCGATTGCTGCTCCAGCCTGCTCCAGCGAGTCAACTTTGCCCTCCCTGATCCGAGCCAGTACGATGCCTCCATCAGCCTGCAAAATGTCCAGGTTTCCGATTCGGCAACGTATGAGTGCAAGGTGAAGAAAACAAATGTGGCCACCCGCAAAGTAACTGTCACCGTGCTAGGTGAGTCCCGTTTGTAGCAGCTATTCAGACACCAGATGGGACCTCCTAGACAGTCAATTTATTGATTATCAGAATGGTTTTTTAAAATACAGTGGACCCTTGTATAACAAATGGTTTGTATAACATAAAATCTGTACAACAAAAAAATTCCGGAGATAGGGGAAATTTGCTTAACAGAATCGCTTACGGGGCGAATCCATACAGCATAAAAATGGTCGCGATTAGGGATTCCTTCATTTTCAATGCATTCCTATGGGAAATTTGTATAAAGGAAAATTTGCTTAATAGAATTTCATTTGGAACAAATTAATTCCTTTATACAAGGTACCACTGTACTGATAAGCAAAAGCTTTAAGAATAGCAGGCTTCTAAACCAGAAAGAAAATGAGTCAATTTCAGGAGTGTAGGCGCCAAAAGCACAGAAGACCATCCTCTAAACCTCCACTGCCTTGTGGCTATATCCATTTCTGGAAATGGCTACAGGAGTTAACCTAGAGGCAAAATCCAGAGCCGGAGTCCCAGAGGCAGTTGATGGTTGTATACAATCATGTTCTGATAACTTCTGTGATGTAGCTGGAACTGGGGTCGGGGGTCTTGCTGCTTGGGTAACAGTTTTAACCTCCATATTAATCTACCCAGGCTTTGCATGCAGTGTGGAAACAACACGGCTTCTATACAGAACACGATACAATACTGCTTTCACATGACTGTTAAAATCCGCTGCAAAGTGCTCACAGATGCGGAACATAAAATCATTTTCCCACGAGCAGCAGACTTAAAAAAATAAATAAAGTGCGAAAACGCCCAATTAAGCGCAACCCAGCGCATTTTACAAGTACCTGGTCTCGAGGTGGTAATATCCTTGCCACTGTTCTGACACGGATTTTAAAAATCTGCACCAAAACCTTTTTGCCCAACCCTAACACGATTTTATGATTATGTTCTAAATCAATCAATTTCCATTCAGTCCATATGAATAGGGCCACTGGCTTCAACACCACATGACAGGGACCTGGTTTTTAAAACGTCTAAACAGAAATCGATTCACACTTCCTGTGCAACCACGGACTCTGTCTCTTTTCTTGGTTATTCATAACCAAAAGCATATTTTCTTCCTTCAATTAGAGAGGCCGTCTGCCCCACATTGCTCCATCGCTGGAAATAAAGCTGTAAGCCACGAAGTCACTCTTTCTTGCTCCTCCGGGGCTGGCACCCCACCACTCATGTACCGGTGGGCCAAAATAGCAGATCAACCCGTCGAGAATGGGAACTGGCTATCCCCAACCACCGTGAAAGGTAAGAGGGAGACAGGAAGGCCGGAGGAGAAAGGCAGCTCCAGGGGGCCTGGCATTATCTAGAAAGGGAGCAGAAGTTACAGCTAGACAAGGACACAGAGACAAAATATAAGGAAACTAAATTTTACGGTTCTTAGATCTTAAGGAAGGAAAGTCAGTGAAAATAACGCCCAAGGGAAAGCTGATGTGAACCTTGCACAAAGCTTATCTCACTCGTGTGAAAACATCTCACAATCACAAATACCTTTATTGGCATAAAATAATTTAAGACCAGGAGCAGCAAATTGTGGAATAAAAGGGTAAAAAAATTGAATAAAAATATGATAAAAAGGTTGGGTTAATAGCTGACCTTGGACCCAACCTAATTATTGGTATACAGTATAATACAGTGGCCAAGTAGTCTGCCACTGAGGCCGTCAATTTGGGGAGTTTGTCCTCAAGTAGTCACTTAGTTATGCTCTCTGAGGATCCAGAAAAATTAGAGATGTAAGGGGTCTGGAGTTGAAGGCGGGACTTGTAGTGGATAGGGCCAGAAAGAAGGATAAGAGAAGTTGAATAGGGTTCCAATAGACAATGTTTACAAAGTCTGTTCTCAAATGGAACATTGTGGTATCTTTCCTGAGAGAACAGCTGAGGGAAAGCTGTTCAATTTAGTGAGCATGAACGCACAGCGCTGACGAGGATTAATGAGGTATTTTCTATAGTTCGCTCCTACTCCTGGAATTGGCATCAAACCATAAAAGCAAGGGAAACGAGTTGGACTGAGTTCTGCTACACTGGTTTGGCACTCTATATCCCAGATTATTTGGTGCACAATTTTGTTTTTTAATGGTTTTAATTCTGTTGATTGTAAGCCGCCCAGAGACCTTTGGGTAGTGGGCGGCATACAAGTTGTAAAAATAAATAAATAAATAAATAAATAAATAAATATTTACTTACTTACTTACTTACTTACTTACTTACTTACTTATTTATTTATTTTTACAACTTATATGCCACCCACTACCCAAAGGTCTCTGGGCGGCTTACAATCAAAAAATTAAAACAGTTAAAACACAGAATATCAATAAATAATTAAGAACAATAATAAAACCTTACACTAAAATCATTACACTAAAATTGCCATCAGAGGACCCACAACCTATATTCTGTCAATTAAAAAAACTTCTGGAACAGGATGGTTTTTACTTGGCGCCGAAATGTCATCAATGTCGGCGCCAGGCGGATCTCACTCGGGAGGGCATTCCATAGATTGGGAGCAGCTGCCGAGAAGGCCCTGTGTCTACAAGCCATCCTCTCTCATACCTCCTTGAGGGATGGCTCTTTCAAGAGGGCCCCCTGGCTCGATCTTAATTGCTGGGTAGGTTTGTATGGAAGGAGGCGGTCCTTCAGGTATCTAGGTCCTAAGCCATTTTAAAGATTTGAGATTCTTCACAATTAGTTAAAGAGTCTAAATTGATTCCAATGCGGTGAACTTTGAACTGCATCTACAACAGAATGCAAGATTGATCTAACCTGATTTATCTCTCTTAACTCTTACAACCTTTCTCTCTTCGGAAGGTCCCCGTCCTGGTGACCTGGTCATTCCGGAGCTCTCCCAGGCGCATGTCGGTGTCTACCAGTGCAGCGTGGCCAACAAAGTTGGATCTGCCGAGTGCATTTTGGAGCTCTCGCTCTCAGAGGGTAAGAAACTGGCCAAATCCTGTTTCATTTTAAAGACGGAACACGATCCATGGCTTGGCACCCTGGAGCTAGATTTAATCTTCGCAAAAACGCACTGAGAAAAATCTTGGCAAAGGGCACAAACTTTTCCGATTTACCGTGAGAAAGTCATGTATGGATTTTAAAAGCCTGTTGGAGAATGGCATACAAAATCTGCAAAACCAGAGCGGTTGAATGAGATTTCCGGCTGCCAAAGTGTGACACTCTTTCTGCACCTTCTTATAAATTTCACAAATGGAATGGAAGAAACAAAGTAGCAAATACATTGAATGCAATAGGAAGAATGAAGTAGGATCCCTGTATTTGCTGGGAATATTTTTCAAGCCCCATCCTACCCATGGATGCTGGGAAAATATGGATTATAGTGTAAGGTATTTAGTGCTCAGCAGGCTAGAGCGCTGAAACGGTCGGCTGCAAGGTCAGCAGCTCAGCAGTTTGAATCCCGGGTGCCTCACAGCGGAGTGAGCTCCCACTGATCACCCCAGCTCCTGCCAACCTAGCAGTTCGAAAGCATGTAAAAGTGCAAGTAGACATATAGGTACCGCCGTAAAAAGTGGGAAGGTAAACAGTGTTCCATACAGCCATTCTGGCCACATGGCCACGGACTTGCACAACACAGGCTCTTTGGCTTGAAAACGGAGATGAGCACCACCCCTAGAGTGAGACATGACTAGCACGCAAGCGTGTGTGTGTGTGTGGGGGGACCTTTACCTTTACCTGTTATAATAATGAACATTATACATGGCATAACCTCTGGCTACCTCTAGTTCTGTCAGTTCACATTTATAAATGCATTTTTCTTTTAATCTATTTAATCTTTTCGTGCCGTGAATAAATATATCAGCGGATCCTGATCCTGTGGATACAGGGGTCCTGCTGTGAAGTCAGCCATGCACAATTGCTTCATCTCTCCACGTAGTCTAGGACCAAGGATGCCTGTCGTTTGAAACCACTGCTCTGAGTCCTAGTCTCTGAAGCCATGGACAAGATGTAATAAATATATTACATCTTACAATGGTCTCAAACTACAGGAAAAGAGATTCCCTTTGAACATTAGGAAGAACTTCATGACGGTTAGAGCTGTTCGGCAGTGGAAGATGCTGCCGCAAAAGATGGTGATGGAGTCTCCCTCTTTGGAGGTTTTTAAATAGAGGCTGGATGGCCATCTGTCAGAAATATTGTGATGGAGGTTCCTGTACATCAGGCGGTTGGACTGGATGGCCCTTGAGGTCTCTTCCAACTCTATGATTCTATGATTCTATATTTATTTTGGAAAGTCTTGTGGATTAGGAAGACAGAATCGCTCCTCCGCTTGAGATTGCTTATTACACCTTCTCATTTTTTGAAAGCAGGAAATGTCACCAGCCACGTGCAACTGGTAACTCAAAGCCACCTATGGAGGCGGGGAAAAAACATTGACTTATCTAACGCTCCTGTAGGAATGATTCCACATAGGCACATTATGGGTTCAACAAAGCCAGGCTTCATGCAACAGCTTCCTCTGCAAGCATGAGTCCCAGGCTCTTTATTGGTATAATGGAAGAGCATCAGAGAGGGTGGAGACAGGGCTTATGTGTCAGGATGGTGTAGGCTGGTGCATTCCTGGGAAGGGCTTCTCTGATGTAGCAGTGTCACATAGCAGGGGTCTTGATGAATGACTACCAGACAGCTTGTTATTCCCTATGTACCATCTCATGGCCTTGCTGGATAATGTGTGTATGTGTGTGGGGGGAGATAAGAGCAAGCTGTCTTCCTGTGCATCAGGCCGGATGGGATCCATTGTCCTCTCCAGAGTTTCCCTGCACAGATGGGGTTCAATGATTCCCAAAAGACCTTGCCCAGGAAGCTGGCTGGGGTGCTTTTTAATCTCTTCCAAAGGGATAGCTCTATATGCTCCATCTTGGCTCAGTGTCACAAGCTCTCTTATCTTTCCCTGCAGATTCCATCCCAGTCGGTATCACGTGGGCAGCGGTCTTGGGGTCCCTGCTGTTCCTGCTGCTGCTCCTGTGTCTCGTGGTGGGGCTTATTTACTGCCGCAGGCGGAGACGTCACAAGGAGGAGGCCAGCCAGATCAGGTGAATGGGGATGAAGCACGCGTGGGGAACCAGGTTTCGGGGAGTGAGGAATCTTGAACCGAGGGTGCAGCTACAACAAGGCTGAAGGGAACAGGCAAACCAACGGGGACGATGTGGTAGAAATTTTCACCACAAATAGAAGCAGGTGGCGGAAAACAGGCAAGAGTTTGAATTACGAGTCCAAAACCTTGGCCTCCAACATTTGGCAGATGCCGCTGGGGCCACTTACTCCATGTGTTCATACAAGCACAAATAATTCAAAAACAAATCGCATTCACAACCCCTTGTGGGTGTTTTAGAAACCTCGCTCTGGGACCAGCTTGCCTCCCGATGTTGCGGGTGCCCCATTGGCTGAGGTTTTGAAGAAAAGATTGGCCAGCCATCTGTCTGGGATGTTAAGTGGTCTCCTGCCTTGGGCAAGGGTTTGGACTAGAAGACCTCCAAGGTCCCTTCAAACCCTAACACAATTCTGGGATTCTATGAAACACACACACAAAGGTACACGTAACTGTACATCAAACTGACATCTTGACGCTCCAGCTTTGTAATTTTTCCAGGTCCGTCATCATATCAAAAAGCCATTTTCTTCTGCCGTGGCGTTTTTGGTCCTTTAGTAGAGAATTCTTTACGATTCTTATCATTTTGTACATTTTACTTTTTTTGTTTCAAATTGATGTAATGCTAGATTAGGCCACTTTGATAGGATAGATAGATAGATAGATAGATAGATAGATAGATAGATAGATAGATAGATAGATAGATAGATAGATAGATAGATAGATAGATAGATAGATAGATAGATAGATAGAATTCTGAACCTGATACAGAATAGCTCTAATTCTGGCTTCAGTCATGGCCCGTAGTGTCTTACAGGAATGCTTAAAGTTAAGAGCCACAATATCAGTGAATTAGCAAAATATTGGACACATAATTTAAGATGATTTTTCCATCTCGGGCCAATGGTGGCAAACCTTCAGCATGCCAGATGTTTTGGACCACCACTCCCACAGTCCTTCATTGGCAATCTAGGCTCGGAATTCTAGGCATTGTGGTCCAAAGACCTGGAGTGACAAAGGTTCGCCACCATTGGTTTAGGGCAGTGGTGGTGAACCTTTGGCACTCCAGATGTTTTGGACTACAACTCACACAGTCCTTTGTCATTGGCAGCACAGACTTGGAATTTTGGGAGTTGTGGTCCAAAACATCTGGAGTGCCGAAGGTTCGCCACCACTGGTTTAGGGGATTGATTACACATCCTGCATTTGGCTTAGCAAAAAAACTGTTTGCCTACACAACAATCAGTTAAGTGTGTGTGTGTGTGTGTGTGTGTGTTGTGTGTGAAGGTGAGCTTTTTAAAAATCCCCATGAGGGGTAGTTAACACAATTTTAAAATTGTTTTGTCAGAAGGTGAACAAAAATTCTATGAGGGGTAGTTAACACAATTTTAAAATTGTTTTGTCTGTCTGTCTGTCTGTCTGTCTGTCTGTCTGTCTGTCTGTCTGTCTGTCTGTTATCAGCTCCTTCTGACTGCCATCAGCTTTTCATCTGTCTACCTATCTGTCTGGGTCTGTCGGTTTGTCTGTGTAACTGTCTGTCTCTGTCTGTCTGTCTGTCTGTCTGTCTGTCATTATCTATCTATCTAGCTGAAAATGATAGCTTTTCAAGGTTTTTCTCAAATACAATATGGCAATTGCATTGTGCTCATGAGCTTCTCTGGCTGGTTGGTCGGTTGGTCTTGGTGGGAACAAAGCTCTGGAGTGGAAGACCCAGTTTGGCCTGACCCAGCAGGTTCTTCTTGGCATCCTTTCTCCACCCCTCCCTCCCCCTATCCCAAGGACCACCACTGTCCCAGCAAAGTTCTGGGTCTGCCAGCCCACTGTCTCAGCTGAACGGGGTCGTTCAAGGGCCATGGCGCATTGAAATCTGTTCCTTCCAGAACAGATTAATTGGTTTTCAATGCATTCCTATGGGAAACTGCTGCTCTACTTACAATTTTTTTCACTTATGAGCATGTGCTCAGAACGGGAAAAATTGTAAGTAGAGGTTTTAGTGTAGTAGCCCTCAGGCACTTTGGGCTGGAAAAAGTAGACCTCGGCCACTTCAAAGTTGAGCTGCCCTGATATATGTATATCATTGTTGACAAACAACATGCCAACCGCTTCCTTCTTCTTCACAGGGTGGATGCCGCGCCCCCACGGACAAGAGGCAGAAGCAAGAGCGGCAGTTTGCGCTCCGTGCTGAGTTACCTCCCCCACAACATTAGCTTTACGTCACGCCAAAAGTATGATGCCCCCAAGGATCAAGAAGGGATCGAGATCATCCCCTCTGGACAGGATGCGGATCCCGGCTCTGTCATGGATCCCGGCAGCAGAGGGAACAAGATCCATAAAAACGACCCTCCTCCGGCGGAGGTCATCACAAAGGCCAGCGCCCACTGCAAGCCAATCTTGCCTTCGTATGCCCAGTCAAAGTCCAGGGCCGTGGTGACTTCGTATCAGCTGCCCATCAGTTCCAAACCTGGAAGAAGCGGCTCTTCGGAACTGAGCCAGGATGCAACCCAAGTGCAGCCCCGCCACCCTGGGGGATACGGCGGTGTTCCTGTGATGGTGTCAAGCAGGAGCAGAGAAGGCCTTGTAGTATAAACTCCTCATTTGAAAATGTTCTAGAGACAGGACGTTGCCAACTGGGCATGCCAAATTCATTTGTGCTCAAATGAATGAATACAGAGGGACCAAATGGAAGAAGAGATGCCATGTGGCTGCCGACTTCATGTGACTTTGCTCTTAAGGCTGCTCACTCTTCCAACTTAGAATCTCCTCCTTTGGAAGAATCCTAGAACCATAAAGTTGGAAGGGGTCTACATGGCCATCGAGTCCAACTCCCTGCTCAAGGCAGGAATACAAATCATAGGATGCCCGCCAGGTGGTTGTCTACATTTCTCTTGAGCACCATCAGTGTTGGGCCACTCATGACCTCTTGAATCCATTGGTGCCGTGGGCATACTGCTCTAACAGTTAGGAAGTTTTTCCTGATATTCAACTGAAAATCTGGCTTTCTGTAACTTGAGCCGGCTGTTGCGTGTCCTGCATCCTGGGTTGATCGAGAACAGATTCTGCTCCTCCTCTACATGACAGTATTTTGAAAAATGCTCTCACATCTCTCTTCAGTCTCCTTTTGAAACTTTTGGGTGCTAGATCTCCCTGAAGTCACTAGGAAAATTAGTATCAGAAGGTTATGAGTTAGACTGGCGGAAGTACCAACAAATATATTCACACTTTAAAAATCTCATTAAAGAGGGGGGATTTATGACTAATGATATTCCACTTGACAAAATACTATCCTCTGGTGATTCAAAGGGCGTTTATACATGACCCCTAAGCTCCGCTGCAAATGGCTGCAAGCTCCGGAGCTTAAAAATGTTTCCCCACCAGCTCCAGAGTTTGCAGACAATTAAGTGCAACCCCATCCACTTTAGCGTGACCCAGCACACTTTTCTTGTACCTTCTCTTTGGAGGTGAAAAATCTTTGATCCGGTGCAACGATAGTGAGTGCGGGGCTCTCCTTGCTTCTGTTTGCTGCTTTTTGGCTCCCACCCCTTTAAGAGCTACTTTTACAGAAACAAGGGGGTTGGACTTGATGGCCTTACAGAGACGAGAGGTAGAACGAGGTGAGCGCCATGCTTTTCTTTCTCTTTTTCTCCCTCCCTCACACAGCCAGCAACCAGGAAGTGCGGAGGGGGGTGGGGACAGAGGAAGAGCGACGAACCCCTAAGATCTCTGGTCCGAATTTAAGTGGCCAGCGGATCTTAGGGGTTGTGTAAAAAGGCCCAAAGCTTCTCAGTAAATTTTATAGTATTTTGTTAAATGAAAAAATGATCGACACACTGGTGAAAGATACTATGATAAGATGGGCAGAAAATTTTGGTTATTCTGTTCATTTAAACAAATGGGACTCTTTGTGGAATACAGTCAAACTCTTTAAATCTATAGCCTTTAAGGAAAATTGTTATAAGATGTTTTATAGATGACATTCCCCACCACCACCGTTTATCTAAGATGTATAACTGTTCACCCAAATGCTGGAAATGTAAACATGATAGTGGCACCTTTTACCATATGTGGTGGACATGTAAAGAGGCAAAGGCATACTGGACAATGGTAAAATTATTTTTAGAAAGATTCCTGAAGATTAAGTTAGAGCTTAGACCAGAATTTTTTCTATTAAATATAGTAGATATTAATATCTCATATGACCAGAAATATGTACTTCATCATGTAATAGTTGCTACAAGGATACTGTATGCAAAATCTTGGAAACAACCAGAAGTGCCAACAGAGAGAAGTTTACACGAAAAGATAAGAGAATGCATTGAAATCGACAGACTCTCCGGCTTTCTAAAGGGAGACTACGATGAGATTTCCCGGAAAAGATGGCAAGAAGTAACAAACCTATTAGTATTGTGATATTATTTGGTGATTTGTAAATATGTCAAATCGTTATTTTTGGCTTGATATACTCAATGAAATTTTATACTGCATCCCCCCCTCCTCCACATCTTCCCCCTTCCGTTTCCCCCTCAAAAACCCAATAAAATTATTCAATAAAAAAAAGAAACTTTTGGGTGCTAGATCTCAAACCAATAAGAGAAAGTGCTTTTTCACCCTGAGGATCCCTGGTCTGTGGAACTCCCTGCCAGAAGAAGTGGTGGCAGCTGTCAGCCTTGGCAGCGTTAAGAAAGGATTGGACCAGTTCATGGATAACAAGGATATCCATGGCGATCATGGCGGATGCCAAAGGACAACCTCTGGGTTGGAGAGATAGGCAGGATATCTCTCAATGCAATTTGCGGGAAATCGTAAGCAGGTGAAGACATCCGCTTGGGAATACCCTAAAGCAAATGGTTGAGCCACTGTGTGAGACAGAATGCTGGACTGGATGGGCTGTGGCCTGTTCCAGCAAGGCTGTTCTTATGTTCTTACGAAGTTATACCCTCCAATTATTATTTCCGAGTCCCTTCCTATCAACATTTCTGCAATGTCATAGAATCATAGAGTTGGAAGAGACCTCAAGGGCCATCCAGCCCAACCCCCCGCCATGCAGGAACCCCCATCACAGGACTCCCGACAGATGGCCATCCAGCCTCTGCTTAAAAAACTGCAAAGAAGGAGATTCCACCACTTTCCGTGGCAGCATATTCCACTGCCGAATAGCTCTTTCTGTTGAGTCATATTGTTCTTCCTCTGTTATAAATCCATTCTAGTCTTTCTTATTTGCTGTGATTAGAGAAGGGTGTGAGAAAGCTGTTTTGCAGACTACAACTGGCCGTGCTAGTTGGAGGATTGTGCATGTTGTAGCCCATATGGCTGGGTGGTGGGTGGTGCCAGCATCTAGCTGCACTTACGGTACCTTCCTGGAGGCCCCATTCACAACGAACAATGTGAGGAACTGGGTGGTTGAGAGTGGGATGGATTGAAAAGGCCTCAGAGGATAGTGCTGCCTCTCTCGGTCTGAGGTGGGTTGTTTGGCCCGTGTTATTTCAAAAAGAATAATAGAATAATTGGGTTGGCAGGAGCTTATAAGACCATTGCTTCCAACGCCCTGCTCAAGGCAGGAATCCACACCAAAGCAAATATGGCAGATGGCTGTCCGACTTTCTCTTGAACGCCTCCAGCAGTGGGCCACTTACCACCTCGGAAGGTCATTGGTTCCGTTGCACTGCTCTAACACCTAATCCCCCCCCTCCTGAGTCAAACAAAATCTGGCTTCTTGTCGTTGGAGCCCATTATTATGAGCCCTGCACTGTGGGACAACTGAGACCTGATCCTGTGCCTCCTCTCTATAACTACATTTCAAGTACAGTAGGACTCCTGGTATCCACTGGGGATCGGTTCCAGGCCTTCCTGTGGATAACAAAAACTGTGGATAAGAGAGAACACCACCACCACCACCCCAAAAAAAACTGCCATTTCACAACATTTTGCTTGATTTACAGCTACTGTATTGCAACACTAGCTTGCTTTACGGCTGCTGCTTTACGACAGTAGCTTGCTTTACAGCTGCTGTTTGTGACAGTCGCTTGCTTTGTGGCTGATGAATTATTTATTTAAAAAATTTTCCCCTCGGCCAACCGTGGATAACTGAACCAGTGGTTAATGAATCAGTGGATACGGGGGTCCTACTGCATTTGAAAAGTGCCATCGTATCTCCCTTCAGTCTTCTTTTCTCAAAGCTTTTCTCACCAGTCCCCTCACCATCCTTATTTCCCTCCTCTGAACCTCTTTCAGTTTGTTGGCGTCTTTCGTTGTGTGCTTTTGGGTGGGGCAGGATTCCAGATGACAGATGGAAACCAAATACAGGAGCCAAATGTGTCAGTGACACACCATAAACTGACACGCCAGCATAGGAGCTATCCAAATGATTTAAAGACAATAAGGGAACAATGGAAGGCGACCATTCCATGCATTCAGATGTCTCCACCCCATGCACAGACCTCTCATTCTGCTTCTGGACTCCAATAAATCGCTCAAAGACCTGGTAAAGTTCTTAAATCCAGCCATTCCCGTTAGATCACATATAAAAGCTTCATTTTTTAAAAAAAAAACTTCTATTTATCTTTTGCTATATTTAAGGAATCTTCCTTTTCGATGTTTTTGTTGAAGATTTCAATGGTATGTAAATAAAAGCTGAAGAAAGAAACATTGTATTGATTTACAGCACACAGTTGCAGCTTTTGTTGTGGGTGCGTTTGGGTGATCATAGAATCACAGAGTTGGAAGAGACCTCAAGAGAGATCCAGTCCAACCCCGTGCCATGCAGAAACCCCCATCACAATGCTCCCAACAGATGGCCATCGAACTTCTGCTTAAGAACCTCCAAAGAAGGAGACTCTGCCACCCTCCATTGTGGCAGCATCTTCCACTGTCGAACAGCTTTAACTGTCATGAAGTTCTTCCTAATGTTCAAATGGAATCTCTTTCCCTGTAGTTTGAAACCATTGCCCTGAGTCCTGGTCTCTGAAGCCATGGAAAAAAGCCATCCACATAACGGTGAAATCACAATACAGAAAGCCACTCAGCACGGAGGGAAGCAAAAAGGGCATTGATCGAAGTTCGGAAAATGGCAAATAAAAAAATCGATATATAGATGTACCTAACTATCACATTTATTTTATTTTTTAATTGTGCTGCAGAACAACAAAACAAAAATGCACTTTGATGCGGCATCATTCCGTGAGGTCACATAAGTTTTGTAACAATAAACTGTGTCCTTGGGGATGCAAGGACAGCAACAGGCCTGCAGCACTGCTGCTGCTCTGAATCAAGCCAAAAAGAATGCATGCACTAGTCTTGTGTCAGTAAGGTGAGGGATATCTCTGAAAGGGGAAGGATGGATCATTCTAAGTAGGATCACATGCAGACAAGGTCTTTTTCTCTTATTCAAATCATGCTTTCATCGATCTGTGTATCATATCTATACCCAAGATCCATAGATATGAATAGTAATAATAATAATACTGATATGATTTTAAAAGTTTTTTTCTGGACTAATAAGGTCTTTCAAAACACACAACCGTTTGCTTTTAAAAGTTTGCAAAATGGAGAAATGATTGATTCATACATATATTTTAAAACTGTAATGGCCTCTTGTGTAATTGAATTGAAAAGAATGCATGTGCTCTCCAAAATGGTCATACTATGGCAGCCTTTCTTAACCTTGTGCCTCCAAAGGAGAGTGAGAGTTATAGGGCAACAACACAGCAGAAGTTATTTTGGGATGCCAAAAGCTTCTGGACCAGCTTCTCTAGAGAAAGCTTAAAACAAACTATAAAACAGCTACGCCAGCAAAGGATCAAAAGTGTGCCTATGAAATCAGAGTTCTTGTGTAACTGAGGATGTGATCACACATTGTAATACTTTTGGTTTTGGGTTGGGTTTAGCATGCCTGAAAATTGATTTAAAAATATTTGCCCACAGGATATTAAGTGCGCATTTAAGCACATATGATTTTGGGTCAGAAAATGAGCTTTTTAAAAATACCCACAAAGGAGTTGCTTATTTTAAACACATTCCAATCATGATTTTAAATAACAGTTTTGGCACGGATCCTAGCCTGTGTGTGCGGTTTTGTCAAATATTAAATGAGAGGATCAGAGTTTTTGGGCTGCAGGGCCGCAGTCTGAACGGTTACAGATGAGATTTTTAAAATATTTCCATTTATACCCCACTTTTCCTTCAGGGAATGGAAGGGGGCATATGCAATCACAGCAATCTTGTAAGGTAGGTCCATCTGAGAGTCACTGATTGGCCCAAAGATTAAAATGTTCTGCTTATATACCACCCCATACAACTTCAAGTAGTCTCTGGGCAGTTTTGCAGTTTAATTACAGTAATGCAGGCTACACATTGAAATCCCCCCCACACACAGCAAGCTGGGTACTCATTTTACCAATCTCGGAAGGATGGAAGGCTGAGTCAACCATGAGCCGGCTACCTGGGATTGAACCCCAGGTAGTGAGCACAGTTTTATCTGCAGTACAGGCATTTAACCGTTGTGCCACGGAATTTGTCTCCCCCTCCTTTGACACTTTCTTCCTTGTCAAAACTGGTGGGACAGGCAAGTACAAAACTGTCCCGATTTGGCCATTGCAAGGAAAAATTTGTTCAGTCATATTTTTTGTTAAGGAAAAACAAAACAAAACAAAACAAAAACATGTCTTCCTGTCGAGGAGGGAAAGAAAATGAAATTGCATTAGACAATTCCAACGCAGGAGGCAGGTGACAAATCTGTTTATGCCTCCTGAACCATCGGAGTGTTTCGGGTCTGCGCTAGGGCTCACGCCTCAGTGTCACCACCCAGCCCAGCCTCAGATCAAAAGGCCTTCTTTGTTGGACGACTGTGTCATGGCGGTTTTGCCTTTGTGCTGTTTGGTGGCGCCATCTTTCCACGGGCCGCCGGACGGATGGGTGCTGGGCACGCCGAAATTCTGTGGGTCGGAGTAGATGTGGGACTGTGAGACGGAGTCCGTGTGGTTTCCCCCTTTAGCATACGGTAGGGAAGAGCCGGACAGAGAGTAAGGATCCCCCCGTTTGGGGGTGTAGTAAGGATCTACGGTGTCACTTTGCTCTGAACTATGTGGGGTCAGGAGGTTAGGGGCCAGGACGAGGCTCGTGTCACTTTCAGGGGTGGAGGACACCATCTTGGCTTGAGGGAAAGGAGGTGTGTACTTGCAGGCTTGCTGGTAGCGTTGGTTCCGCAACTGGTATCCCAGCAAGGAGCGTAGGCTGTTGTCTTGGCTAAAGGCTTGACTGCACGGACGGCTTGGAGGCGCATCGGCATCCACACTGTGAAAAAAGAGAAACGCCCTCTAGTCAGATCCAGAAGCCGAAGTAGCAAGTATGGGCTTCATCTCAGAGCAGGCATTGTCTGAAATGCAAAATGTTATGAAAAGGGGATGACAGTGGCATGATAAAGGCCTTTTGGGGAAACATCTCCTGGAACAGACTAACTGAAATCAATAACCAACGTGAGCCCCATTAATTACAGTATAAGCGTGAGCATAACTAAATTAATCATACTGATGGACCTCCTTATCCGCGGGATCAATATCTGCTGATTCAGCTTTCCACGGTCCAAAAATGCTAAACAGAAACATATCCTATATTACTGGTGGCTGACCTTTGGCACTTCAGATGTTTTGGACCACAACTCCCAGAATTCTGAGCTTAGGGCGTTACCCCACATCCACTTTGTACCACAACAAACTAAAACGTGTAATAAATCTTGTTGCAGTCACGTGGTTTTGTTGCTGCTCCTGCATCACCAAGGACACACTTTATTGTTATGTAACTTCTGTGACCCCACGGACAGGGGCCGTATCAAAGTGCATTTTGTTTTGTTTTCCCACTGCACTATTTAAAAAAATAAAATAAAAACCCCAATAGGTAGGTATATCAGTATATCAATTTTCATTTATCATTTGTCGAACTTTGAATGCTTCTTTTTTGGCTTATTTCTGTGCATAGTGGCTTCTCGTACTGTGAATTTAGCGTCATGTGGCTGCTCTAAGTAGTGCCACTAGGTGGCCCTATGGCGAAGGAACAGTTATGCTGCTGATTAAACTGTCACACTTCAGGGGTGTGTGGTTGCACTTTATTTTGCTTAAGGCACAGTGGACATGGGGGAACAATTTTAAGATCTGCATCTCAGAGCACTTACTAGAGCAGGGGTCCACAAAGTTTTCAAGCAGCGTGCTTGTCCACTACCCCCCCAGACACCACTGGGGGCTGGACCACAGTCCAAAAAAAAAAAAAAAAAAAGAAAGAAAGAAAGAAAAAAGGAAAAAAAGGCCAACATTTTAAATTGCCCTGCTTGGCTGCAGCTGGTGCCTCGACCATCTGGGCGGTGGGTGGGGGGGAGTGGGAGACCTTGCTGTGGCCCTCCCACTTTGAACTGTCCCACTAGTTAGCATGCCAATCATCTGGGTGGTGGGTGGAGGGAGTGAGGGAAGCGATATAGCTCACTGCTTTGAACTGCCTCAGCAATAGAAGCAGCTGCGGAGTTTGGCTTGCTTGCGAAGCAGGGGGTAGGTGGGGGGGTCTGCAATTGGTCCCGGGGGCCGGATTCAGGACCCTGGGGGGCCGCATCTGGCCCCCGGGCCTTAGGTTGAGGACCCCTGTACTAGAGGAACAAAGTGGATGTGGGATAATGGCCTAGATTGCCAATGACAAAGGACTGTGAGAGGTGTGGTCCAAAACATCTGGAGTGCCGGACTGTCGCCACCATTAACCTATAGATAGATAGATAGATAGATAGATAGATAGATAGATAGATAGATAGATAGATAGATAGATAGATAGATTAGATTCATTCATTCATTCATTCATTCATTCATTCTTCTAACAATAAACCTACCAGAACTGGCCACTACAGGGAATCAGAAAAAAATCAACAAACACTGTTTGCTGTTAAAATGGCATTCATTACAATTCACGTTTTTCAGGGTGGCAAGCAGTTTAGACTCAATCTCCCATGGACACAGAGGTCCTACCATGTTTTAACATAATACAGTTGTAAGGATGGCTAAGCTTGAATCTATTTCATAATTAAAAGATCCTTGATGAAGAAGCGGGAAAGGTAAAATTCCTGCTGACAGAAATCTGGCATGCCTCTTCACTGACAGGATTGATTTCCACATACAGGGATTTTTTTTTAACCCAGCTACTGCACACCTCTTCTTCTCTTAACCCAGCTACTGCACATCTCTTCTACCTGCCTCTAGCAGCTGCTTCTGCCTAATATCAGAGCCTCCATTTAAAAATTCACAAAGGTGTCACAATGATAGAATCATAGAATAGTCAAGAAAGAACTGGTCTAACAAGGCCATCTCGCCCAAGCCTCTGCTCCATAAGGGAATAAAAATTTATTTATTTATTTATTTATTTATTGTTATATTTATATCCCGCTTATCTCCAACAGAGGACTCTAAGCGGCTAACAACAAGTATCACAAAACAACAGAGCACAAATCACTAGTATAATAAATTAAAACATATATCCTCCTAGGATCCTAAAATCCTAAAATCCTAAGACCTCCAAATGCATCCCAACATGTCTAAGACGTAAGTCTTGATATATAAAATTGGAGGCACCAATGATCATACTACTACTACCAATAGTAATAGCGATGGCGGCAAGGGCAAAAAAAAATAAAAAATTAAAATTCGCCAAAGGCCTCTCGAAATAGAAAGGTCTTTAAGGATTTTCGAAAGGCCTGCAGGGACTCTGCAGAGCGCACTTCGCTAGGGATGGCATTCCATATGGATGGGGCTGCCACAGAGAAGGCCCGGTTCCGGGTGACCGACTTCCGGGCCTCTCGAGGAGTGGCAACCCGGAGCGAGTGCGCTCGCACCTGCCGAACTGGGCGGGCCAAGATGGATCAAAGGAGATCTGCCAGGTGGTTGTTGAGTTCTCTTAACTTGAGCCCCTTATTGCGCATCCTGCACTCTGGGATAATCGAGAACAAATCCTGCCCCTCCTCTGTGTGACAGCTCTTCAAATATTTTTAAAGAGCTGTCACGTCACCCTTCAGTCTTCTTTTCTCTAGGCATGTCCAAACTTCACATCCCTCTCATAGTGGTTTGCAGTCACTCTTGGGGCCGGTATGAGAAAATGTTACTCCACGTCAATTGCATAATGGCGGAATCTCGTCCCGACCACGCCCCCTGAACTGGGCTTTAAGCACGACGAGCCATACGTCTCCCTGACCTCGGGAATTCTCTTCTCGGTTCCTGTTTCGAGACAAGTGCCCGTGAAGTAAGGCTCGTCACGCAACGTACACATTCTCCATCTAGTGGCAGGAGTGCGAAGTTGCATTCTCCAGTACAATCCCAATGGCGTAAACAATGCATTGCAGAGAGATAAGAAGGCATAAAACCTCGAACTTTGCTGCTTAACGCATGAAAGGTGAAGTTGCCGGAATCGAAATATCAAAAAACAGAACATCGGACCAAAAAATAAAAGGGAAAGTGAAGGCGGGGAAGTACAGATATTGTCACGAAAGAAGACATGAAGTAACAGTCATCATGATACCATCAATCACGCTCGTGGGTAAACGGAAACAGGGACAGAACCGGGAGAAGACCACATGACCACGAACAACGTTATCACGAAACGAACATAATCTCGGAATGAGGAAGGACGTGAAGTAACCGCCATCCTTCTTAAAGTGCGGCATCCAGAAGTGGACACAGTCCTCAAGGTGAGGCCTATCCAGGGCCGAATAGATGGGGACAAGCACTTCATGGGATTTGGAAATTAGACTTCGGTTATTGCATCCTGAAATAGCATGTGCCTTTTTGTGTGTGGCCACATCACACTGCATATTTACAAAAGAAGCCTCCCCATGAGAAAAACACCCTGAGTGCCTGTTTTGCTCTCAGCACAATGAGGCTGATCCTCTTAATGGCTTCCTCTTCGGAGCGTGCAACTGCTTGTCAAAAAGGGAGCAGCCCCAAACATTACAGCAAATTTGGGGATCTGCAGCCCTTGCTCCAGGCTCTGGAGGATCATTCATCACCAAATTCCTTTGTTTATACCCGGTTTTCCTGGTTGTAATCTGTTTACTGCCAACCAACTTGGGATGTTTTTCTCCTTGGCTTACTCTCCTCCCTAATTTGTTAATGATTTGATTCTTCTCTGCCATCAGAGCGTCTTCCTCTTTTTCTTTCTTTCTGCATCATCACTCCTAACAGGCAAGAACATGACAGGGGCCAGGTTGGGCCACCATAACATAAGAAGAGCCACGCTGGACCAGGCCAAAGGCCCATCTAGTCCAGCTTCCTGTATCTCACAGTGGCCCCACCAGATGCGTCTGGGAGCGCATGCGACTAGATATCTATCTCCTGATCCCACTCCCCTGCATCTGGCTCTTGAAGTACCCCGGTTTTAAGCCTGGAGATGACACATCCCCATCATGGTGTGTAACCTGTGATGGACTTTTCCTCCAGGAATCTGTCCAATCCCCTTTTGAAGGCATCCAGGCCAGATGCCATCACCACCTCCTGCGGCAGGGGGTGCCACACACTAACAACGCGCTGGGTGAAAAAAAATATTTTCTTTTTTCTGTTCTTACTCTCCCAGCCCTCAATGTGAGTGTATGTCCCCTAGTTCTGGTATTACGTGAGAGGGAGAAGAGCGTCCCTCTCTCCACTTTACTCATGCCCTGCATTCTTTTGTATGTCTCAATCATAAAAGCGACAATTTAGTTCGGGTGGGGGTGGGGGCTCAGGACGGGTGAACTCAAAGGCACCGTTCTTTTCTCCAACTTCTTGCTCTTGGATCCAGCGCCTGCCGCCTCAGGTGCTGGCATTTTGCTAACGGGAAGGGCCCAAACTGGTGAAAGGATGCTACAACATTTTGTTGCCGGTCCCAGGTTTTGAGAGGTGATTGACCGGTTGTAATCAGGGGCATTGGCCTCTTGTTCCTCTCTGTCAGTAAATCAATTATCAGTACGGATCCTAGAGATCAAGCAAACAATTCTCATACAGCAAGATCCACGTATTGGGTGACTCATTCCAAGCACACACACACACACACACACACACACACACACACACACACACACACACACACACACACACACACACACACACACACACACACACTGCAGATGCTGAAAAGCGCAGATGATAGAGAACTCTATTTTACTAGCAAAGGCTATGGTCCCTAGTGGCCAGTTCTGGTAATTTCATCTTTAGAAATATGTGCTTCTAGGACAATGATGGCGAACCTATGGCATGGCTGCCAAAGGTGGCACTCAGAGCCTTTTCTGTGGGCACCCGACATCGTCCCTTCATAGCCACCTGTATACAGATTAAATTACTGTATTGGCACTTTGCAAAAACATTAGTGGGTTTTGGGTTTGGGCACTCCGTCTCTAAAAGGTTCCCCATCACTGTTCTAGGATTTCTCTTTTAAGATTTTTAATCGCCCCAGTCCATGGATCAGCGAATCAGTGGATGCTGATCCTGTGGACACAGGGTTTGAAGAGTATACCACTGAAAACAAGGAAAATAATTACCCTGCAAATCAGAGTTTACACCTGCCATTTATTTATTTATTTATTTATTTATTTTGCTGTCACGTGCCAGGAGAGAATACAAGGGAAACCACATTCACACCTGTGGCTTCTAGTATTCTGCTGTTTCCGTTGTCATGCTATTTGGAACAATAACTCTATTAAAGCATTGAGGAACTGCATGGCAGCATCTTTTCTGATAGCGCCACCTGCACTGAGGCACTACTCCTGTTCTGTAGCCTTTTTTAGATTCTGAGGCAACCGACATTTAAATTTATTTATTTATTTATTTATTTATTTATTTATTTATTTATTTATTTATTTTTGCACTTATATACCGCTCTATTTTTCAGGGCGGTTTACAACAATAAAGATAAAACAATAAATCAATACAACAGCTAAAACAGTAATTTCCAAGAATAAATAAATCTAAAAGAGGAAAAAAACCAGTTGGATCCCTAGAGATCACCAAAGGCGTCACGGAAAAGGAAGGTCTTTAGGTTTTTCCTAAATTCTGCCGTAATTCACCGGGAAGCTTGTTCCGCATAGTTGATGCCACTTTTTCTTGTTTTACGGGCCTCCCTCGGAGTGACAGTCCTCAGCTAGGGCCACCGAGGAGCGGATGGGTCGGGCTAGATCTGATTGTCTACAGGTTTAGGGTGGAGCGGAGTGGCTATTGCATTGTGCGAGCTTGCTACTGTTTGAGCCTGCAGACCAGGAATGTTAATTTTCATCAGAACTGATCACCTGTGCCTAATAAGAAGGGGAGTCTAAAGTATTCAAGTGGCACAAAATATGGGATTAGAGTAATCAAATCCAGCATCTTTACTAGAGGAGCATGTGCTACATTTTGCACTTTCACGGCTTTTCTCTCAAATTCGGGAGACAACCAAGTGGGAATGGAAAATTTTAAATCAAAGTGGCCTTGTGCACCTCTTGGCTCCTTTAAAAAACCCGTCTGTTGCCTTCACCTGATCTAAAAGGCAATAGTGTTGCAATGTTTTTAGAAGTGCAAATAAATAAATAAATAAATAAATAAATAAATAAATAAATAAATTTTGTTAATTAACTTTTATTATTATTATTATTATTATTATTATTATTATTATTATTATTATTATTATTTTATTTATTTATTTATTTATTAAGTATTTATTTATTATTACTTTTCTTTTTTCTGGAATTATTGTATGTTATATTTGTTAACCACCCTGAGTTCCTGTTTGAGAAAATCCGGCAGTATATAAATTTAAAAATAAAATAAAAGTATAAAATAAAATGAAATAAAATAAAATAAAATAAATCCTTGATACTCTTCATTCTTGCCAGCCATTGCTGGAGTTAGTATGGAGTGTTTGACACATATACAGAGGATACATTACAGGTTTGTGAACAAGTTTTTTTTTTTTTTTTGTCATTGTTAAGAACACTCAGGTTGCTTCAAGCCTATGGCAAACCTATGAATTAAGAAACTTCAAAAGGCTCTGTTATTAAACAGCCCTGCTCGGGCTTAGTCCTGTTAAAAACATCCCTGCTCTTTCTTGAGTACAGTCTTCCCGGGTTGGGTTGAGTTTTTACTGCCTTCCAATTTATTTATTTTTTACGGCATTTGTGTTTGTCTTTTCATGATCTGCCAAGTCTAATTGTTCTGGCTTCTAGTAAGAGTTAAATGTTTGATTAGACCCTGAACCCATTTGTCTTGGTATCCATAAAGGTCTTATCAAACACCATCTTTCAAATGAGATGCTTTCTTTCTTTCCAGTTTCAGCTTCCAAATCTGTACATTCAAATTACAGCATGGATGATCTCAGGTTCCGGTGACATGTCCTTTTCTCCTCCGACAGCTGTTCTTCCATGCTTCTGTCTTCTTCCTGATTGTCACTATCCATTTGGGTTCCATGATTAAACCAAGGTACAGAAAAGCTTTAAAAAAATTGGTTGAATCTTCAAAAAATATCAACATTATACCCGGCTTCTAAAGTTATCTTTGTCTTCTTAAAGTTCAACTGAAATCCTGCTTTTATTTCTCCTGCTTTGACCTACATTAGTAATCATTTAAAGCTGTTCCAATCCCCCCCCCGCATGTCCTAAATTACTGATTAGAGACGGGCACGAAACAAACTTTTTAGTTTGTTTCGTTATTCCTTGTTCATCTCGTTACATAACGAAACGAATAACGAACCCCGAGTGGATTTAGAACGAAACGAAACGAAACGAACGGGGAAAAATTGGTACCCTACCTGGTGCTGGCCTTGGAGGTCCGGTCTTCCTGGCTGCAGGGAGGGGTGACCAAGGGGGAAAAAAGCCGATGGGCCCACGCTACAGCTGTAGCGCAGGCCACGTGGTCAGCAGTTTAAAAAATAAAATAAAAATTAGATTAAATTAAATCAAAAAATTAAAAAGGAGCACCGACCTGGCCCCAGGGGTGGCCGGGTTGGTGTCCTAAAATAAAGAAAAAATAAAAATAAATAAAACCAGCACTGACCCGGCCCCAGGGACTGTGTGGTCGGCGCTTGAAAAATAAAAAAATAAAAAAGGAGCACTGACCCGGCCCCAGTGGTGGCCGGGTTGGTACCTTAAAATAAAGAAAAAATATAAAAAATAAAAGAAGCCATGTGGTCGGTGCTTGCCAGCACCTCAAAAAGCCCCTGGCACAGGGGCCAGATTCGCCCTGCCTCCGCTGCCGCTACCGCCACAACCCAGTAAGGATGATTGAAGATGATGATGATGTGGATGTGGATGAGGGTGAATATGCTGGCAGTCCAGTTTGTGCAGTTGTTGTCAACGTCTGTTTTTTTTTTTAAAATGAATGTTTTTTCCCACTTGCACGTTGTCAAATGGACTGCATCGAGCAAAGCAGGAAAAACAAATAACGAAGCAACAAACCAATGAAATGATTTTTTTTTAAAAATCATTAAAAATGAACCAAACCAAACCAAACCGTAAAACGAAAAAAAACAAAACAAATCGCCATTTTTCCGGTTTGTGACCATCTCTATTACTGATGTTTCTTCTGCCAATGTGCACTGATTTAAAAATCTAGATCTAATCTAATGTTCTTCATAAACTACGTCCTCCATAGTTTTGGCTCCTTCCCTCTTCTGCATTTATTTATTTATTTATTTATTTATTTATTTATTTATTTATTTATTTATTTATTTATTTATTTATAATTTAATTTAATTTAATTTAATTTAATTTAATTTAATTTAATTTATATACATCACCATCTAGCAACATGGCTACCCTGCATCCTTTATATTATTTCAATTTGCAACTGTTTCTCCTTTTTTTCTGTCCTAACAGCAACCTTTTATTCAGATTTTAGGTTGGCCATCAGGACAATCAAATGGACACCTGTTGTTGTTTTTTCTAGAGCAATCCACAGCTGTACATGATGCACACAGCCAAATGTTTGCTGTAATCGATAACACGTCACACAACTTTTCTTCTAAAAAGTGTGCAGTTTCTATACCGCCCCATATCGCATAATAAAGCACTCTCTGGGCAGTTTACAGTTTAATTCTGCAGGCTACACCTTCCACATCCCACCTTCCCAAAGAGTTCATCCACTTCAGAAGGATGGAAAGCTGAGTCAGCCACGAGCCAGCTACCTGAGCCCATTGGGATCAAACTCAGGTTACGAGCAGAGTCTTGACTGCAGCGCTGCAGTTTAGCCCCCGTGCCAGAAAAACTCTCCTTTCCCAAGGATTTCAATACTTTTCAAATGTCGCATCATTGCTTTCTTGATGACAAAAAAAGAAGAAGAAGGGGGGAGGGGTTGACTTTTGAAAGGTAACCCATTAATCCCAGGCTCTGAACTGGGGGAGCGATTCTCACCAAATATCGCTGGCCTTGGTCTGCATGCACTCCTGCTGCATTGGACGGACACAGCACCGGCAGAGACAATCCCAGCAGTAATCGGTGCCGCAGTAGCAGCCGGGACACCATCCAGACCTGTAGCAACACCACCAGGCCAGGCCACCACCGAGAAGGCCCAGTGCAAGGAGGCTGAGGACAGGCCCTCCGATGATCCAGCCAGTGCCGATGCCTGAGGGGAGGCAGGAAAAAGGAAAGTTAATTGTAGACAAGCATCCCTCTTTTGGGGCCCGGGGCCCAAACGTCGAGTCTGCGTCTCGAATCGTTTGCCCCTCCCCAAAAAGGCTGGGACCCCAAGACCCGGTCTGCACCTGCACTGCACAGAGGACAGGCCAACACATGCGCAGAGAGAGGGAGGAGAAGCCGGGCTGGCACATGAGCAGAGGGGGTGGTGGGGCAGGTTCCCTTCCTAGAGCCAGCTCCACGCATAGATAGATAATAGATAAATCTTTATTTTCATTGCCCAGTGCAGAACAACGAGACTGAAAGAATCTACATCAGTTTTTACAGCACCTAACAGTACAACCATACATAAATATCTATCCCCCAACCCACATACACACATTTAACCCACTAACAACACACTTGAAAAACTCTTTAAAAAACTCTTTAAAAAACCCTCTAAAAACTCTAAAAACGAATTACAGAAGCTCCCACAGAAACTGCATTTCGCTGCATTCAAAGCCGGAACCACTCTTGGATAGAAACTATTCCTCAAGCGGCTAGTCCTGGTCTTAATGACCCTGTTATCTCCTCCTAGAGGGCAGAAGCTTGAAAGAGATCATGTCCAGGGTGTGTGAGATCCTGCACAATCTCTAGCGCTTTCTTATAACACCTGGAATCATAGATTTGATCTAAAGTACGGAGAGCACACCCAGTTATTATCTCCGCAGTCTTTAACAACCTTGGACAATCCCAGCAGTGGCCTATCAGATGGGCGGGCGGGCGGGTAGAGGAACCAGCAGCCAGTTCCCTGAGGATGATGGCAGTTGTCATGGCAAATAGAAAGGCCCATCTCTAAGAGGGACTCTAAAACGCCACTTGGGAAAATGAGTTTGAGTCACCTGCCAAGTCGTCAGGGCGACTTTAGACAAAGTCACCAGCGACCTGTGACTCAAGAGTCTCCCCTGCTGAGAAAGACCATGTAGGGTGGGCCAGACGGGGGAGGGGGAGAACCGCAGGCCCAAATAAGACCCCCATACTCCCGTTTTGAGTTACTGTAATTTAAAAAACTTTAGTTGATTTAGTTACTTTGCAAAATAATACAATTACAGTATACTGTATTTCAGTAATGCTGTCAGCATGGGAAGAAGAAATATGATACCTAATTACAGCTGAATCTTCTTTATAACTGGTTAGTTTGAACGATGTCTTGCAGTACATTTACATATAGTATGGGATTTAAACTTCACTCAGCCCGCCTTTCTCCTTGAAAAGGGTTCAAGGCAGCTTGGATCGTTAAAAGACAATACAATAGGACCCCGGTATCTGCTGCGGATTGGCTCCAGGCCTCCCCATGGATAACAAAAACAGTGGATAAAAGAGAACAACCCTCTAAAAACTGCTGTTTTGTGACAGTAGCTTGCTTTATGGTTGCTGTTCTACGACAGTAGCTTGCTTTACAGTTGCTGCTTGTGACAGTAGCTTGCTTTGTGGCTGCTGAATTATTTTATTTATTCATTTTTCCTCTCCCTCATCCATGGATAACTGAATCAGTGGTTAATGAATCAGTGGATACGGGGATCCTTTTGTATTTAAAATATAAAAACAAAAAGGAATTAAGCAGTATTATATTTTAAAAATGGGAAACAAAATCAATTCTAAAAATGCATTTAAAAGGAACAAGGCACAATAATCCATGTAAAAAAAAACCTTCTCAGATAGACAGCCACAAAGGGAAAGCCTGCTTGAAAGGGTCGAGCCTGCCTGGCTTCCAGTGGGAGGGAGTTCCACAATCTGGGAGCAGTGACAGAGAAGGTTTTTTGCTGTGTCCCCATCAGATGGACCCTCAAGGGTGGTAGAACAGAGAGAAAGGCCTCTCCTGGTGATCTTAACCTCTGGGCATCTTACCGTTATTAAATAAAATCTCCACCGAGCAGTAGGCTACGCCCACATTATTGCCCACCGTGCACTGGTAGGTGCCCATGTGGTCCTCCCCCAAGTTATGGATGTGAAGGTCTCCTGGGACAGAACCTGTGAGATAGAAAATGGAATAACTGAAGAGCTGATGGCCAGGTTAAGTATAATCGGAAATAGGAATCAACACAAAATGGAAAAATAGGGTTTCATTTCGTTTCATTACTTATTTCATTTTATTTTGTTACTAACAAATCTTTAACAGATTTTTCATAATGAAACAAAATGAGCAACTAAACGATTTGGAAGCTGCCGCCACCCAGCTGAATTTTTTTTTAACAGGACGGGCGCCCTCCCTCCCGACAGCCCGACCTGTCAAAAAAAATTCACCTGGGAAGTGGGGCGGCAAGGGAGAATGAACCGTTTTGTTTCAACAGTAAAAAAGTGGCATTTCATTTCATAACAAAACACTGCTGTTTAGTTATGTTACAAAGTGTTTCGTAGCCTTATGACACGATGAAACTGTGTCATTTTTTGTTTTGTGCCCATCTCTAGTCAGAAACATCGGGTACTGGAGTTTGAACAGATCTCTTCAGAAAATATTCAGTTAAAAAACAACACAGAGACCAAATTGACATGCTGCTATTTTAGGCACCTTAATTTATTTGGAATGTTTATCTCATAACTCATGGGGTTGGCAACTGAAGGGGGCAAAGGGGTGATCAATCAGGAGGTAATGATCAAGTGGGAGGGCAACCAGACTATCAAAGCAATGGTTGGATGAGCAGGTGGGGGCAAGACAAAACGAGAGAAAATCACCCTTGACTTAACTCGCGCAGGTCTAAGCTCCAACCAGGAAGTAGCCTCCGACACGTCATCTTTCCCTCTCCCCGGCGCTGTCCAATCAGGAGCTATGGAGGGACACGCATCATCCCGCCTCCCTGTCTGACTGGCCAGTGCCAGGGAGAAGGAACAATGAGGTGTCAGAGGCTACTTCCTGGTTGGAGTTTAACCCCACGCGAGGTAAGGCAAGGTAAGTTAATGGGTGATTTCGTTTCGGAGGGTGGATCCATGTTCCGAACAGCAGTTGTGCTGCCGTGATTTGTTTAGGAACTGGACCCATTCCGAATCGAAAGGCCCATGCCTAATGGCTATCAAATGGTGACATGACTCTCACCTGCATGTAATGGGAAGCCATGGCTTATGCCTGGTTCCTTCTGCATTTCCTCTGGCCCTGCCACAGTGAATCTTGACAGAAAACATGCCCTTGTCTTTTCAAGGGAACAACCTCTTCCTGCTTCATGGCTGCTGTCACTCACCCATCGATCCTCCAGGTGGAAGCCAGTCCCTGAACTGCTCTCCCTGGGTCATGGCCCAACGGTAGTTGAGGGGTGGGGACCCCGCGGAAGAAAAGCAGCGCAGTGTGATGTCCTGCCCGTAGGCCACGTTACCAATGATCCAGCATTGGGGGACCGCTGGCCGCTCTGGGTGGAGAGGGAGAAGGAGAAAATAATAATGGTGTCATAGTATTGTCATCACTGCTTGGGATCATTGGCAACTTTATTATTATTATTATTATTATTATTATTATTATTATTATTATTATTATTATTATTATTATTATTATTATTATTATGTACCACTGTAGTCTTAAAATAATTAAAAGTGTGTGTGTGTGTAAAAAATGAAACCATCTCGAAAGCACTGAGCTGTGAACTAAAAGTGTTAAAAGTGTCTACAAAGCAACCAGCTGAGTCTGAAAGCAAGACCAATGTCAAACAACTGAGGGTATTTGTACACGACCCCTAAACTCCGCAGCAAATGGCTGCCAGCTCCGGAGCTTACAATTGTTTCCCCACCAGCTCTGGAGTTTGCAGGAAACTAAGTGCGACCACGCCCACCTAAGCGTGTCCCAGTGCACTTTTCATGTACCTGCTCTAGGAGGGTGAAAATCCCCAGGTCCGGATTTAATCTGGTGAGTGTGGGGCTCTCCTCGCTTCTGTTTGGTTTTTTTTGCCTCCCGCCCCTTTGGGGAGGCAAAAAAACCCTTTGGGGCGGGAGGCAAAAAAAAACAGAAGAGAAGGAATCAGGACAACGACGGGGCTCCGGGCAGCTTTGGAGGTGAGCCTCCATTTTTCCTCTCTTTTTTCCTCCCTCCCCTCACGCAGACAGGAGCAAGGAAGTGCGGAGGGGTGGGGACGCAGAAAGAGCAACGAACCCCCAAGATACCTGGTCCGAATTTAAGTGGCCAGCGGATCTTAGGGGTCGTGTGAAAAGGCCCTGAAATAACACTGCCTTGCAAACATATCTTTTCTCTTGGTAGCTGATACTTGAGCACATGTAAACAAATGAAAAGAAAATACAAAACACTGAGGGGGAAAGCCTCTTAGACTGTGAAGCACTTGGAACACCAACATTGCAGACGTAGCTGACCCCGTTTGTTCACTACACAGTCCTGCCTCTTTGCTTACTTTGCAAAAACCTGCCCAAGTCAATTCCTAAGGAACCAGTTTGTGTTTCTCCAGCTGCTATCCCACGACCACTAAAATCCACTTCAAACTGCTTGAAGATGCAGTTAATAAAATTGTGTCCCCCACAACCAGCAGACTTTAAAGGGGGGGAATGCGACCACACCCACTGGAGTGCAACCCAGCGAGTTTTACAAGTACCTGTTCTCAAGGTGGTACAAAGCTTGTCTCAGTTCTGATGCAGATTTTTAACTGGTACTTGAGTCCGTGGGGACTCAGAAAATCCACATCAAAACTTTTTCGTTCCGCTGTGTTGTGGCTACCGCTCAGACGGACACAAAATATGCAGTTCTTTAAACTGCGCCCGTGGGGTCACAGGAACCGTGTTTTCAACCATGTGACCGTTGCAGGGATGGAATCCACATTTTACTTTGATCCACATTTTCCAGCCGTGGGATAGCAGCCTAGATTGGATCAATTTGAAATATAGGTCAAGAGTTTGTTTCTTTGCTAGTTTGCTTCCTTATAAAAAAGCAATAGAAGGCGAGAGGACACACCTGTTACACCTCCTTGGGACTAATCCTTGTCAGATATGGGACCCCGGGAGATAACCCAGAGAGTCTAAAAGTTGTTATTTAAATAGGTGCTCAGTTCTGAAAGTGCATCAACCTGACTTCTTCCAGCTGTAGTGGTTGCCTCAATTGCCCTCTTGAGTGAAAGCGATAAAAGAGTCACCTTGTACAGTGATGGTCACTTTGTGGCTTGCCTCCGTGGTTTTCTTCACTGTGCATTCGTACGTGGCCGAGTCGGTGATCTGCACATCCCGTAACTGCATGGAAGCATCGTACCGACTGGGATCTGGGGAGGTGAACCCCACCCGCTGCTGGAGATCAGGAGACCCCGGGTAGATAATCTTGTGATCATGGTAACTAAGGAGCTTATGAGGAAAAACAAATCAAATTTTAAAAAAACTTTAATGGCATAAATAAAACACATATATAAAATACATTCAGCAGCACCTAATTTAGGTTTAGGTTTTCTAGCAATAAGTAAGGCAATAATTGCAACTGACAATCAAACATAGCTCAGAGTGGGAGTATTGATACAGACTGAGGTGTTTCAGCGTGGTTCACTATGTATGTCATAAAACCCATTACTTGCTTCACCCTGTCTTCCACTAGGTCATTTAACATGAAACGCATTATTTCTGCATCTGGCCATCTTTTCACCTTAGACAATATTGGGCCCAGGTATTGCATGCGGGGTACAGAGTAGCGAGGGCAATACAAACACATATGTGCAAGAGACTCAATTCCTCCCAAATCGCATGAGCAATTTCTCTTGTTATACGGAATACCTTGGAACCTACCTGCTAATAGTGTTGAAGGCATTACATTAAATCTGGCCAGTGAATAAGCTCTGTGTTGTTGTGGTGATTGTAATAAATGAAGATATCTAGCACTCTGGCCTTGTCTAATTGGAATTAAATGGTTTAGGGGTGAGCAAGTCTTATTTGCTGCACTCAGGAGGCCCTGAAATTCATATCGAGTAACCTGCGTTTAATTATGTGAAATGCCTCCTTTTGGGACAGAGAGCCAAGTGATTCCAATGATAGACCTAATATTGAAATTTTCTTTTCAATGTAGTTAGGAAAAAACAAATGAAATGGTTAAACCCCAAGAATGTTTAAAAACCCAGTCTCCACAATGTAAACCTAAGAAACATTTTTAAAGTACTATTTTGGTACATTTTGTTATTTCCCTAGCCTAGTCCATGTCCCCCCGAGTGAAAAAACAAGAAACTCAGGGCACCCTAGAAAGACGGCCTGATGAAAATTTTCCCACTTTGGAATGAGCGAAACTGCTTTTAAGACAAGGTTTTACTCTAGGGTGATGAGATGGAAAAGATAAGAGGATTATTGTATGTTTAAAAGAGGAAAACTTCAGCAGATGCATCTTTTAATGCAAGCCACAACCCGCTGAAAAGGCTTCCATCTACAGCCACACACACACAAAAAAAAGGTTACAAAGTCTCCTTCTTTTTCATCTCATCATCTGGTCTTAACAATGAAATGCCATCAATTCAATTCTGATTCATGGACAACCTTTTCAGAGTCCCATCCCCACCAACAGATATAGTTTGCCCTTCCGTTCTTCTGGAGGAACCCTGATATTGTGCATCTTTGCCCAAAACTGTTTTTTTTTTCTCCTGGGAAGCGGGAATCATACGAAATGCCAAGAACTGCATCCTGGGAAATTTTTTATGGGAGACTCTCCACAGGATTTGAACAAGGGTTTCTCTGCAAGCTAAAGACCTAAGATCCACTCAAATGCTATTGATTTGTGTGTACTCACTGTGTATCTTTAGCTTCCCACCCCCACCCCCACCCCCACCCCGGTCCCAGTTTCACCATCTTTCACCATAGAGACAGCAAAAACCCTGGGCAGCTCTCCTGTCTGTAGGGGGACTTTGATGTGAATGGAACCCTGATTTTCCAGGTTCTAACACACTTAGAGAGATCTGTGCATTAGTGGAGAGTGCATTTTAGTATTGATCAATGTTTTCAGATGCAGTAGTACCCCAGTATCTACTGGGTGTCATAGTATTGTCATCACCGCTTGGGATCATTGGCAACTTTTATTATTATTATTATTATTATTATTATTATTATTATTATTTTTATTATTATTTGATGTTTTATTATTATTATTATTATTATAAATAAATAAATAAATAAATAAATAATATTTTAATATCCTTATTATTATTATTATTATTATTATTTTATTATTATTAACCATAAATAAATCTTAATATCATATAGAATTCATTCATTCATTCATTCATTCGTTTATTCATTCGTTCATTCATTCGTTTGTTCGACATTTTGCTTTTTGCTTTTTAAAAAATTATTATATTTTAAATGCTATTCATTTTATATTGTGAGATGCCTTCATTCCCTTTATTGAGAGAAAAGTAACCAACCAACCAACCAACCAACAAACAAATTTAGAAGCAACAAAATGCAAACGATCCCATTTTAAAACTTCTGCTATCTAGTCAGTCACTAAATTAGAGAAAGCCTGCCTGATGAGTAAAGCTTTTGCCTGCTTGTGGAAGGACAGCAAAGATGGGGCCAGCCTGGACTCTAGTGGGAGGGAGTTCCAGAGTCTGGGAGCAGTGACCCTCTCCTGTTGTATCCCCCAAAAAAATCCTTCCCAAGAAAAGCCTGAGAGGAAATTCTCACCTTCAGAAGAAAGTTCCACCAAATTCAATGAGGCTAGCTTTTATATGTGAAGACATCTGGTCACAGAGTACCAGAAGTCCTACTAGAAATGATGGGAAGAATGTCCATCCTGAGCTGACCCTCCCAGGGCGCCTTCATTTTGGATCCCAAATAAATGAAAACCAATGGATGATGATGATGATGATGATGATGATGATGATGATGATTGATGATGATGTTGTTGTTGTTGTTGTTGTTGTCATAATCACCAAATTATCACACAGCAGACTAGACAACTATGCTGGATTTTGTATTACAAATCACTAGTTGAACGCTTCCCAAGCGTTTAGGATTACGTGATGTATCAGCAAATTATGCAAGATCCTGATATTGGGTATTATTGTTGTTGTTGTTATCATCATCGCCGCCATCATCGTCAAATTATCACACAGCAGACTAGACAACTATGCTGGATTTTGTATTACAAATCACTAGTTGAACGCTTCCCAAGCGTTTAGGACTACGTGATGTATCGGCGAATTATGTGATATCCTGATATCAGGTGTTGTTGTTGTTGTTGTTGTTGTTGTTGTTGTTGTTGTTGTTGTTGTTGTTGTTGTTGAAAAAATGAATCCCAGTGGCACAACGTTAGCCCCTCCATCTTTCAAATACATAAACAACGAAGGGCGGGCTTTTAGCCTTGAGCAACTCACGGGGCTGTCCTGGGGGACAGGGCCAGGTTTCACTTGCTTCCACTGGATATCCCAGTCGCTGTCAGGAGTGTTGTCTTCTGGATCTGAAGTGAAGGGGCACCCCAGCTTCACAGACTCCCCTTTGGGCAAGTAGATGACCTTCTGCCCGTCTTCGTTGATCTTGACACCAAGACCTGCGGCTGAAAGGAAGACGGGGGTGATCTTGCCAATCCGGGAAAGAGCAACGGATGGCGTGGTCTTTGGGGAGAAAAGAGTCAACAGACTGGAGCAGCAGGAGAAGCCCTCAGCTTCAGCTGGACCACAAGGCAGTCAGTTGCACCTTTCACTTCTCAGTCTCCTTTCCCTGCACTGTTTTCACTCCAATCTGCTTATTATTGTTGTTGCTCGTTAAACACAACATGCAGTCAGACCCTGCTGCAGTCCTTGTTTTTATAGTCCCGCCAGGCTGTTTTGCATGAACTTGGAGGTTACACTTGCCACAACAGCATACCAAGTGTTCTGATCCAGTCTGTGAAATGGAAGGCACCTTCTGTTTACAGTTGCACAGATGTTCCTGGACTGCAACTCCCAGAAATCCTGGCCAGCTCAGCTAGTCATGAGGACTTCTGGGAGTTGCAGTCCAGGAACATCTGTGGACCCACAGGTTGAGAACCACTGGTTTAGACAGAATAGGTCGCTGTTGCTCTAGGATCCAGGGCATCTCTGAAAATGCCAGTTATGAGAGAAAAGCAGGGGAAAAGAAAAGAAAGAATGAACCACGCAAATATGTGGATTTTTCCTGGTTCTCTACTCCAGAGTACAGACTCCGAGCTCCCAGAATCTTATAGCCAGCAAAACTAGTTACAGTGGTTCCCCGCCCTTTCGCAGTTCATATACTGTGTCCTGCTATATTGCAGGACCCCAAAAGGGCTTGAGGGAGGGGGGAAGGTTTTAAAAGCTAGGGCTTTTTAAACCTTCTCCCCTTCCCCAAACCCCGGGCTCCAGCTGATTGGTGCTGGGATGGGGAAACAAAAGGTTTTTCTCCCCCACCCCAGCGCCAATCAGCTGGAGCCCAGGGCTTGCCTCCATGGAGGCATTGCATGCCGCTTTTCCCCACATCCCGGGTGCAGGGGAGTGGTGCACAATGTTTAAAATGGCTTTCAGCAAGGGAGCCAAGCACTTGATGAAAGCATTTTAAACATCACGCACTGCTTTCCAGCATCCTGGGAGCCAAGTGCTTGGCTCCTTTACTGAAAGCTAGTTTAAATATTGCACACCGCTCCCCCTCCCGGGGTGCTGGGAAGCAGTGAGCAATGTTTAAAATGCTTTCAGCAAGGGAGCCAAGTATTTGGTTCCCTTGCTGAAAGTCATTTTAAACATCACACATAGCTCTCCTGCACCACCACCCGCAGCACGGGGGAGCAGCGAGCAATGTTTAAATGTGTTAAAGCAGTGGATCCAAGCTGGCTCCGTTGCTTAAAGACTTTTTAAACATTGCACGCACACCCCCAGGCCTTACCCGACCTACACCCACATATCGTGGGTCTGGTCGGTCCCTAACCCCTGCGATAGACGGGGGGTTACTGTTCTCTCTAATGACACAACTTTATAATAATCATTACTATGCTTAATCTTAGCCAAAAGGCTGAGAAGCAATGGAAAATTAATGGAAACCCAATCGGACAAGTAAAATATTTCCAATGTTTAGGCCTATTGTTTCATTATTATTTAACATGGTCCTGCTACCGTAAGGTGGCCATCTCATCTATGAATCAACTCTCTTCAATATCTCATTTTCATTGTCCACAGCGATCATCAATATGTTCCTGCAGCACTCCTGTTTTTTTCAAACTAAAATTACTAATCAACTTCTCTTCGGGGGCCCTGTATGGATTGCAGCCATTGATTATGAAATAGATTGCGTAGCTGCCTCCTTTCTACACAAGCTCTTAGGTGTCCTGAGTAGAGATGGGCACGAAATGAACAATTTTTCGTTTCTGTTTTTGTTTTTTCATTTCATTACGTAACGAAATGACAAACAAATTTTGTCTCTAAAATGAAACAAAACGAACAGAAACACCGGAATTTTTGTCGTGCGTTTCGTTTCCCTTACTGCAATATGAGTGAATTGCTTAAAATCCTAAAAAATAACAAAAATTGAAATAAATGGTAACAAAATGGTAACGAAACGAACGAAAATGAAAACTTTTTTTGCAAAAATTGCAAAAATGGAAACGAACCAAAACGGACCCTCCAAACGACAAACAACAAACGAAATGCCATTTTTCTGATTCGTGCCCATCTCTAGTCCCGAGAGTGATCAGACTTGCAACATTATTCAGTGAAAAATGATGTTTATTTTCCAACTACCCTTCCCTGGCTATCTACTATTAACTTCTGGCTTTGCGTACACTTTCAAATGCCCCCTCAAATCTCTGCCGGCTGATCTATTAAGAGATTCTGCCACTGCCACTTGGAGCTCCATTATAAGCTCCAAAATTACTTCAATTGGTATTAACCTGGATTCTCTAATTGTGGAGAAATTCAACTTTACCATATCGTTCGTCAGAGAATCCTTGATATGGAGTTTCAAACTCTGGCACAAAATTCCAACCCAGTTCTGCTCTCCCCGCTTATATGGCTTACCCCTTTTTCTGTATCTGGCACCAACTATTTTTCCAACCTTACCAATCCATTATGGTGCAGGGCAGCTGCCTAGATGCCCTAAGCACATCCAATCTCGCCTGATTTCGGAAGCTAAGCAGGGTCGGGCCTGGTTAGTACTTGGATTGGTGACCACGAGGGCGCCTGGAGTAGGAACTGGCAAACCACTCCAGTATTCCAGCCAAAAAAAAACTCCATGGACATGGAGTCACGAAGAGTTGGTCACGACTGTAACAACACAACACACACAAAGAGAGCACAGAGCGTTCATGTTAGCTAGACTAAACATCTTCCCCTCTGCAGTTCTTTCTGGCAGGTTTCACAATACAGTGGTACCTCAAATTACGAATTTAATCTGCTCCGAACACATGCTCTTAAGTCGAACTAATCTTAAATTGGGGTACCTATCTAAAAAATAAAAAGAATAAGTTAAAAATAAAAAAGATGAAAAAATTGTAAGTCGAGCAGACCATATCTAAAATTTGTAAGGCGGCAGTTAAAACGCCAACAGTTTTCTGCTCTTAAGTCAAATTTCTCTTTAGTCAAGCTGCTCTTAAGTTGGGGTACCACTGTATTCCCTTTGAGAATCGACTGTGTAAACACTTTTGTTGAACCAGATTCAATCGTACACATTCTTCTCTCCTGCCAAAATTTCAACCAGCCCAGTGCCAACTATTATTGAATTCTCTTACCTCTAATTTCTCAGGTTCCCCTGAGATCTTCACACGACTTCTCTTAGCTGATAAAGAACATGAGCTGACTGAGTGTGTAGCTCAATACCTAGCGATTGTGATTTGTAAGGATGACTCCTTAAGAAGAACCTTGGTATAATCTGGTTGTGCTTATTTTATATTATCAGTAATGCATATGTTTAGTTTAATGCCAATAAAGTTTTTTATCCTTTATCCAGCATGTTTTAGTCTGTGGAACTCCCTGCCACAGGAGGTGGTGATGGCATCTGGCCTGGATGCCTTCAAAAGGGGATTGGACAGATTGCTGGAGGAAAAGTCCATCACAGGTGACAAACCATGATAGGGATGTGTCATCTCCAGGCTTAAAACCAGGGTCCTTCAAGGGCCAGATGCAGGGGAGTGGTATCAGGAGACAGAGATCTAGTCTCGTGCGCTCCCGAACACATTTGGTGGGGCCACTGTGAGATACAGGAAACTGGACTAGATACACCTTTGGCCTGATCCAGCAGGGCTCTTCTTATGTTCTTACCATCTGGAAAAGTTTTGTGTCATCAGCAAACTTGGCCACCTCACTGCTTATCCCTGTATCCAGGTTATTTATGAACAGACTGAAAAGTACCAGTCCCAGGACAGATCCCTGGGGCACTCTCTACATGCAGAACGTTGCACTTGTCCTTCTTAAATTTCACTCTGTTGATTTCAGCCCAATGTTTGGAATTTTGGAATTTTTTCCTGTCTCCTATTCCACCCCATTTTGTGTCACCTGCATTTTTTTTAATGTTCTGTATTCCCTGCACTACTCATCCAGGCCATTAATTTTAAAAAGTTGAAGAGCCCTGGTCTGAACCTCGGGTACCTCACTTGTTACCTCCTCCCAATTTGCGAAAGGAGCCATTCATAATAACTCTCTGGGCATGATTCTGTAGCCAATTGTGTATCCACCTTAAACTTGATTTTATCCAGCCCACATCTAGTTGCCTTGCTAATCAGGATATCGTAGGGGACTTGGTCAAAGGCTTTGCTGAACTCAAAGATTTTACACAGCATTCCCACCATCTACCAGGGAGGTTCCACGATCAAAAAATTAGATAAGACGAGTCTGGTAGGAATTGTTCCTGACAAATCCATGCAGGCTTCTAATTATTACTGCCTCGTTTTCAAGGTGCCCTGCAGAGTGATCGCTTTATAATCTGTTTGAGAACGTTCCCTGGGATTGATGCCAGGCCGACTGGTCCTTAAATCCATTCATTCCTTTTTGCCCTTTTTAGATAGAGGGATATTAGTTGTCTTCCAATCATCTGTTACTTCATCATGACTTCAAGAAAATAATAGATAATAATAACAATAAAATTAACTCCAAGTAGTAGAGCGTGTGGCGGTTTCCCACCTCCAGGTATTCCTGGAGGAAGCGGATTGACTAGACCGGTGGTTCTCAATCTTCCTAATGTCACGACCCCTCAACCTCACCCACTGGATTAAAACAACAAAAGCAACCACTATCACAAAGGGTCAAAGTGCGCCGCACAAGGTTGTCAACATCCTTTTAAAATTGAGGAGCACAGAACTGGACACAGGACTCCAGGTGGGGTCTGACCAGGGCAGAATAGAGGGGTACCATCACTTCCCTTGATCTAGACACTATGCTTCTGTTGATGCCACCAAGAATCACATTGGCTTTCCTGGCCGCCGCAAGATTATTTTGTTAGAACAATCTCTCTGTGTCTCTTTCCCTGTCGTGTTGTTTGTTGTGGCTAATCATACCTGTTCCTACAACTGCGGTTGTGTTAAATTAGGATAATAAAGCATACGGAAATAATTAAGAATATCTCTGTAACTGGTTTCCCAACTCTGTCTAATAATTAAAATGATGGGACAGCCTTTGTTCCGGCAGTCCGGAACAACCTTGATTTTCTGGTCCTCACTTCCCATCCGTCTCCTGACACAGTAAGAGGAAATGGGCCAAGAAAACGGTGCAAGCAATGGGGAATGTTTCGTTGGAGTCAGCCCGTTCAAAGCACCAGCTCGACAGTCTGTTTGCGGTGTCAACACAGGCGTATTCTGGCTGTGCTAAGCCCTGTTCCAGCGTTCTTGTTTTTGAAACTCAACTCTTGCAGATATTGGAAAACCAATTCTCAATTTTGTTTGCGGAGTTACTTGAGAAGCTATGGCTGCCCGGAGAATGATCTCATACTAAGCGAGATCACAGAGGCCATCCGTCCATTTCACTTAGCGCATCACTGGGGCAGAAAGGTTTCTACCCAGAACTATCCACAGATTAGATCAGGAACTTTTTGGCCGAAAAGGAAGAACTTAGGTCCTCCCATTAGAAAGTGAAAAATAAAGTTCTAGATCTTATCGTTCAGCATTGAGGCTGACTTGTTGTGAATAAAGAAGGTTGCCTTACAATCGTGCTGAGTTTTGGCTCTTGCCCTAAAAAGACTAAAACAGTTTTTTTGCATGCCTGCTTTTCCACATATCATTTTTACATGGACAAAAACAGATAACTGCCTTATATACAATGTGAGCCATTGGTACATCAAGCTCAAAATTGCCTACATTGACTGGGAATATTTATTTATTTATTTATTTATTTATTTATTTGCCCACCTCCACCTAAAACATCAGCTAAGATTCAGAGGCAGCCCTTCCCCTCTTGGTCTCCTTCAGGAGGAGGGGACCTCCGGAATGCACATTTGTTGGACTTGATCTGGTCCCAGTGGCCAACAGAGAACAGCAACTGCATTCCAGCAGCAGTGGAAAAGGCGCAGGGGTTCCAGAATACAGTACTGGCTTGAGCAGCCAAGAGGAGACATCAAGTAGATGTCTCCACATGTTCTGAACCACAACTCCCAAAATTCCAAGCCTGTATTGCCAACGACAAAGGACTGTGGGGGTTGTGGTCCAAAACATCTAGAGGGCTGAAGTTTGGACACCACTGGAGTAGACCATGCAGTACTTTCAGTTCAAATATTGCCATTGGTTTTAATACTTCAGTTGTACTTTTGCTATTTATGTTGCAATTAGTATTTATCATTTTGTGGAATTTGGCTTTAATCGCTTGCTTTGTCACGAACAGGGCAGTATATAAATTCAACTAATAAATAAATAATATTTTATATTCTCAAAGGCTTTCACGGCCGGGATCTGATAGCTGATATGAGTTTTTCGGGCTGCTTGGCCGTGTTCCGGAAGTTTTTTTCCTGACATTTCGCCAGACTCTGTGGCCAGCACAGCCTTACTCACTCTATACCCCAGAGCACAGAGGCTGTTACCCCATGTCAACTTTGTACCACATCAAAGTAAAATGTGTATTTTATTTTGTTGTGGTCATGTGGTAGAAAATGCAGTAAATGCTTTTTAATGTTCCGTACCTTATGTGACCCCACATGTGGGGTCCGAATCAAAGTTTAATTTTTGTCATTGTTTTTGCATTGTTCTTTTATGTTTTTTTTAAAAACATCTGTGTCCATATACCAATATATCGACTTTCAACTATCATATATCAATTGCCAAATACACTTTTTTTTGCTTTTTCCCATGCATAATGGCTTAAGTGTTTGCAAACGAAAGTAAGTGCAATGTGGAATAATGTGTGTGTGTGTGTGTGTGTGTGTGTGTGTGTGTGTGTGTGTGTGTGTGTGTGTGTGTGTGTGTGTGTGTCAGGAATACTGGAGTGGTTTGCCAGTTCCTACTCCAGGCGCCTTCAGCACCTGGTATTCCCTGGTGGTCTCCCATCCAAGTACTAACCAGGGCCAACCCTGCTTAGCTTCCGAAATCAGGTGAGATCGGATGGGCTTAGGGCATCTTCTCTCTCTCTCTCTCTCTCTCTCTCTCTCTCTCTCTCTCTCTCTCTCTCTCTGTATATATATATATAAATCAGGGGTGTCTAAACTTTGGCCCTCCAGATGTTTTAAACCACAACTCCCAGAATTCCAAACATGTATTGCCAATGACAAAGGACTGTGGGATTTGTGGTCCAAAACATCTGGAGGGGTGAAGTTTGGGCACCACTGCCATAAATCATCAACAAGGAACTGTGCCTTTTCTGTAGCAGGGCCTCGGTTGTGGAACCAACTCCCAACTGAGAGTCGACTGGCTCCCATGCTATCTATCTTTAAAAAACATCTGAAGACATGGCTTTATAAATCTGCTTTCCCTGATCACTAATTCTTCTTTTCATTACTCACTCTTTCATTCTTATGCCATCTGCTGATCTTTGTTTTCTGAATGTGTTTACTATTTTAATGTAGATTTAGTCATGTGTAATTTTTTTCACTTGTTATTTATACAATGTATATTGTTTCATTTTTATGCTGTATTTGGTAAACCACCCAGCGTAGCTGTGCTTCCAGATGGCATAGTATAGAAATCCAATAAATAAATCATAATAAACACTTGTGCAATGCTGTCTCCATTTTCTGCTTCCTTTCCTCACAGGAACTCATCTCCGCCATCTTGCCACACCTTTGACATAACTCTTAATTCTGGGCTAAAACAATTAACTGCCATAGGCAAAATTTAATTGACAGGATACCTCGCCGTCCCTGAAGGCACAAGGCCCAAATTAGTATCGGGTGCAGGACAAGCTGTACTCCAAAAGAAGTCCAGAGAGGAATCGTTGACGAGCATAGAGATTAATCTTCAGTACTGCAGTCAAGACTCTGTTTGTGGCTAGCGATGGGCATGAATCAGAAAAATGGTGATTTGTTTTGATTCATGATTCATCATGGTTAACAAATTACAAATCACAAATTCGTGATTTCCCCCCTGACAAATTGACAAATGGATGTATAAATTTGTTTTTAAAATTTAAACCCCTATAAAATGTCCTTCAAGGCACCTATAGGTGCCAGAATTTTTCCCTGATTCTATTCTACAAGCCCTCCAATTTTAGTGAAGTTTGGGGTTGGGGTGTCTGAATGTATACACCTACAAAGAGGACCACCCCCCAAGAAAGTACCCCATGGCACCTAGAGAAACGAAAATTGCCACAGATGCTTCCCCTAATGCTCACTTACAATCCTTCAAAATCTGTTGAAGATGGAGTTTCAGAGATCAAAATCATATGCCCAACAAGTGGCTCTTTTAGAAGCTAGCTTGGGAAATCCAATCCTCACCAAACCTGGAGGGTCTGTCTTCAGCTCTGGTCTCTGTTGGTGCTGGGGGGGGGCTTTTCTGGAGAGCTCTTTGCGGGTTTAAAATTTTGGAAAGTCAATCTACGCCAAACATGGAAGGATTATAGAGGAGAGTCAGGGTGAGCTTCTCTTCAATTTTGGTCCTTCCGGGGGCCATTTTATAGCCCAATGGACTGAAGAATCAAAAAATGCTTTTAAAACATCATTGTTTTATATTCATCTTGGGGGTATTGATTCGCCCAAATGCAAATTGACAAATTATTGACTTTGAGCAAATTTTGTGATTCGTTTTTTAAAATTTGTGCTCATCTCTATTCACAGCCTGGGTTCCATCCTGATGAGGTAACTGGCTCAAAATTGGCACAGGCTTCCTTCCTTCCTTCCTTCCTTCCTTCCTTCCTTCCTGAATCTATAAATTAAATGCCCTTCTTTTTGGGTGGGGGCAATATGTAGCCTGTAAAATAAAATGGTAAACCACCAAGAAAGGGTGGTTTTAAAGCTAGGAGACAGCACATAAGCAGCACACTCTGAAGTGCTATCACTGCTGGCAGTGGACCTGCCATTGGAGATGACTGCTTTACTCTGACTAATGGTGGGGCCAGCCCTGGAGGACACCCATGTTTCACAGCTTTTCTAGCACAGAAACATTTCGTCTTTCCATGTCTCAGTGCCAGAATACAGTATTCTGTTTCCCAAGGGGCAGTGCTGATTCTCTCTGTGTGTTTGACAAAAAGCTAATACAACCAGAGGGGAAAATGACAAAAAGCTAATACAATCAGAGGGGAAATTGCTCTCCACCAGCCATTCGCAATATGAAATATGTTCGTTTATCTTGTTTACCACCCACAAAGCAGGCTCAACTAGGCAGGACACATGCACAGCGTTCCTTGTTTTAATACCAGCAGGAAACGAGGCCCCTCATGTCGTTTTCACAGTGAAGTACTGTATATACTCGAATATGCCTAGTTTTTCAGCCCTAGTTTTGGGCTGAAAAAAGGGGCCCTCAGCTTATATTCGGGTCAGTACTTTTAGCCACTGAGGCAAGTCATCTGTGGCTAAAAGTCATTTTAAACATTGCATGCTGCTTCTCATTACCCCCCCCTCTGCATCACAGGGGAGCGGCACACGATGTTTAAAAAGACATTTAGCTGCTGACCCAATCACTTGCACCAGTGGCTAAAAGTTATTTTAAACATCACACACCACTCCCCTAGCTCACAAAGGAAGAGCTGCCAGACCCTGCTGCATTTCCCACCCTAGACTTATACTCGAGTCAATAGGTTTCCCCAGTTTTGGGGGGTTAAATTAGGGGCCTCGACTTATACTTGGACAGACTTATACTCGAGTATATACGGTACTTTCTACTAGTAAATCAATTACCCATCTCTTTCCTCCTCTCAGTGCTTCTTTAAAAGCTTTCAATGTGTTCAGTAACGTGAGGCCTTCATGCTCCTCATAGCAACCCCATAAAACTGGCCCATGGCCATCTTGTGGCAGCCACTTTATTCCACGTATTTATTTATTTTTACCCCACCTTTCTCCTTCAAAGGACGCAAAGCAGCTTACATCATTAAAATGACAATGCTAAAAAAAATTAAATATACAAAAATATTAAACAAGTACCGTATTATATTAAGAAGGGTTAATAGAATCAATACTAAAAACGCGTTTCGAGTCAACAGAGCACAACAATCCAATGGGGGAAAAACCCTCTCAGTGAGCCAGTCACAAAGGAAAACCCTCGTCTGAGGGATACCGACTGGACGGCATTATCCAGACTGAGTATTATATTTCTTGGAATGCTTACTCCTGTCCATTTCTTGTTTCAACATATTCATTTGTAATACAGAAATTAAATACATATATTTGTACACGTACATAAACAAAAACAATAAAGGAGTCATCAAATCATCAAATCATCGACTTGAAAGAGACCTCATGGGCCATATAGTCCAACCCCCTGTCATGAAGCAACCCCCATCACATTACCCCTGACAGATGGCCATCCATCCTCTGCTTAAAAACCTCCAAAGAAGACTCCACCACCCTTTGTGGCGGGATATTCCATTGCCGAACAGCTCTAACTGTCATGAAGTTCTTCCTAATGTTTAAACTGAATCTCTTTTCCTGTACTTTGAGACCATTGCCCTGCGTCCTAGTCTCTGAAGCCATGGAAAACAAACCAGTCCCTTCTTCAATATGACACCCTTTCAAATATTTAAACATAGCTATCATATCCCCTCTCAGACTTCTTTTTGTAAGGCTAAACATTCCCAGCTCCCTAAGCTGCTCCACATAAGACATTTCTTCCAGACCCTCAGTCATCTTGGTCTCCCTCTTCTGGTCCCATTCAAAACTGTCAACATCCTTTTTCAATTGAGGTGCACAGAACTGGACACAGTACTCCAGATGGGGTCTGACCAGAGCAAAATAGAGTGGTACTATCACTTCCCTTGATCTAGACACGATGGTTCTGTCAATGCAACCAAGAATTGCATTGGCTTTCTTCCAATATATATATTTGCCATAACAAACTAAGAGACAATATGGCATTTCTCCATGAACAAACAGGGATATCTAAGGTCTTACCTAGAAGGGTGCAAATGAAGAAGATGTGAAAGCTCTTTTCCCATGCCATGACCACAGAAGAGAGGGATGTCTGGGCCCCAGTGCAGCGATTGTAGTCAAATATCTAAGACGGCTTCAGGCAGGCAGGATCTGTCCCAAGATGCGCTGGGGTGCACTTAGGTTTTTTTCCCCGGTTCTTTCCTGGGGTTGTTTTGAGTGAGGCCAAGATTCCTTTCAATTGACTAAATTCAGGATGTGGAATGCGTCCAAGTTGCAAAAAAATAAAAAAAAAAATAGCCACACACACTGACAAGACTGAGACCCATCCCACTTCTCTTTGAAGAAATTACGCACACTTAGCAATTAGGCAACAGAGACATCCTTCTGAGCAATTTCTCCAGCGTGGTTGCTGGAGCCAGGATCCTGCAGGCACACATTAGTTCAGCCCCGTTGAAAATCTTGAGAATCTTAAATGTTCATTTATTTACTTGTGTTTCTGAACGGAAACACTTAAGGGAGTGACTCCCAATAACGAGACGCTGATAAAATCAGTATTAACATGTTGTTCAAAAGCCCTTCTGTAATAAGAAACAAACAGGCGCTTTCAACACAAACCCAAATGCCTATTTGAATAAAAAAGATCATTACCAGGGCAGCAGGCATGGGGGTTAACCCCCCTCCAGTTTTCCTTCAGGTGGGGCATTCAACCCTACAGAACCTGGAGCAGCCACTGAGAAGAACCCCTCTTGTATTCTCGAAGGCTTTCACAGCTTTTAACAAAGCCTGGCTTCCAGTACTAAAAGCTGTAGAGTTCAAAAGGTCAAAGTTCACATAATAGAACAGCTAGTGATACCCATCTAGGATCGTTGCTACCCCTGATTGCATTGAAACCTCTTAATCCCTTCATCACAATACAATGACTAACACCTATTTTTCCTGCATAGGACAAGTTTCCTCAACTTAAAAACCCCAATCTCACTCACTTTATAACCCAGAGCACAGAGAGAACTCCTAGTTCCCTGAGTTCCTTGCCCTCTGAAGATGCTGGCCAGATTCTGGTGAAACATCAGGAAAAAAAATTCCAGAACACAGCCAAACAGCCTGAAAAACTCACAACTACTATAGAACCCCTCTTGTTTTTCTATCAAATGCAGCCCCCTACCAAATTTACACCTGAGGCTGGGAAGACCAAAACAAGAGGCTCCATCATAGATCTTAAAAATCTATCCTGTTTTGGACGTGGCTTTATTAAAATTCCATGAGTCCCACGTGTCACCTGAGTGCCTTCTCACTTCTCTGGTTATTCCCTTATTTCTTTTGCTGTCTTCCACACACTTCTCAGTTTATCCAAAGAGTGCAAATTCCAAAAAGTACCCAGTCGCACAGTTCCAGATTCAGGAATATTTGCAGTCTCTCCATCCATACAATTCTGACACATCAAAACATAATAAACTTCTGAACTAAATTCATTGACATCTTTAACACGGCGCCAAAAAATCCTGTGGCCAAAAGTAAATGTAAAGGTCCCTCCACGCACACACACACGTGTGTTAGTCATGTCCAACTCTAGGGGTGGGGCTCATCTCTGTTTTCAAGCCAAAGAGCCAGTGTTGTGCTATGTGGCTGGCATGGCTGAACACATTTCTGCGCATGGAAGACTGTTTACCTTTCAGCTTTTTGCACTGGTACCTATTTATCTACTTGCATTTACAAGCTTTCGAACTGCTAGGTTGGTAGGAGCTGGGATTATCAGTGGGAGCTCGCTCCGCTGTGTGGCACCCAGGATTTGAACCACTGAGTTGCCGACTTTGCAGCCAGCAGGTTCAGCGCTCTAGCCCACTGAGCCACCATGAATAACCTTTTTTTAAAAACCACGAGGCCCCTCCATGTAAATGACAAAATATTGATACAATCTGAAGAGAAACCAGAGTATGATTTTGAAGCTTTCTTTCTAAGACGATAGACGCAATGGATGTTGGAAAAGAGGGTGAACGGGATAATGCAAAACTACCACGGAGAAAAATGGCTGAAGAGATTTTAGAAGAGGAGAACCTGCACAGTAAAACAGTTGTAAAACCGCAGGAGTTCAGCCAAAACCGCTCAATCTCAGGTAACCAGTTTGAGGTTCACTCAGCCTCCCATCCTTCCAAGCCAGCTTTTGGAGGGGGAGAGATGGTCAGACAATTTGTGGCCTGCAGAATTACCTTGTAAACCGTCCAGAGAGTGCTTTAAGCACTGTGGGGCATTGTACAAGAAGCACATTTTTGCAAAGGAGAAAGTGTAAATGAATCCTCATCTGTGATAAGTGTAACAGCTGGGGGGTGGGCAGCAAACCACACCAACAGCAGGAAGCCAGGATCAAGGTGGATTCAGAGGTGTTGTCACACAAGGGTCAAGAAACACCGAGCAAGTGGTCAGCCAGTCCAAAATCAAATATCAAAAAAACACAGTCCCAAGTCTCATGTTGCTGAGGCAAAGAGCAGAGAGTGGCAGCTTCTAGTTTTAAGCTAGCAGCAAGCTCCACCAGCTGCACACCCTGATTGCCTCAGCTCCATCAGGCCCTGGATTCTGTAAAGACTCGGAGCCAAACAAACCCAAACCTGACAGATAGATCCAGTCGCTTTGGAGGGGGCAGGTTTTGTAGAATGAGATTAACATTTGGTAGGTAGATAGACTTATTGTGAGGCCTGAAATGCCTCCCCCACCCCCAGTTTGAAGACAGCTAACATTGCAATTGAGTAAGAACAGGCATGCCCAAAGTTCGGCCCTCCAGATGTTTTGGACCACAACTCCCACAAGTCTTTTGTCAGGCTTGGAACTCTGGGAGGTGTGGTCCAAAATATCAGGAGGGGCGAAGTTTGGACATGCCTTTGGAAGGACTGGGACAATAAAAACACCTCCCTCCCTTCACTTCAGAGGCAGTCCAAGAACATCCAAGCTCCGTGCCTGAAGTAAACTCCCTGGCTTTTTCCATCTTGCCATGGACTATACACCTAAAAAATAATTCCTGGCAAATCCATCTTTTGCCACGTTATTATCTAATGGTACTGCTTTGAGGAAGAGGGCTTTGCCCCCGAAATATTAGCAAGGTTTTGTTATTTATATAGTAGCCTAAAGGTATCACCTGTTCCACTTTTGTACAGTATTTGCCTGGAGTAAGGTAACCCAGTTCCAGTCAGGATCTGAGGTAGAACCATGACATTTAGATTTGAAAGAAGACCAGAAGGTATAAAGAGGTGACAGAAAATAAGGGTCTCTAATGAGACACGTGTTGCCAGGAATCAGTGTCAAAATGGTCATCCGAAATAGGTAATAAGAATGTTGATAATGATTGTTGCGGATACGAATGGCAGAATCCACACAGACATGATGGGAGGGTAGCCGACTCAGAAGGTAATCTTTTTAGATTAGATAGAAGTGCAGGATGGTTCAATATGGAGATGGATAAGAGTTTTGTAGAACACAAGCAATTCCACATGCTTTTAAGAAATTTGGGCAGAAGAAAATTTCCACACAGTGGTTTTTCTTCCACGAGAACAGGGAAAGAAAGTGAGAACAACAACAAAAGGGGAGAAAACTAGATATCTTTTCAAGAAGATCTAAGATACCCAACATACATTTTAAGCCTAGATTAAGAATGCTGAATGAATGACCAACAAGGAAACACACGATCTGACCAGGAGAAAATAAAGAGAAGGTGGGAACAGTATACTGATGACATATGCAGATGAGATAAAAGGATGGCAGACTCCTTTGAAAAGAAACCCTATGAAGAAGAAACAGCAGGTCTAGAAAGTGAAGTGAAAGCTGCTCGGAAAGCGCTAAGAAAAAAATAAATCACATGGGGTAGACGGAACACCAACAGAACTATTCCAACCTACAGTAAATTAATTTGCACTGTATTGTATTCATCAGTTATTGTTAACCACCCAGAGTAACCTTGTTGCCTGATGAGCGGTATAAAAATCCAATAAATAAAATAAATATGAAGGAATGAAGGAAGGAAGGAATATGGAAAACAAAGCACTGGCCCACAGATTGGACATGCTTGATATGCATTCCATTTCACAAGAAAGGAGATGCCAAGAAGTGTGATAACTATTAGAACTAGGGATGGGCACCCTAACAAAAATGAAACACTGTTTCATCGTTTGGTTAACTTACAAATCATTTCATAAACTAACTAAACAAGAGACCCTGTTTTGTTTTGAATAGTGATGAAAAGATCATTTTTGTTAAAAATGAACCGTTTCTTTACTATCTGTAATGGGCTCCCCAGGGTCCAAAGGGCACCTATTTATTTATTTATTTTTGTAGCTCCCTTGCACTCTCCCCTTTAAGCCCCCTTTCTGATTCCAATTAGAAAAAAGGCTCCTAGGGGCACCACCTTTGGAGCTTAATAACTCATCCCCTTTACCCCCAAAATCTTTTCAAATTTGGGGGGCTGAGCTAAAATCGCTTGCTGGGACCCAGGGGAGCATAGCAATTCGTTTCCGTTTCATTTCGTTACTAACAAAACTCCTTTAAAATGTTTTTAGTAACAAAACAAAACTAAATGGGGATAGAAATGAAACAAAACAAAATGAAACACTAATTTTTCGTTGCATGCCCATCCCTAATTAGAACCATTGCCCTGGTTTCCTATGCAAGTGATATTCAAGGTGTTGTAACAAAGGTTTCTGAGTTAGATGGACTGTCTCTCTCTCTCTCTCTCTCTCTCTCTCTCTCTCTCTCTCTCTGTGTGTGTGTGTGTGTGTGTGTGTGTGTGTGTGTGTGTGTGTGTGTGTGTGTGTGTGTGTGTGTGTGTTTGTGTCGTTACAGTTGTGACGATTCTTCATGACCCCATGTCCATGGAGTTTTCTTGGCAGGAATACTGGAGTGGTTTGCCAGTTCCTACTGTAGGCACCTACAGCACCTGGTATTCCCTGGTGGTTTCCCATCCAAGTACTAACCAGGGCCAAGCCTGCTTAGCTTCTGAAATCAGGTGAGATCAGATGTGTAGAATGTCAGAAGAAGATCAGTCGATCGCAAGGAACGATGGGTTGTTTCGAAAGCAATGGGTGCACCTCAGCACTCAATTGTCCCAATGCATAACTTGTGTTGTGGATAAGAAGTTACTTTTAGTGCCGAATATGGAGAGACAAACTGGTTTCCCATAGGCAAAGGTTCAGACAAGGGTGCATTTAATCCTGTTATCTGATCAATCTGTATGCAAAAATAAATCATATGGAAAGTCAGATGAGATGCAGATGAAGGAGGAGTGAAAAATTAGCGGAAGAAACAGCAATAATTTAAGACATGCAGAGGACACCATCTTACTGCCAGAAAGCAGCAACGGCTTGGCATAATGTCTATTGGAAGTGAGAGAATGTGTCAGCTGGACTTCAAGGAGAGAGAAAAACACGACTACAGAAAAATGTCTGTGAAGATTCTCAGTCATCTAGGTGAATTTATCTGGAAGTTGAGTGATGGCAACTGGACATCTCGCTGTTCATCCAAACAGCTTCAGAAGAACTACACAGACAAGGACATTGAAATATTTAGCGGGAATGGAAAGTTGTGAGTCACAACTCACGCTTGGGTCCAATGGCAACTTGACTCAGACTCAGCTCTGGGGATTGGGGACTGGATCCACAACTCGGACCCATTTTCCCCCCTGAACTCGCACTGTCAAGCGAAGGATCAACCTACTGTTCCTACCTCCAGAGAGGCAGAAGGCTTTCCTTCTGGGGGCCAACTCCGTCCACACACCTCCAGCTCAGCTGATGGGCTGGCACATGTGCAGAGACAGAAGCTGTCTAAGGGAACAGAAGACATCCTGCTATCTTTGGGCCCTTTTAAGGAGAAATCTTTCTAAATTCTCCTACTTTCCCCCACTGAATAGAGCTGTCTAAAATTACTGTCTTGTCCCCTTTGTAGATTTCAGGGAACAAAACAAGTCAATTGCATAAAATGGTCTAAGGCCCTTTGTACACGACCCCTAAACTCCGCCGCAAATGGCTCCCAGCTCCGGAGCTTAAAATTGTTTCCCCACCAGCTCCGGAGTTTACAGATAATTAAGTGCGACCACGCCCACCTAAGCGCGTCCCAGCACATTTTTCAGGTACCTGCTCTCTGGAGGTGAAAATTCCTGATGCGGATATAACGTAGTGACTGCCCGGCTCTCCTTGCTTCTGTTTGTTCTTTTTTTTTGCCCCCCGCCTCTTTAAGAGATCTGAATGCAGTGCCGGGACGGCAGAACGGAGGTGAGCGGCATTCTTTTCTTCCTTTTTTTCTCCCTCCCCTCACGCAGCCAGCAGCCAGGAGTGCGGATGGGGTGGGAACACAGGAACAGCGACAAACCCCTAAGATCTCTGGTCCGAATTTAAGTGGCCAGCGGATCTTAGGGGTCGTGTGAAAAGGCCCTAAGAATCTTAGTCTTACTGGGGAAGAAGAACCCATTAAAATCAATAAGAAATTTATTACGAGGAGCGGCTTAGGGAGCTGGGAATGTTTAGCCTTACATTCAAGAAGACTGAGAGGGGATATGACAGCTATGTTTAAGTATCTGAAAGGATGTCACAATGAAGAAGGGACAGGTTTATTTTCCATGGCTTCAGAGACTAGGATGCAGGGCAGTGGTCTCAAACTACAGGAAAATAGATTCAATGTAAACATTAGGAAAAATTCATGACAGAGCTGTCCGGCAGTGGAATATGCTGCCACAAAAGAGGGTGGTGGAGTCTCCTTTGGAGATTTTTAAGCAGTGGCTGGATGGCCATCTGTCGGGAGTTCTGTGATGGGGTTTCCTGCATGGCAGGGGGTTGGACTGGATGGCCCTTGAGGTCTCTTCCAACTCTATAATTCTATGAGTCTATAACTTGTCTAAGTTATCATTCAGGTGTCATACTTCATGGGTTTCATAGCATGAATAAGCCTGGGCCTAGTTCATAGGCCTCTGCGCCTGGATGATTCAACGTTCCTCCATTGAAAACAAAATACAAGAAAATCCAGCTGCATCATTATAGCCGATGGGGGTGAAGGCTTGTCAAGAACCTGATAGATTTCTATTTGCACAGGACAAATACCACCTCTGCCCAGCTTCCCTCCCTTCCTCCCATGTGGAACTCTGCTTCACTCCTCCTTAGCAATGTGGGGCAAGCATTCAGGTCTTCCCCTCTGGCAAGACTCCTTGTGATGGATATGACTCTTCTCATATCACCCTCCATCAGGAAAGCTGGGAAAACAACCAGAAGCTGGCAATTAGATTGATACCCTAGAGGTAATTGGTGGCGACTTTTTTCCTTCCTGACTATCATCAAAATATGACCCACAAAGCAAAAGAAACAAGTGTCAACAACAGGCAATGGTTCAGTTTTTCGGCATGTCACAAAGAGGCAGAAACCATGCCTGAGTAACAAACCGGGCTAAATCCAAAAGATGGTTTAGATGCCACCCTTATTCTGAAAGATCTCTCCAGGAGAAAAAAAGATTCATCCCTTTTGTTTATGAAATATCTCTCTTCCTGTTTACTAATCACATGTAGGCCCCACTCAGCTCAGCTGTGAGACATACACCATTTTCTCCCCACTCTTGAGCTTCACAACAGCTGTGAGGTAGTTCGGGCTGAAAAACGGAGTGGCACTTGTCACTGCTGTACTCAACTGAGGCTTCACTTTGGTAGCTTTCTGTGGCCCTGGTCCTCATCCCCTTACTGGAGAGAGTGGCCTCTCCAACTCCCTGAGAAATTCTGGATCCATGGGTCATCTGAGGAATGGGCTGTGGTGGCAGACATGCAGACGTGGCCTTGGAGGTCACACGTGTAGCCATGGCAGGATTTAAGGAGGGGAGCGAGGTGGATGAGGAGAAGGATTTCTGGGCTGATGCCATATAGATTAGAAAGTGATGGAGGCCAAAGAGACATTACCAGAACACTCAATGGCCAAGTGGGAAACTATCCATCACTGAGATTTCAGATACTGTACTGAGTTCCTGGTGCCCCCCCTCCCCAAAGCAGGCAGCCTAGGTGCACTGAGGTGAGAAGAGAAGTCTGGAAGAGAAGCACAACAGCTGTGCTGCTGGCAGAGGAAGCAGGTGGGGGCAAGAAGCCCCATAGCACAGACACCCCTTCCCTTCTCCTTCCTTCCCCAGTCAGCATACCTGACACCAGTCAGATTGTCCTCCTCTCACACCGGCTTCCTGCAGACCTTGATTCTCAGGTGAGCCTAACCCTGTCTGGATAGACTTTGCCAGTGGGGGACTATGGACGAGCAGCAGGGGAAGGCACCCAAGCTAGGTTGCCCCAACGCCAGATGAGAGCTTGTATGCCGCAATTCTGCTGTAGCACTCCGTGTTGGGCCCCCCTGTGTGGGGTCTTGGAACCGCCTGAGGAGACAGGGCTCCACTGTCTCCAGTAAAAGACGGTTGTGGGGTTTCCATCTCTTTTTTGGACTATTAGGAGTGACGTCAACTCCCTGGCACATTTTTTTTAAAGTTTTATTGTTTTTCTCTTTAAGAAGCCATGTTGCGCCAATAAAAGAGCTTGGTCCTGCACGTACTTGTGTCATGATGGTGGTCGTGATGGTGGGATGCTCGCAATGTGCTTTAGAGCAGTGTTTTTCAACCACTGTTCCGCGGCACACTAGTGTGCCGCGAGATGTTGCCTGGTGTGCCGTTGGAAAAATTGAAAAATTCGAAAGATTTAAAAAAAAATGTCGAATTTTCGACTAGGCAGGCACTGTGTCCTGGGTATGAAACCCCACCCTAAGAGGAAGGCGCTCCTCAGGGGGACACCCTCCACTTTTCTGATGTCCGGGCTGTGATTGGTCAAGACTCCAGCCTGGACCTATCACAGAAGACATCATCTTCTGACTTCCTTCCCGCCCAAGCACAGTGAAGACATCGTGACTCGAGTCACCAAAGCCCTCTAGGAGGAGACTCTAATGGTGGTGTGCCTCGTGAGTTTTTGCCCAAAAAAAGTTTATTTATTTATTTATTTATTTATTTATTTATTTATTTATTTATTTATTTATATACTGCCAGATTTTCCCAGACATCTGGGAGCACAGGGCGGTTAACAAGGAATAGCCTACAACAAAATACAGAAAAAATAATAATCGGTTCCATAATATGGCATTAAAAAAAAAAAAACCGAACAAGAACCAGTAGAACCAAAATTTAAAACACTAAAAATACAAAACACTACTAAGGCAAGATGGCGAAAAATGGGCTGACAAACAAACCCATAACACCTACTTATAAAATAAATCAACCTCCTTGATCACCAAACGCGGCCATATAAAGCCACATTTTTAGCAGCTTCTTAAATGCCGGGAGGGACTCCGCAGTCCTAATTTCACTCGGAAGGTGGTTCCACATTGTTGGACCCACCAAAGAGAAAATGCGATTCCGGGAGGCAACGGGTAACCAATGCAAGTGAGCCAGAATGGGGGTGATGTGTTCATATCAGCCTGCTCAACTGTGTCTGCCCTCTCTCGGAAATCAAAGACCTTTTCATCAGAAAGGTTTTAAGCTTTGAAAGCTGGGGGCCAAGAGAAGCCGATTGTGTGAAATGTTTTGAAAGATCATCCTTCCTACAGCCAACTAATATAATTATATCCCTAGAGGAGGAAACAGTGGGATTTGTTGCCTCTGCTGTCAAGACTAGGATTTTTCAAGACCAATCAAGCAACACCATAACCTCGAAGTCTCCGTATGCCAGATTCTGCAGCTCCGTATGCCAGATTCTGCTGAGTGTTAGTTTGTCCAATTGGATGGGCCAACTAGAGTAACTCTGGGTGGTGTTTTTGAAGGTCTGGACTAGACATGAAAGCAGAACATGTGAGAGGATGCCAACTAGATGTTTCCTAGAAGCCTACAACTAGTATTCGAATGCCTGTCCACTCTACAGCGTACGTACCCAGCATCCTGGGTGTGAAGGTACACCCCCTCCTGTCTGTCAAAGCTCTATTTCATTAGGATGACTAACAGCTGTCAATAGGCATATTTTAAGTCTTTCCATCATGTGATGGCTGTTGAAACAACTTGGACCAGTAAGCAATGCCTTTCCCTGGCCATAGCTATGCTGGGTGGATAGCGCTAAGGTTTAGGTGTCCGGCTGAAGCCAGAAGTTGGGAGTTCAACTCTCCAGTGGGGCTCCTGGGAGAAGAGCCAGTGTGTAAAGCCTTGGACAAGCCGCATGGCTCAGACAAAAGGGAAGGGGAACCACTTCTGAGCATTCTGCCCCTGGGGAACCCCCAAAAAGGGTAATCATGAGTCAGAACTGGCTTGATGGCACACAAACATTATTATTGACCATGGGTGGGGACTGTTGGGATTGTGTCATCCCAGTCGTGACCGGCTCTCCATGACCCCATGTCCGTGGAGTTTTCTTGGCAGGAATACTGGAGTGGCTTGCCAGTCACTACTCCAACAGGTAGCGATAGACAGGCACAAAGGGCTAAAATGGATGCTAAACATAGTGAGCTGCCGACCACAGTTCTTGCAACATGCTAACCCCAAAGGTTTGAGAGGTGGAACCCGAGTGGTCGGTGTGATAAATGGATGTGGGCCCATGGCAGGAGGTTTGATGATCAGGGGTAGGTTTCTTTTCTTTCTGATCCTCTCATGTTACCCTTTTGAGTCCTATACTCACGCCATCTCTAGGACCCTTTGGCTGCAAAAACAGGGCATACAAACCCTCTGCTCGAGTTTTCACCATCAGATTTGCACGTCCCAAAGCGAACTAGTTCGCTCCAAGAGAAGGTCAAAAGGGAGAAAATGAAGACGGAGAAGGGGCCGGCTCCTTGACAGTACCAGAATGAGCCATGTTATGTCTGTACTAAAAAAAAAAGGCCATCGGATATTAATTGTGGACACCCCATCGCTGGAGTTTTTCAAGAAGAGATTGGGCAGTCGTCTGTCCGGGATGGTATAAAGTCCCCTGCCTTGGGCTGGAGGTTGGACTAGAAGACCTCCAAGGTCCTTCCAACCCTACCATGGTTCTACAAGATATACAGTAGGACCCCTGTATCCACTGTTTCATTATCCACTGATTCAACTATCCACGGTTGGCTAAGGAAAAAATACATAATCCAGCAGCTGCAAAGCAAGCTACTGTCATAAAACAGCAGCTGTAAAAAGCAAAATTCTGCTTATATACCACCCTATACCACTTCAAGTAGTCTCTGGGCATCTTACAGTATGCAGCCTACACATTGCCCCTCCCCCAGCAAGCTGTGTACTCATTTTACCGACCTTGGAAAGCTGAGTCCTGGGATTGAGCCCCAGGTCATGAGCAAACAGCAGCTGTCAAGCAAGCTACTGTTATAAAACAGCAGTTTTTTTTTGGGGGGGGGGGTTCCTTGGTGTTCTCTCTTATCCACAGTTTTCATTATCCACAGGAAGGTCTGGAACCAATCCCCAGCGGATACTGGGATCCTACTGTATAGGAGAAAGGAGAGGTTAAAAAGCCCATCTCCTGTTTGAATGGCTCCAGAGATGCACTGGCCCTTTTAAAGCGCCTTGTCCCTTGGCCACAAGTTGCCCGATATTGAAGGAAGACTTTATTCACCACCAGTGACTGAATTTGGCGCTATGGAGTGCGACACACACAGACATGCTGTGGCCATTGGACCCGACATCTCCGAGCCTTGCCACCAGCTTTCCATTCAACATTCCATGCCAAGAGGAGATGTCTTGTGCCCCTTGCAAGGCCCACTCCAAGCTAATTGGGTTACCTTTCATGTAGAGAGCTCAAAGCCAAGTTGGTCAAGAAGCTAAGCGTTCTGGATGCGGGCCTACACGAGACCTCTGTTTTCAGCAGAAACAAAAACCAAACCCAGATCCGGCTGGACTCAGTGATCCATAAGGTCACTTCCAGCTCTTGCAGTGCGGAGATTATTTCTCTTCTCTGAGGAAAAACCTAGGAATGAACTTCTTAAATTTAACCTAAAATGCTTCATCTACTAGCTCCAGTGGTTACCATTTAACTGAAGGGTATCCTTACACATCTGAGATGAAATTACAGATGTATAAGACTATATCGGAAGAAGCTGGGGGTGTTGAGAAGAATGGAATAGGTCTCTGCTGTAGCTCGCCCACTTTCTTGGTTTGCTACCTTCAAGAATGATTTTTGTTGTTGCTGTTCAGTCGTGTCTGACTCTTTGTGACCCCATGGACCAGAGCTCGCCAGGCCTTCCTATCTTCCACTTCCTCCCAGAGTTTGGTAAAATCCATATTGGTTGCATCGATGACAACATCCAACCATCTCATTCTCTGCCCCTTTTCCTTTTGTGATAAAGACCTTCATCTGTCAGCCCTGACAGATCAAGGCAAATTTCATTTCCCTGGGTGCCCCATTTCAAATGATTTCTCACCTCTTCTGCTGAAAAAGTAACCAGCTTCTGTTCTTTGGATTTGGCATTTGAGGGGATACAATAGTTGGGAGCTGGGAATGTTTAGCCTTACAAAAAGGATGTCACATTAAAGAAGGGACTAGTTTGTTTTCCATGGCTTCAGAGACTAGGACCCAGGGCAATGGTCTCAAACTACAGGAAAAGAGATTCCATTTGAACATTAGGAAGAAGAAAAAATGGAACCAGACATTGTTGGGGAATTTAGCCCAGGAGTTAAAAATGAAGCAGGAGCGTGAGTCACTGGATTTTATGAAACTAGTGATTTGTTGATTGCAGGTGTCTGGTCCTGGCAATAGGAACAAGAAGAACTAGTGTAATAATCATTACAAAGAAATACAAAAGAATGGCAAAAAGGAACAAAAACAAAATACTTCTTCCATAACATCTATTTTTTTTTACAATGGAAATTTAAATTAAGATTGGCAATACAGCAAGATAGAGATTATATGATTAGGATACATATTGAAGAACTATACGAAAGAGATGAAAGAATGACAGAGTTCTTCAAAGAATAGTTTATTTATTTATTTAAAGTATTTCTATCCCACCTTTCTCTCCGGAAGGCACCGAGGTGGTTGGTTTCATGAGGAGCTTCGTATTTTAGAAAGTGAAATGAAAGCTAGTCTCAGAGTTGTTGGAAGGAAAAAAGCATGAGCAGTAGATGAGAAAGAACCAGGCTGTGAGTGTGTTTTAGTGCTCAGAGTGATGGAACAGTACTCAGAAGACCTGGGTTCAAATCCTACTAAGCCACAGAAACTTAGTGGATGTCGGCAAGGGAAAAACTACTCCTTAAAGGATGTCTCTGTAAATTTAAAAGTGTGGATGATTTTATTGCTGTTTGAGTTGTTTTTGTTTTATTTGTACGTTATTTTTACATTGTACCGCCACTCCCAACTTTTCCCTAACCAAACCACCCTCCCTAACGTTGAATCACGGCGTGGTCATAGGCTTGTTGACAATTTAATTTGTTCAGAAAAATCACACAGGAAGGGCGTTAAGACAAGGGTTGGGAGAGTGCCCTCTGCAGGCCACGTTTGGCCTTGCGGTTTCCCAGCAAGGATCTCCAGGGTTTCTCATCCTTAAAAAATGTCTCCAAAATGCTTCCACTAGAGACCTCTGGGGTGTGGGCCATTTGCCCTTTAAAGATCATCCTCAGGCATACCTTTGGCCTTAAAAGTAATTTTATGGACCTAAAATCTCAGGAGGTACAGATATGGGGTGGGGTGGGGGTGATGCTCCCAAGCGCCGGGGAATGGAAAAACGGGGCCATCTCTGTTGCCAGGGGATAAAAACAGGTGAAAGAAGAGCCACTCCATGTATCCAGAAATAGATCTATTCATAAAACACTCTCGGAAGATAAGAAAAATAAAAGGATCTAGGCTACATAAGGAGAGTTTATAGGGCGCGTCTGGTGCCGGAAAGGTCTCCTCCATTCAACTCGGCACTGGGGCCGACTGGACGTACGCTTTGCGCTCCACTTGGGTGCAGTATTTCTCAGGCAGGCCGGCCGCTCTGCAGACAAAGTGAGATGAAAAGGAAGGCGTTTAGAAGAGGAGGCTTTCTCCACTGCAGCACTGCTGGGCAGAGATGGGGGGGGGGGAATCAAGTCTCCGCTACAACACTTGACACTGAGAGCGGGTGGAGGGGCAAATTTCAGGGCCGAAATTTCTTATGTGCCAATTTTGTTTTTAAATCCCTACCGACACTGAGCTCTCTTTCACGACATGAGCTGCCCAGTTGGCAAAACTGAGTTGCAGCTTTTTCGTTGTCGCCTTCTACAGCAGTGGTTCCCAAACGTGGGTTCTCAGATGTTCTTGGATGGCTAACTCCCAGAAATCCTGTACATATCTATTTCGATCTTCCTCTCTGGCTCATTGGCATCACTAACTCCTCATATATTAATAAGGTATAGCTTCGTGATGGTCGGGATGGATTTGTGGGCAGTTTTTTATATTATATATTTTATATATATTTTATATTTCATATATTTTTATGACTATTTATTATATCGTATCCTGTTGCTGGTCATTGACTGTACTAAAGTTTTGATTGATTGATTGATCCTGGCCCGCCCAGCGAGCAGTGAAGGCATCCGGGAATTTTAGACCAAAAACATCTGGGGATCCAACTTTGGGAATGTCTACAGAATCACATAAGAGTCCCTGCCTGCAAATAGAATCATAGAATCATAGAATAATAATAATAAATAGAATAATAGAATAGAATAGAATAATAAATAGTCAAAAGCGACACGTGTGCAGTTAAACGGGGTGGAAGACCTAACCTTGTGACTTTGTACTTGTGATCTCCTTCCCTGGAGATTTTCAAAGAGAAGCCTGATGGCCCCTCCCTCCCACTGGAGGCCAGGGCTGCCCCATCTCTGCTGTCCTTCCGGAAACAGGCAGAGACCTTCCTCTTCGGGCAAGCTTTCCCCGAATGATGGACTACCTATCACAGTGGACCCTCGTATAACAAATGGTTTGTAGAATATAAAATCTGTACAGCATAAAAAAAATCCGGAGATAGGGGAAATTTGCTTAACAGAATAATCGTCTGTGGGGCAAATCCATACAACATAAAAATGGCCCTGATTAGAGATTGCTCGGTTTTCAATGCATTCCTAGGGGAAATCTGTATAAAGGAAAATTTGCTTAACATAATTTTATTTGGAACAAATCAATTGCTTTATACAAGGTACCACTGTATGTGTCTTTTATATGAATCTACCATACATGGCCACACAGACTTTGTTTACAGCCCCTTGTAACTTTGTGTTCATATCTCTCCTTGTGTGATTGCCTTGACACTATGTTATCAATTTTTGTTCTAATGTTACCTTCTAACGCTGTAAGAGGCCCCTCAATGCCCTGTTTCTCAAACTGAAGATGCATTGAGTGTCCTGGACTGTATATTGTCTCTCCTTACTGTAAGCTACTGAAAGGCGGGGGTAAAACAACAACAATTCCAAAATAAATAAAGAAAAATAAATAAATCTGTGCTGGGGATCCCATGCTGTGGTTAGGTGCGTTGGCAGGGACTGGATGGACTGCCTTTGAGATCCCTTTCAGATCTGCAACTTTATAATTCTATTCTATTCAGAGTGGCTTTCTGCCAGACGGACGGTATAGAAATCAAATAAATAAATAAATAAATAAATAAATAAATAAATAAATAAATAAACATAAGAAGAGCCCTGCTGGATCAGGCCAAGGGCCCATCTAGTCCAGCTTCCTGTATCTCACAATGGCCCCACCAGATGCGTTTGGGAGCACATGAAACTAGGTCTCTGTCTCCTGATACTACTCCCCTGCATCTGGCCCTTGAAGGACCCTGGTTTTAAGCCTGGAGATGACACATCCCCATCATGGTTTGTAACCTGTGATGGACTTTTCCTCCAGGACTCTGTCCAATCTCCTTTTGAAGGCATCCAGGCCAGATGACACCACCACCTCCTGTGGCAGGGAGTTTCACAGACTAACCACACACTGGGTTAAAAAGTATTTTCTAAATGATTCTACAGAAAAGGAAAGGGTTTGCCAAAGGCAGCCCCCCCCCAAAGCCAAATTAAGCTATACAGGGTGGCCCACAGGCGTGTGATGGCTCAGAGACAGAGACAACCCTAACCCTAACCCCCTGTCGCCACCGCCGGCGGCTGCCTCACCGGAGCTCGTCTAGCTTCTTCCGCTTGATCTCGTTGATCCGCTCGCTGCGTCGGCGTGCCTCCTCCTTGAGCCGCTTCCCCTCCTCGAAGATGGCGATGCGCTCCTGGATCTGCTTCTGCTGGTGCTCGCGCACCTGGCGCCGAATCTCGTCGGCGTGGGTCTGCTGGAGGGCCGCCCGCCGCTCGCGCTCCTTCCGCTCCTTCTCAATCTGTTCCTGTTGAACCCTGCCGGCAGGCAAGGGGCAGAAAGCGGTATATACATAAAAACACACACACACACACACACTATCTATCTATCTATCTATCTATCTATCTATCTATCTATCTATCTATCTATCTATCTAGTATAACAAATGGTTTGTATAACATAAAATCTGTACAACATAAAACATTCCTAAGATAGGGGAAATTTGCTTAACATAATTGCCTATGGGCCAAATCTGTACAACATAAAAATGGGATCACTCTGTTTTCAATGCATTCCTATGGGAATTTGTATAAAGGAAATTTTGCTTAACATAATTTCATTTGGAACAAATTAACTCCTTTATACAAGGTACCACTGTAGGTAGATAGATAGATAGATAGATAGATAGATAGATAGATAGATAGATAGATAGATAGATAGATAGATAGATAGATTTTTTTGTTGTTCAGTCCTTCAGTCGTGTCTGACTCTTCGTGACCCCATGGACCAGAGCTCGCCAGGCCTTCCTATCTTCCACTGCCCCCCAGAGTTTGGCCAAATCCATATTGGTTGCATTGATGACACCATCCAAACATCTCATTCTCTGCCATGCCCTTTTCCTTTTGCCTTCAATCTTTCCCAACATCAGGGACTTTTCCAAGGACTCCTCTCTCCTCATAAGGTGGCCAAAGTACTGCAGCCTCAGCTTCAAAATCTGTCCTTCCAGTGAACATTCGGGGTTGATTTTTTTCCAGGATGGATAGGTTTGATCTCCTTGCAGTCCAGGGGACTCTCAAGACTCTCCTCCAGCACCACAGCTCAAAAGCATCGATTCTGCAGCGATCAGCCTTCTTTATAGTCCAGCTTTCACTTCCGTACATCACTACTGGAAAAACCATAGCTTTGACTATCCTGACCTTAGTCAGCAAACTGATGTCTCTGCTCTTTAGGATGCTATCTAGGGTTGCCATTGCTTTCCTCCCAAGAAGCAGGCGTCTTTTTATTTCGTTGCTGCAGTCGCCATCTGCAGTGATCAAGGAGCCCAAGAAAACAAACTCTGTCATTGCCTCCATTTCTTCCCCTTCTATTTGCCAGGAGGTGATGGGACATGATCTTAGGTTTTTTTTATGTTGAGCTTCAGCCCATTTTTTCACTCTCCTCTTTCACCCTCATTAAGAGGTTCTTTAAGTCCTCCTCACTTTCTGCAATCAGAGTAGTATCATCTGCGTATCTGAGGTTGTTGATATTTCTTCCAGCAATCTTAATTCCGGCTTGTGATTCATCCAGACCTGCTTTTCGCATGATTAGATAGATAGATAGATAGATAGATAGATAGATAGATAGATAGATAGATAGATAGATAGATAGATAGATAGATAGATAGAGATTAGGTCTCCCACCTGACAATTCTCTCGAACTCGGCCCGGTCCCGCTGCACCTGCACCGCTAAGCTGTGCTCCTTCTGGGCCACCTGCTCCAAGCGGCTTTGCTTCAGCATGGCTTCGGTCTGGGCTTTTTTCTGGGCCGCGTCCTTCTCCTTCCGGCGCCATTCCCGCTCGGCAGCTTCCTGGTTCCGCTTGGCCCTCAGGGCGTCCTAGAGAAGGACGGGCAAGGAAACAGGAAGGGCTGGAGGCACCGCAGGAGCAACTATGATACCTAACACTCCTATAACAAGACGACCAAGCTTGGGTCTTAAAAATAAGAATTGCGTCGAGCTGGTTAGAAGCAGCTGGTTCAGAAGACGCTGCATGAGGTGAACATGCATGTCAGACCGGCTGGGGCTACCGGGAGACGCCCTCTGGCCACCTCTCTGCAGGGTGGCTGTTGTCGTACGTGAGGGTTCTTTCATCTGCCTGACCATGTCCCCGCTTTCTCCCAACAAAAAGGCTCAAACCCTCCTCCTTTCGTTCCTGCCAAGTCTAGCGCCGCTTCTTTCTTTGCCTCAGGCAGCAATTCTCTGCTTGTACACGGGTCCCATTGAGGGTCCAGTGCTGTTCGATATCTTTATTAATGACTTGGAGGAAGGAATAGAGAGTATGCTAATCAAATTTGCAGATGATACCAAATTGGGAGGGTTGCTAATTCCCGAGAGGATAGGATGGAAATCCAAAAGGACCTTGACAGATTAGAGTCCTGGGTCAAAGCTAATGGAATGGGTTTCAACAGAGGGAAATGTAGGGTGCTGCATCTAGGTAAAAAAAAGAATGAATTGCACAGATATAGGATGGGGGACACTTGGCTGGATAATAGTACCTGTGAAAGGGATCTGGGAGTCTTGGTGGACCACAAATTGAACATGTGTCAACAGTGTGATGTGGCGGCCAGGAAAGCCAATGCGATTCTTGGTTGCATCAACAGAACCATAGTGTCTAGATCAAGGGAAGTGATAGTGCCACTCTATTCTGCTCTGGTCAGTCCCCACCTGGAGTCCTGTGTCCAGTTCTGTGCACCTCAGTTTAAAAAGGATGTTGACAACCTTGAGCGGGTACAGAGGAGGGTGACCAGGATGGTTGAAGGTCTGGAATAAATGTCTTATGAAGAACAGCTTAGGGAGCTGGGAATGTTTAGCCTCTCTAAAAGAAGACTGAGGGGGATATGATATCTATGTTTAAATATTTGAAAGGATGTCATATTGAAGAGGGAACAGGTTTGTTTTCCATGGCTTCAGAGACTAGGACTCGTGGCAATGGTGTCAAACTACAAGAAAAGAGATTCCATTTGAACGTTAAGAAGAACTTCATGACAGTTAGAGCTGTCCTGCCACAAGGAGGGTGGTGGAGTCTCCTTCTTTGGAGGTGTTTAAGCAGAGGCTGGATGGCCATCTGTCGGGAGTCCTGTGATGGGGGTTCCTGCATGGCGGGGGGTTGGACTGGATGGCCCTTGAGGTCTCTTCCAACTCTAGGATTCTATGACTCTATGAGGGGCAGACGGGCCTCCGGCGGACGGAGGTTCCTCTCTCCGCCCACAGCTCCACCCCATACTTCAGAGAACTGAGTGCTAAGCGATACCTGCTCGGCCTGGTGGTCCTGAGCTTTCTCCTGCAGGGCCCGCAGCCGGGCGGTCTCCAGTTCCTTCTCCTTTCGGATCTTCTCCTGCTCAGCCTCAAACTCGGCCTCTCGTTCCTGGACCGGAGACAAGATGGTGAGTGGCCAGGCAGAGGTGCCGCCTGGGGGGGATGACCGGATGCCAATTCTGCCCTCTGCAAGTATGAGATCCTAACCCAAACAAACCCTGGGCAAACGTGCAGCATAAAGAGCAGTGTGGGGAAATGGCACAAGGTGCTGGCTCCACTCTAGCGCTGCTCTCAAGGAGGCCTGTAATTAAAACATTTTCTGAAGGATCCGGCGCACGATCCTGTGCTGATCAACAGCACTTTCCCAAACAGCCAGTGTCCACCTCCCTCCCAGTGACAATATTTTAACAGGGATTACATAACTCCCCCCTCCCTGTTTAAAGCAGTTCCGCTGGCTGCCGATCCATTTGAAGTGCAGGTTCTAACCATCAAATGTCCAACATCAGGAGAGGCCCTTCTCTCCATCCCGCCACCCTCACGGGTATGTCTCGTGGGAACCCATGAAAGGGCCTTCTCTGTTGCTGATCCCAGACTTTGGAACTCCCTCCCACTAGAGGCCAGGACTGCCTCATCTCTGTTGTCCTTTCGGAAACAGGCAAAGACCTTTCTCTTCAGGCAAGCTTTCCCTCAATGATGGGCTACCTATTATGTGTCTTTTACACAAATCTACCCTACATGGCTACCCAGACTTTGGGTTTAGAACCACTTATAACTTTGTGTTTCTCTCTCTCCTTGTGCGATTGCACTGACACTCTGTTATCAATTGTTAGCTTTAATGTTGCCAAGGGGGTAAAAATACTAAATAATAAATAAATAAATGCATAAATACATAAATAAATAACCGGTAAAGTCCTCTCAACGGCTTGAGCCCAAGCCATCTCAAAGACTGCAATTCCCATTCTGAGCCCACCCTGGTGTTCAGATCATGAGGGGAGGCCTTTCGTTCCATCGCATCATCCTCAGTTATGCTGCTCGCTGTCCTTTCAAAAGCAGGCCAAGACTGCCCTCTGCAGGCAGGCTTTCCCTTCGCAGCTGACTGTCAGAGAGAGCTTTCAAAACAAGACGCACCGCATTTTACTGTGCTTCAGTTTGCATTTTTAATAGAATGTATTTCATCTGTTTTAGGTTTAAATAATGCCTGGTTTTTAGCTTTAAGGCTGCACTTTAATTCTGGGTACTTTTTGAGGAAAAGGCAGGGAACAATACAGTGGACCCTTGTATAACAAACGGTTTGTATAACAAAATATTTGTACAACATAAAGAATTCTGGAGATAGGGTAAATTTGCTTAACATAATCGCCTATGGAGCAAATCTGTACAACATAAAAATGGGATCACTCTGTTTTCAATGCATTCCTATGGGAAATTTGTATAAAGGAAAATTTGCTTAACATAATTTTATTTGGAACAAATTAATTCCTTTATACAAGGTACCACTGTATTTTAAATAAAGAAATAATTTAATGTGAACTTTGGTGGATCGAGCCCACTTCTCCAAATATAAGGGTAAAACTACAGTATATGATTGTCATTTTTGTATGTGGCCCTGTGACCCAGTGGGTATATAGACAATAGCGGTTTGTTAGAAAATGGAATTGTCATTTATTCATGAAACTTGTTCGTCTTGCTTCTTAAAAAGGACCCAAGGCAGCTCACTTCATTCAAAAACATATTAAAGCTAACACGAGTAAACAAACAGTAAGATAGTCAAACAAATACCAGGCTAAAATCTGGTAAACCAAAGCAACACAAAAACGCGTTCAAAGCGAAAAGGCACAATAATCCATGTAAAAACCCTTATCAGGTAGTTGTTCAATCTCAGTAGGAAACAATTAATCAACATATGTCTGATACCAGAGGTGGCAATGCACAAACCCCTCTTTTTCAATTCACCCAGACATTCTTTGAGTGATTTGCAAAAGACTCTGAGGCCTTTTAAGGCCCCATCCAACTCAACGATTCTATCACCATTTTGTGGGGGCGGCGGCGAAAAGGGACTGTAAAATGAGACTGGAAAAAGAAACAACTGACACAAGGATGCTAGAAACTCAGTTAAAATACTCAATTAAAACCACAGGTTCTTAAATCATTACCCGTGTGAAATGCTGCACTGATTCATGAAGCCCAACTACGTTGGTACGGGCACGTCTTGGCATGGGATCTTTGGCTGAAAAGGGTCTCACCCTGGAGGTCAGCGGATGCCAACCAAGGGGACGTCCAAAACAGTGCTGAATAAACACCCTTGACAACGACATGAAGTTGTCCCGGGTTCACCTAGAGCAGGCCTGCACAACGTGGCCACCGCGGGCAACTGGTAGCCCGTGGGGCCATTAGACGTAGCTCGCCAGGTCCCCGCCAGCCTCCCAATCCAAAAGATTTTTTTTTTTGGCCTGCTCGCCTGCCCGGACATTTGGTCCAGATTTGTTCCCTTACCTTACCTTCCGACAAAATAATGCAGGGCATGAGTAAAGTAGATAGAGGGAAGCTCTTCTCCCTCTCACAAAATACCAAAACTAGGGGACTTACACTCAAATTGTGGGCTGGGAGAGTAAGAACAGACAAAAGAAAATATTTTTTCACCCAGCGCGTTTTTAGTCTATGGAACTCCCTGCCACAGGATGTGGTGATGGCATCTGGCCTGGATGCCTTCAAAAGGGGATTGGACCGATTCCTGGAGGAAAAGTCCATCACAGGTTACAAACCATGATGGAGATGTGTCATCTCCAGGCTTAAAACAGGGGTACTTCAAGGGCCAGATGCAGGGGAGTGGGATCAGGAGACAGAGATCTAGTCTCGTGTGCTACCAAACGCATCTGGTGGGGCCACTGTGAGATACAGGAAGCTGGACTCGATGGGCCTTTGGCCTGGTCCAGCGTGGCTCTTCTTATGATCTTATGTTCTTCCTAATCCGGAGCACCGGAGAGGCAAGGAGCCGTGGCTGGGACCAGCGTCGCTTCCTTGAGCTGCTGGCCGGGTGGCACACGCGTGTGCTTCTGTAAGTAGACCGCGGGGACGTTTGGCAATTTAAAGCAGACAACGGGCTGTTCAAAGTTGGACAGCCCTGACCTAAATCAAGCCCATGACCGTGCCAAATGGAAGGCCAAAACAAGAATAGCAGACCCCACCACCAACTGGGACAAACACGAAGAAAAAGAAGTAGTGTGCCCCTTCTGTCATCTGTGCTAATGCTACCCTGTGTAGACTTATTCGTAACAGGCAGACACTCTATTCCAGCGGTGGTGAACCTTAGGCCCTCCAGATCTTTTGGACCACAACTCCCACAGTCCTTTGCCATTGGCAATAGAGGCTTGGAATTCTGGGAGTTGTGGTCCAAAACATCTGGAGTGCTGAAGGTTAACCACCACTGCCCAATTCCTTTGCTAACAAACCACTGTTACTTTGTCTATTATCTGTATCTCCACCTGGCCATGGGGCCCTGTATAAATATGACAGGCATACAGTCACATGAAAACATAGCCATTAATCTTTAAAAAGTCTCAAACAATGCTGGGTTTTTGTTATTGTCTGAAACACAGATGAAGCGAGGGAAAGAGACAAACCTTCTTAAGGATGTCCTCAACTACATGAAAAAGCTTTTCTACTGTTACGGAAGCCAACCTCCTTTTATTTATGTGACTTGAAAAATTCCATTCTTAGCTAAGGTCCCAAAACAGTTCAAATTAAAGATAAACATCAGGCAAAAAAATAAATCATCCAAGTTACAAAATTAAAACTAAAACCTTAAAAACAGCCAAGTCAGAATTGATATTGAAAGTGTTCTTCCTCTGTTTGGTTTTTAATTATTTTATATATCTAATATAACACACACACCTCTCTCTCAAATCAGGGAAATAATTTGTCTCGCCTCTTTGTGGGAGGGAATGTCACAGGGCAGTTCAACTTTGAACTGGCTGAGAAGACGGAGGTCTGTTCTTTTCTGGCCCCCTCCCTAGACTGGGGGTACTTCCCTCCAGCCTACAGAAAGTGCCTGAGGGATCGCCCAGATCCGCTAGGACAGTCTCCAATGCCCTCTAAAACCTCTACCTGGTACAATTTTTTTTTGGTTTCAAAGGCCCTCCACGGCTTGGGACCAGGATCCGGCGGCATCTCCCTGATGCTCATAAGTAAAAAAAAAACGTGCGGAAAACGCGAAGCGGAACCGCGCCTTCTCTGTGGTGGGGCCTCGCTCTGGAACCATCTCCCTCCTGAGCTGGTTTCCCTGCCCGCCTTTAAGAGGGCTTTGAAGACCTTCCTCTTCAAGGAATGCCTTGAAAACCAATTTTTCAGCTTTTTACCTTTTTGTTTTTAGCTTTTAGAGGTTCCCGTTGGGAAGATGGAGCGGGATATAAGTATTTAAATAAATAAATAAATAAATAATAAATAATGTGCCATGGCCCTTGAACTGCCCCGCTTGGCTGAGACAGTGGGGGCTGGCAAACCCAGAACTTTGCCAGGGCAGTGGTGCTCCTTGGGATGGGGGAGGGAGGGGTGGAGAAGTTATCCCCTCACTTTTTAAATTGATGGCCAGTGGGCTACTTTTGAACCCTTCGTGGGCTACTGGTAGCCCGCAGTCTACCTGTTGGGCAGGCCTGGAATATCAGAATTGGAGTGTTTCCACTGAAAATGTCTTGTTTTACTGCCTGTCCTCTAACCAAAACATTTATGAACCCTTCCCATAAATGGCTCCTCCCCCAAACAAGACTATCCACCCTTGCCCAAGTGGACTCACCATCTTCTTCCGCTGGTATTCCAGCACTCGCATGTCCGCCATCTTCTCTTGTGCCAGCATTTCGTCTTTCCGTTTCTGGTTCTCGTCATTGATGCGCTTAATCTCCGCCTGGATCCGCAACTGTTCCAGCCGCCTGCGCTCCATTTCCTGGAGAGACCCAAGAAGAGAGTTACAAAGTGTCAGCAGACTTCACCTACCTGGAGCCCTCCAGGTATCTTGGCTGCCTCACTCCTCGCTCCTCAGCCATCGTGGGTGCTGTATGGAGAGAAGCCATGGAAGAACATCAACAAAACCAAAAGAGAAATATTTATTTATTTATTTATTTATTTATTTAAGTACTTATATCCCGCTCCATCTTCCCAACGGGAACTCTGGGCGGCTGACAACATAAAAAAAAAACATAAAAAGCTAGAAGCTAAAAATAGCCGAGCCACCAGGCAAGGGCAGCGGGGGACAAGATGGCGGCAAACAATAGGGCCAGGGAAATAAGAAGAGGGACTAAGTAACAAGGTCACCGACTCTTTAAAGAGGAAGGTCTTTAGAGCCCTCTTAAAGGCAGGCAGGGACTCCAGCAGGCGCAGCTCAGGAGGCAGAGGGTTCCAGAGCAAGGGCCCCACCACAGAGAAGGCGCGGTTCCGCGTACGCGTTTTCCGCGCCTCCCTGGGTGTGGCCACTCTCAATGAGCGCGCCTGCAATGATCTCAATCCGGATGCCCTCTGGGAGATGCGCTCCGCCAGGTATCCTGGTCCCAAGCCGTGGAGGGCCTTGAAAACCAAGACCAGGACCTTGAACCTGATCCGGAAGGCATTAATGCAGGCGGACCAGGACTAGGCTGATGTGCTCGTATCTACGAGCACCCACCACCAGCCTGGCCGCCGCATTATGCACCCGTTGTAACCTCCGGACCAGGGTCAAGGGCAACCCCACGTAGAGGGCATTGCAATAGTCGATCCTCGAGACCACCAGGGCCTGCACAACTGTCCTCAGGGAGGACTCATCAAGGTACTGACGGATCTGGGCGATCTTGCGGAGATGGAAAAAAGCGGCCCTGGAGACGGCCATCACCTGGGCTTCCAGGGAGAGGGCCGAATCCAGGACCACGCCTAGATTCCTGGCCCTGTCTGTAGGCTGGAGGGAAATACCCCCCAGACTAGGGAGGGGGCCATTGTACCGAGACGAGGGCGCCCCGAAGAACAGAACCTCCGTCTTCTCCGGATTAAGCTTGAGCCGGTTATCTCTGGTCCATTCCAGTACGGCCTCCAGGCACAGATCAAGGGAGCGAACTGCCTCCTCTGCAGACGTAGAAAAGGAGAGATAGAGCTGCGTGTCATCAGCGTACTGATGACAGTGAACTCCATATCTCCTGATGACCTCCCCCAGCGGCCTCATATAAACATTGAACAGCACGGGGGAGACTGCCGACCCCTGGGGCACCCCACAAGGGAGAGTCCAAGGAGCCGACAAAACATCCCCCAGCTGAACCCGCTGAGTCCGGCTAAATACGCCTAAGATTACACCCAGCTCATTTTCAAAAGTAAAATTTTGTTCCTCAGGGCAACTATAAATATAAATAAATATACAGTAAGAAAAATTAGAAGAAATAATTGCTAACTTGAATTTGTTGTAACTTGGGTCATTCGTAACTCGATATATCAGGGCTGTCCAACTTTGAACAGGCTGAGGTCTACTTTTTTCGGCCCAAAGTGTCTGAGGGTTACTACACTGAAACCTCTACTTACGAATTTCGTCTGTTCTGAGCACATGCTCATAAGTTTTTAAAAAAATGTAAGTAGAGCAGCCGTTTCCCATAGAAATGCATTGAAAATCAATTAATCCGTTCTGGAGGGGACATAGTTCAATGCTTTCCTATGGGAAGGCTTACCATTCACATGGTTACTTTGCACCCACTCGAGCTGGTGTGGGCGGGTGCAAGGGAGATGTGTGCATGTTTGCCCGGGCGGCTGGAAGACTTTTTAAAAAAGGTGCGCTTTAGCCTGACTTGACTCCCCTCCCCCTCTGGCTTCCTCCTCTTTCCCCCCTTCTCCCTTCCAGCCCCCTTGCTGGAATACTCCAGGGGAGAAGAAGAGGGGAGACATCACCACGCAAAGGAGGTGGACACACCTGAGACCCGCCTCTTGCTGTCTCCTCCCCTCCCTCTGCTCCGTACTAGCGATTCTGCTGGGGCATGTTGATCATCTGGCTGGGAGGGGGAGCAGGGGACTGTGCCACGCCCCTTGAACTGCCCCGCTCGGCTGAGACAGTGGGCTGGCAGACCCAGAACTTTGCTGGACCACTGGTGGTCCTTGGGGTGGGAGAGGGAGGGTGGAGAACTTATCCCCTCCCTTTTTTAATGATGGCTGGTGGGCTACTTTTGAACCCTTCGCGGGCTACTGGTAGCCCCCGGTCTACCCGTTGGGCAGGCCTGTGATATATCACTGTATATGGGTTTGATGAAAAGTGCAAGTCCCAGTGATTAGGTGCTCTAACACAGGCTTCCCCCCCCCCTTGCAACACAGAAGTTGCCTTACAATATATCTACCATTGGTCCCTCCACCCAGTACAGGCTGCAGAATAGCTTTTAAACACAAATAAAGTTTTTATAATTACAGAAATAGTAAGTAAACAGAAAGAAAAATTCTTTTCTTTGTCCTACCTGATATTCTTCAGCTTTTCCAACGAGACACTTGGTTCTCTCTGGTAGGTCCCCCAATTTCAAATTTTTTCTTTGTCCTACCTGGAGACACTTGGTTCTCTCTGGTAGGTCCCCCAATCCAAATTCTGAAGAAATCACGGTGTGTTTGTCATTGCGGCTCCTTACCCTCTCGTCTTCAAATTGCAGTCGCTCCAAATAGTCCAGCATCTCTTGGGCCTCCTGGTCTCGCTGCTCAGCCTTCATGGCACGCAGTTCCTCATTCTTCTCTATCTGCTCAATGATATGACGCCTCCCCTGGGAAAATCAAGGAGCAGAGAGGGCCTCGTGGCAGCAAACAGTGGGCCTGCCCACGCTCTAACCAATGGAGTTCCTTTTGCAAAACAGGGAAGTGACCTTCATAAAGAGTTGACCACAGGCGACTCGTCCTCAAAGCTGGTGATGTTGAGATCCAGTTGTGGATTAGCTCCGTGATGGGTCACAGACCACCCTCTAACCTATGTCACTCCTCACAAAGAGTGGCCCCTGGACACATAATCAGAGCGAAGCCTAACAACTCAGAAAACCCTGAGCTGCAAGAATTCTGAGAGAGTCTGAGGACAGAATTTAGACCAGTTTAGTCTGGATTGATTTTATTTTATTTTATTTACATTTATATCCTGCCCAAATACTAGCTGGGCTAAGAAAAAACAGAGCCATTTAGGATGCAGCTACATAGGAATGGAAAAGCAAATTGTTTGCTGAGAAGTTCTACAACAGAATTCGAGGTTTGCCAGGTCTTTTTATATTAACTAGACACATAGGGAGGAGGAACTTGACTTAATAAGCCTTCTTTGCAGCTTATTAAGGCAGTCCTCCTGTAGACTTCCAGGGGGTCAGTTATAGAAACTACCATCATAAGGGTGTTCAGACAAATCCCTCCTCTTGTTTCGTGCTTTAGATATTTTTTTTTAATTTGGTTATTTGAGTGATTGATTGCTGACTGCTAGGTGCCCAAGCACAACCACACTGTCACCAAGCTGTTAAGAAAGAGAAAACAAAGACCTGGGCCCAGCATTCTTCAACATTTTTATTAAATGTTATTTTTATTAAATTTATTAATTTTTTATTATTATCATTTTTATTAAATGATGCAGGAAATGCTAATTAAATTGGCAGATAAGACAAATTGGGTGGAATAGCTCATACGCTGGAAGACAGGAACAGAATTCAAAATTATCTAGATAGGCGTGCACACTGGGCTGAAAACAACAGAATGAAATTCAACCAGGATAAATGCAAAGTCCTGTATCTTGGAACAAGAAATAAACACACAGTTACAACGCAGAGGAAAGTAGTCTGAGCAACACTGTGAGCAAGAAGGATCTTGGAGTCATGGTGGATCACAAGCTATGAGCCAGCAGTGTGATGTGGCTACAAAAAAAGAGTGCCAAATGTTATTTTAGGATGCATTAACAGAAGTCTAGTCTCCAAATTCTGCAAGATACTAGTTCCCTTCGATTTGACCCTGGTTAAGCCTCAACCTGAGTAGTGTGTCCAGTTCTGGACACGGCACTTCAAGAAGGATGCTGACAAATTGGAATAAGTTCAATGATGATTAAGGAGTCTGAAAACCAAGTCCTATGAGGAAAGACAGAAGAACTGGGCATGTTTAACACCGGGGGAGGGGGAGATTGTGGGGGAGATAAAAATAGCATTTTTCAAATAATTGAAAATACAGAAGAAGGGTAGGATCTGTTCCTGATCCACCCTGAGTGTAGGACATGCAGCAATGGGCTCCAGTTATGGGAAGACTGATTTCAGATGAATATCAAGGAGAACATCCTGTTAAAATAGCACATCAATGGAACCAATTATCTCAAGGAGTAGTGAGGCATTCAAGAGAAATTTAGACAACCACTTGGCAGAGATCTTTGATCTGGATTCCTGCATTGAGCAGGAGGTGGAACTTTGATGGTCTCAGAGACCCCTTCCAACTTTATGATTGTATGACTGAATGATTCTTTGTAAAGATCCAGCACACCCAAGGTTGGATCTTTGCCTCCCTCGCCTTGCCATACTATCACACCAACCCCAGCACACAAGTTTATGCTTTGGTTCAAGCGGGAAAAAGCAGAAGCCCCAGTGGCAGAGGGGAAAACTACAGATTTAGGTCTGAAACTTGAGCTGATTCCCATTTGTTTTTACCACAGTAAAACAAAGCAAAAGCACAAAGTGTGCTGCTTATATACTGTCCCATAGCGTGCGAAGGACTCTTTGGGTGGTTTGCAATTTAATGATGGCTGCACATTGCCCCACCCCCAGCAAGCTGGGTACTCATTTTACCGACCTCGGAAGAATAGAAGACTGTGAGTCAGTCATGAGCCGGCTACCTGGGATTGAACCCATGTTGTGAGCAGAGTTTTGGCTGCAGGACAGCAGCTTAACCACTGTGCCACAAGGAGCGCCGTCAATGGGGGAAGGGGAAGCAAATGAGACCATCCCCAAAACGTAGCCTTTCCCACCATCTTTGTCAATGCCGTCGCAGCCCCACCTGAACAATTCCTCCTTCCTTTTGCGCTCCAGCTCCTCTTGCATCTTGTTTGCTTTCTGTCTCTCCACTTCCATCATGTGGGCCAGCCGCTTCTCCTCCTCCCCCAGCTCTTTCTCAATCTGCTTCTTCTCCAGGATCTGGGCGTCCCGGATGGCGTGGCACTTGGCTTCCAGGATGACCTGCCACAAGGAGCAGAGGAAACGTTTGCTTGTCCCAGGTTCAAGCGGATGCCCTGATTCCCACAGTGTCAGTACCACTCCTCTGTGCCGGCAGGGTCACAACAGAGAAGATCCTTTGCCATCCCCTAGTACAGGCATGTTGTCAGGTATTAGTTAGTGAAATACCCTGTTTCCCTGAAAATAAGACATCCCCCGAAAATAAGACCTAGTTATAGTTTTGCCTCTTGCTGAAATATAAGGCATCCCCCCGAAAATAAGGCCTCCTCGATAATAAGATAACAATAAATGTGTACCGTATTCTTCTTCATGGATAAAATAAGACATCCCCTGAAAATAAGACCTAGCACATCTTTGGGAGCAAAAATTAATATAAGACACTGTCTTATTTTCAGGGAAACACAGTATATGCATTAGACAGGATGTTCTGTATGTATTTGATAGGTATTTGATAGGTATTTGATAGGTATTTGATTGATTTAAAGATGGAATCTGTAAAAAGTGCATAGTCACAGTGACTCAGTGTATAATTTTTTTCTAATGGAGTACAGGTGTAAAGAATTAACATAATGATTGTTGGCTGATGCAATAGCTATGATGTAATGCAATTTATGATTGGACAGACATGTGTATAAAAATGCTCTGTAACTCACTGTTCATTGGGCCTTCCGTGACTAAAGGCTTTGTTTCTCTGTTATATATTTTGTGTGTGTGCCGTATGCTATTATGCTGTTACGCTGTTGAATTTTGCATCAGTGTACTAATGTGATTTTTCCCTCTATGCTTTGTTGAACTTTGTGGAAGTTCTGTGATGATGTGATATATTTTGTACATTTGTAATATAGCTGTTTGGTTTTAAGAAAACTCTGTCTCTGGCTCTAACAATTTATTCATTAAGTATTGCTTCTGCTGGCTGATTAAATAGCACAAACTCTGATACATGTCCAAAGTCTGGCCCAGGGGCCAAATGCGGCCCGTTTTCAAATTTCAAATGGCCCACGGCGTCTTCTATCCACCGGCTCAGCCTGTCACGCATCCCTGCCAGCTGGCCCCTCCTCATACTGGATGGAGACATCAGCTTGCAGTTTTATGGTTTGCCTGCCCTCCCTGCCTCTGTCTGTGTCTCCCCCCCATCAGCCACTTGCCCTTGGCTCCGTTGCTGCAGCATCTTCCCCGACTCCTTGCATGTTATAAAGGCTTGTCCAAAGTCCGGCCCGGGGGCCAAATGCAGCTGAATGGTCGCCCCCCAACACATTTTCACCTCACCAAATCTGGCCCTCCTTGCAAAAAGTTTGGACATGCCTGTTGGCCCTAAGAGCAAAACTAGGTCTGGAAATAATCCAAAATTCAAAACAGGGTGTGCCTGGACACCAATTTTAGGTTTTGGAGAGGAGGGGAGCTCCAACCACCATGTAAAAACTCTGCTCCTGGATGCATGCAAGAATCGGGTGGGGTGGGGAGCCCCCTTTTGGGGGGGTACGTTTTGGAGGGCCGAGGCTCTAAAACAGTGCTTGCCTGGTCAAATTTTGCCCACTCCTCATCAACCTACCGCTCTCATGGAAAGGACATATAGAAAGCTTTCTCAGCAAACCCAAATGCTTGGGCAAGTATACGTAGAGAAGGATGCTTCCTAAACCTTTTTAGGGCTTTAGATATGATCACCAAGATTGGAACCCAGGGTCTGTTGCTGCCTGCCTAACGAGCCTATTCAAGCCCCTGTCCTCCTAACGAGCCTATTCAGACCAGGGTGGCGTAAAAGCAAGGTGAACTATAAACTGGAGGCCTCGCACCAACTTTTCTCAGACTGACGAAACTGCCTGGAAGATTAGCCAAACGCTTTGATTTCAGAAGAAAAGGAGTCCAGTGGCCATGACTCATCTTCCACATAACCTCACCTGGATGACTGAGAATCTTTATAGACATCACCCCCTTGCCCTCCTTCCTACCTCGCTGAGCGATTTGATCTCCTCTTCCTGCTCCATGCGGAGGTCAGCCGCTCTCTCCAGCAGGTACTGGGCCCGCTCCTTGGCCTCCTCTTCCAGGTCGTTCAGCTTCTCGTTCTTTTTCCGCAAAATCTCCTTGAGCTTCATGGATTTTTTCCGCTCATTCACGGCAACCTGGAGCGGGAAGAGTACGGGGGGAATGCCACTGGCTCCTGCTCTCACGTGTCCCCTTGGGGGTGCACTCTTGAAAGGTACAGCAAGGTGAAACAGACATGGTTTTATTCCTTTCATGGAATCATAGAATCATCATAGGGTTGGAAGGGAGGTCTTCTCAACCAACCCCCTGCCCAAGGCAGGAGACCTCGTACATTTCATAGAATCATAGAATCATAGAGTTGGAAGAGACCTCAAGGGCCATCCAGTCCAACCCCCTGCCATGCAGGAACCCCCATCAAAGTATTTCGGACAGGTGGCCATCCAGCCTCTGCTTAACAACATCCAAAGAAGGAGACTCCACCACCCTCCTTTGTGGCAGCCTATTCCACTGCCGAACAGCTCTAACCATCATGAAGTTCTTCCTAATGTTCAAATGGAATCTCTTTTCCTGTAGTTTGAAACCACTGCCCGGGGCCTAGTCTCTGAAACCATGGAAAACTAACTTGTTCCCTCTTCAATATGACATCCTTTCAAATATTTAAACATAGCTATCATATCCCCTCTCAGCCTGCTTTTTGAAAGGCTAAACATTCCCAGTTCCCTAAGCTGTTCCTCTTAAGACATTTCTTCCAGATCTTCAACCATCCTGGTCGCCCTCCTCTGGACCCGCTCAAGGTGGTCAACATCCTTTTTAAATTGAGGTGCACAGAACTGGACACAGTACTCCAGGTGGCGTCTGATCAGAGCGGAATAGAGTGGTATATATATTTCTTCTTAAGATTTATACATTACTGTTCTAACAAGCATTTCTAAGGTGGCCCTCAAACAGATCCTAAGGCAATACCCAAGAAAAATTAATTAGGGTCGGTGTATCTGCGGGGGATCCGTTCCAAACCACTCTGTGATGGCTGAAAAATTTGGTTTATAGGGAATGCTATTTTAATAGTGAAAGTTATACATAGTAGTCTGTAGTTCCATCTAGAGGTCAGTCCTGGTAACACACCTTGGGAACATGAGTTTCTGCGATTTCTTGATTTTTTAATTTTTATTTTCAGACAGTGGATAAGTGAAACCGTGGGTGCTGGTTATCTAAATGCAGCAGTCCCACTTGCACTCTCTAGAATACAAGCTCCTGTCTGCAAGTAGCAGGCATGTCCTCCAGCGTGCAGCTTTGTGGGAACTCTTGGACTGACATCTTAGAGGGAGACGGCTTCTGGTGAAGTGGAAAAGCCACCTGTCTACGGTGTGGGAGAAAGGGAGGTGGTGGTTGCTGGTTTCAGGGTAATAGGAGGACAGGAAACACAGTCCTTTGGCATGACTGGGCCAAGGCTCCCTTTCTCCACCATGGACAGACCCCAGAGAAACTTGGAGGGCTTCATTCATCTGCTACTTCAGTCATCCATGGGGGGAACCTGGAAATGATCATCTTGGGATACTGTGCTCTTACTATATTATAGACACCTGATACATCCAGAGTCATGGGTGTTTCATTTTGGAAATGGTCCTGTTCTGAAACAAAATGCAGGAGTCTGGCTGGTGTTCAGAAGCGGACCAACCTTCTGGAACAAATTCAGCCAATCCCTTACCTTGTTCTTGGCTTGCGTGCGACGAAACTCCAACGAGGAAAAAGCCATCTTTCCTTCTCCCTGGCACTGGCCAATCAGGCAGGGAGGCAGGATGATGCATTTCCCCACAACGCTCCTGACTAGCCAGCACCAGGTAGAAGGAAAGATGATGTCAGGAGACAGGAGTCTGGTTCTTAGCCTTGCGTGAGCCCAGAGCAAGGTAAGGGGTTGGCTGATTCATTCCAGAGGATTGGTCCGGTTCCAAACAACAGCTGCATTTTGTTTTGGAACCGGACCACTTCCAAAATGAAACACTTCCATGCCTAACAGACTGGATGACAGTCACATGCCTTGTGGGGATACTTGGAAACTTCTGGTCTCACAGCAAGGGCAGAAGGCATCTGCTTCTCTACTTGTGTGGACCTACTGGCTGATGGTTTCAGGCGAGGACTGGCACAAATGTTTCAAAGAGTCACCTGTTATGGCATCTGCAAACAAGATTGAGAGTGGTGTCATGATTTGGATGTAGGAGAATGTAGTCATGAAGTGAATTTGGGCAAAACCTTCTTTCCAAATCCAACCAGCCAACTTCAAAAGGTTAGGGCGGGGTGATATCCTACCTTTCTCCCAGGGAGAACCTCCCATAACCACACCTACTGAAGAAATAATTTAGAAAGAACCTCTGCCGTGAGAAGGAGAAAACACACATACTATGATGGCTTCTCTCTCTGCCTTCAGGGCTGCCTGTCGTGCTTCCCGCTCTTCCTTGGTCAGGATATGGGATGCGTTCTTGATCCGGTCAAAGTCTTCAGGGCTGATGATAAGAGACTCTCCCGATGGATCCACTGCGGGTACCCTGAGAAAGAAGGAGAGAAAAACAAGCAGTTAAAATAATTCATGCTTCCCAACTTGTAAGGGCAATTAGAACAGCGCTAGGCTGGAATTCTACAGAAAATGCACAATGTGAGAGGCAAGATCTCCAGAGTTAAACAAGGATGTTGACTTATGGAGTTGGACAAGCAGTATCGTGGTTTGTTGAAATCTGGTTTGCTGTGACCTTTACTAAGAAGCCATAGTTTGTTGATCAGAAACAAACCAAATTCTCAACTATGACTTGTTGTTGGTTTATGAACTCTGCCATGGCTTTAAACCATGGCTTGTTCTGACATTTAAACACAGAGATATGGCATGTCTCTGGCTGCACATCCCATAACTGAAGCTCACAACGGGACTGGAGAGAAACAGACAAGAATTTGGATGGGTTGCATTCATAGTTCATTTGGTCATCGGTCATGTTCTTTGTGGCTTAAGCATCCATGGTTAACACAAACTATAGCCTATCGGGACATTTGAATGCAAGCAGTGACTTTGCTTTTTGTTGAACTGGATGAAGTGAGGAGGGAGGTTTATGGCACAATGTGGTGCATTCACAAGGGCTGTTGGCAATAGATTCTGTCTATGATAACGCCTTGCTTAAGAGATGTTATTAGCATGCTTATTCAGCAGTTACAGAAACTATAGCATCGAATTGAGATAAAATACATTCACATGCTTAAAACCCCTCTCAATGGAATCAATATAAGCCAAGATGGGGAAGAGAGAGAGAGAGTATGTATGTATGTATGTATGTATGTATGTATGTATGTATGTATGTATGTATGTATGTATGTATGTATGTATAAGAACATAAGAAGAGCCCTGCTGGATCAGGCCAAAGGCCCATCTAGTCCAGCTTCCTGTATCTCACAGTGGCCCCACCAAATGTGTCTGGGAGCACACAAGACTAGATATCTCTCTCCTGATACCACTCCGCTGCATCTGGCCCTTGAAGTACCCCGGTTTTAAGCCTGGAGGTGACACACATCTCCATCATGGTTTGTAACCTGGGATGGACTTATCCTCCAGGAATCTGTCCAATCCCCCTTTTCAAGGTATCTAGGCCAGATGCCATCACCACCTCCTATGGCAGGGAGTTCCACAGGCTAACAGCATGCTGGGTAAAAAATGAATGAATGAATGAATGAATGAATGAATGAATGAATGAATGAGGGACCTACAGAATGGCCTGAAGGACTTACACGAGGTCTCGGATGAGGTCTCTTGTGATGAGACGGATTTTCTCTGGCTTGCGGCCCCAACCGAGGGATTTTCCTGCTGTTGTAATATCTCGAAGGACCACGAGGGGACTGCCAGAACGGGACAGTTGGACATTCTGAAAACGAGGGCAGAAAAAAACAGAAACCCATCAGAGAACTGACAGTGTTGTGATTCCCACAAGCCCTCCTTAGCTTCTTCCACTGTGAGCCTCCACCTGTTGCTCTTCCTAGCTAGATAATTAATAACCGGACAAGATAATTCATAACTACACTGAACTCACAGAATCACAGAGTTGGAAGAGACCTCAAGGGCCATCCAGTCCAACCCCCCACCATGCAGGAACCCCCATCACAGTGCTCCTGACAGATGGCCATCCAGCCTCTGCTTAAGAACCTCCAAAGAAGGAGACTCCAACACCCTCCTTTGTGGCAGCTTATTCCACTGCTGAACAGTTCTAACCGTCAGGTAGTTCTTCCGGATGTTGAAATGGAATCTCTTTTCCTGTAGTTTGAAACCATTGCCTCGCGTCCTAGACTCTGAAGCCGTGGAAAACAAACCAGTCCCTTCTTCAATGTGACATCCTTTCAAATATTTGAACATGGTCACCATATCCCCTCTCCGCCTTCTTTTTGAAAAGCTAAACATTCCCAGCTCCCTAAACCGCCTCCAGACTTCGGCCCTCTTGATGTCTTGGACCACAACTCCCAGAATTCTAAGCCTGGATTACCAGTGACAAAGGACTGTGGGAGTTGTGGTCCAAAACATCTGGAGGGCTGAAGTTTGAACATGCCTGCAAACCGAAGACATTTCTTCCAGACCTTCAACCATCTAGGTCGCCCTCCTCTGGACCCGTTCAAGGTCGTCAACATCTTTTTTAAATTGAGGTGCACAGAACTCCAGTGCATCCAGCACAGTGGTTCTCAACCTGTGGGTCCCCAGATTTTCCTGGATTGCTACTCCCAGAAATCCTGGCCAGCTCAGCTAGTGACGAAGACTTGTGGGAGTTGCAGTCCAGGAACATCTGGGGACTCACAGGTTGAGAACCACTGGTCTAGAAGCATGCCATTTTGGGGGGAGGGGAGGTAAACCTAGGCGGACAGTCCAGCTGAATGCTGATTATATTATAGCGAAAGCTACCTTCTTTGTAAATGATTTCCATAGCACGGTCTTGGCTCCCCTTGGTGGCCAGCTCTTCATCTTTAGAAATGTCTATTCCTAGGCATTTGCTTTGAATGCTTTTTAAAGATTTTCAGACCATGGATGAGTAGATCCATGTGTTCGGCTCCCGCGGATCCCGATCCGACTGGGACACCAAGCCGGGCCTTCCCATTTCCTCACCTTGGCCATCCCGAAGAGGCTTTCGTCCACTTCCGAATTGGCCGCCTTCGTCCGGTACCGCCCATGAGAGTGGGCGCGAGAACGGGCCGAGGACCCATTGGAGGAAGCCCCCAGGGAGCACACGCTGCCCGGCTGGAAGGAAGGGGACAGGAGTCTGGTTTCAGAGGGGGCAGCACACAGGCATACTTCGTTGAGTTACAAATCCCATACAGAAAGCTTAGGATGGATCATCACCCCCAAAAGTGTTTATAACTACAGTGGTACCCCGACTTAAGAGCAGCTCAATTTGAGCAATTTGACTTAAGAACGGAAAACTGTTGGCATTTTAACTGCCCCCTTACACATTTTAGATATGGTCTGCTCGACGTACAAATGTTTTATTTCATTTTTTTATTTTTTAACTTGTTTTCTTCAGTATTTTAGATAGGTGTCCTGACTTAAGAGTAGTTTGACTTAAGAGCATGCATTCGGAATGGATTAAATTCGTAAGTCGAGGTACCACTGTATTTGAGTGGTTGCTTGGCCAGTTCCCCTCCTCCGGTGAGTTTCCATGGCCGAGTGGAGATTTGAACCCTGTTCCCACTCCAGCACTTTATCCACTGCACCACACTGGGGGTGGTAGGGACAGAGAGTTTTGCATGGTTCCTTGAATTTTGACACCCCCCTGACAGGAATAGTGGTTTCTTTAAAAGGTCATCTTTAGACAGCAAATTCATTGAAATCAATGGCTTGCATGATCTATTGATCTATTTAGCATCACTGAACATGACTTCAAGTTGTTATCATTAAATAGAAGAAAGATGTATCAAATTAGTTGATAATTTGCATTTCGCAATAAGTTAAAATGAAAAAACTGTAATTATGCTTTGTCTTGGAGCCTGGGGTTTGTATACAAGCAGAAGCGACTATTGTTTTATGATTGATTTCCTATGTATTTTGTTAGTCTAATTTAATTCATTCTAGATTGTTATTAAGTTGCATTATATTTTGTAACTTTAATGTGCATTTTATTTAGTTTTATGTTCTTTATGTTTGGTTATTGTTAGCTTGTAATTTATATACTTTATATTACTGTAAACTGCCCAGAGTAGCCTTTTATACAAATAAAAATATTTAATTTTAAATTCACAAAATTATGAGGAATTACCAACTTTGGCCCTTCCCATATGCACATCGAATTGGAAGAGACGAGAGTGACATTAGAAGAACAATCTTAGGGCATCTCAAATATTTATTTTCTTTCTTTCTTTCTTTCTTTCTTTCTTTCTTTCTTTCTTTCTTTCTTCTGTCTTTCTGTCTTTCTTTCTGTCTGTCTGTCTGTCTTTCTTTCTGTCTGTCTGTCTGTCTGTCTGTCACTTATTTACAATATTTTTACCCGGCCTTTCTTTCTCCTCCGAATGACACAAGGCAGCTTGCAACACTGAAGGACAATATGCCAGGCAGAAACATCAGAGACAATATTCAAGTTAAAAAAAAAAACAATGAAGACGAATCTTCCATCATTATAAAAAGCAATATTAAAACAAAAAGCAATAAGTGAACAAATTAAAGGAGGGGAATGTCACTAATGAGAGGTGGAAAATTTAAAAAAAAGGAAAACACTAGTACAAAAACTCAGTCCAAGCAGTATCCCAGGGACAATCCGACTACCTCTAGTAACGGGGAGGTGGGATGGAGGCCATTGCAAAAGTTATTTCCCCCCCCCCAACACCAGCTCAGCAAATTCTCCCTCTTTAGGTTTTTAGAGATCTTTTATGGCGGCGGAAGGATGCCGTGCCTCCGATCCTATCCCTCCGAGTTACTTTTCCCCAGGGCGTCCGTAGGAGAACGCGTTACAGGACAGGATTTTTTTTTTTAAAAAAGCAACAATAACGAATTAAGTAACGCGGGGAAGGAGCGGCGGGGGGGGCTCACCATTCCGGGCGCCTCCCGCGGGCTCCGAGCCGCTCGCCCGTTTACTGGTCGCTATGGCAACCGAGGACACGCCCCCTCCCTCTTCGCCACCCGCGTCCCCTCCCACCGCGCCTCGAGGGGCGGGAGTAACGGGCGGGCTCTCTCTCGTTACTAACGAGGCGGGGAACGATGCGCGTGCGGGGGGGCGCCGGTGGGGGTTCCATTTGCGGGCATCTCTTCTCGTTACTGGTGTTCTTTCTCCCCTCCAACCCCTGAAACAATTCACCCTAGAGAAGCTAATCTCCTAACACTTGTGAATAGAAGAACGCGGGGTTATTTTCTAATCCCCAAGAAGTAACTAGTTGCAAGCACGCGAGCAACGCACATGACCCTATATGGAGCAGAAAAAAAAAACCCCAAATCGACCCTGTTATGAGGCTTCCATAAATGTCACTTCCGCCCGGAGACGGCGAGAAACTTGTAATTGTATTGTTCTGTTGGATGTCAATAAGCACAAAATATTAATACAGTGGATTCTTGTATAACAAACGGTTTGTATAACATAAAATTTGTACAACATAAAAATTCCGGAGATAGGGGAAATTTGCTTAAAATAATCGCCTATGGGATGAATCTGTACAACATAAAAATGGGATTACTCCGTTTTCAATTCATTCCTATGGGAAATTTGTATAAAGGAAAATTTGCTTAACATAATTTCATTTGGAACGAATTAATTCAGAAATGGCTGAATTAAACGGTGAGCAAAGGAATAAAGGCTCCAGGAATCAGTAGTTAAAAAGTGATTTGGGTGGGTTAAAAGTTAGTAGAGGGAATGGTCAAAACATACAATCCAATGCAGGTGATGACTTTTAATTCCGTACCTTGAAAAGCAATAGCAGCAACAAAACCACAAGGAACTGCTGGCAATAATAATAATAATAATAATAATAATAATAATAATAATGATAATGATGATGATAATGATGATGATGATGATGATGATGATGATGATGATGAAGAAGAAGAAGAAGAAGAAGAAGAAGAAGAAGAAGAAGAAGAAGAAGAAGAAGAAGGGAAAGGGGGTTATTAGGGAGTCCCTGACCCTGAAAATGGGGTTGGGAGTGGGGTGGGTTTAGGAAACTTTAAATTACTTTCAATTAATTATTTTGGGCACCACTGTTTATATGCCATCAGAACTCTCTACAGAAGGAGTTGGCCCATTCTTTTGTTTTAAGTGGTCAAAGGAAGCTTGAGAGTCTCTCTCGTATTTTTATTTATTCCAATAAATTTCCATGGGCCCCATGGAAGCCCTGCAAAAGCATTTTTCCAACTCCTTTCAGAGAGAATGCCAATGAGTTGTTTAAATCTAACAAGTAATTGACACAGATCAGTGCATCCTAGATTCAGTCTGCCCACACCTCTGACTATCACTATTGTGTGTTGCAATTCCCCTGTCCCTAAACCCTGGTGGGACATGATCCCGCTTAATCCTTCTATAATGTGGCTTTCCGGAGTTCTGCCTGCTAGGAATTTACAGCCAGGCTGCTCAAAGGCTGGGTCTTCTGCAGAAGAATGGCATCAAGAGATTATGGAACCGTAGCGGTGGAATCAGAGACAGCTGCATGCAGCATTCTTCAAGTTGGTCACAGCCATTTCCCAGGAGCTGAATAAGGCAGTAAGAGCCAATCCCTGCATGGATGCTTTTTTTGTCGTCAGGAAAATAAAGCATGATCAAATCATTTTCAGGAATTTGGGGAAAAGCTTGGCCTGGAACTGAAGAATCTGTATCTTGTGGCAATGCATAGTCTAGGAAAATAGGATTTTCGCTTTAATACAGTAGGACCCCTGTATACACTGATTCATTATTCACTGTTTCAGTTATCCATGGTAGGAAGAGGAAAAAATAAACAAATAATTCAGCAGCTGCAAAGCAAGCTATTGTCACAAACAGCAGGATAAAGCAAGCGACTCTCACAAGCAGTAGCTGTAAAGCAAGTTACAATACAGCAGTTTGGGTTTTTTGGCATTCTCTCTTATCCACAGTTTTCATTATCATTCCCCAGCTAATACCAGGATCCTACTGTACTTTTCATATTATCAGTGGATAAGATGAATCAGCAGATACTGATCCGTGGATAAGAGGGTCCGACACGTTTCCCTCTGTGTGGACAGTATTAAGGAATGAGGTTTAATGAGGAACCAGGAGGAGCTATAAACGAAGTTTAAACTTCCATGTTTTGTTTGCTAATCTAACAAGTAGTGGTTTAATTCATTCTGTCTCTCCAGACTCACCCTCCTTCTAATTTAAGATATGCAAATGACTCCATATTTCTAGCAGAAAATAGCAGTGGTTCGAAATGACTTCTGAGGAAGATTTAATAAGAAATTGCCAAAGCAGGGTTATGGCAGAACATTAAGAACAGAGAAATACTGTAAAGGTCATAGAATCATAGAAACATGTTAGGGTTGGAAGGGACCTTGGAGGTCTTCTAGTGCAGGCATGTCCAAACTTCGGCCCTCCTGATCTTTTGGGACCGCAACTCCCAGAATTCTAAGCTTAGATTGCCAATGACAAAGGACTGTGGGAGTTGCGGTCCAAAACATCTGGAGGGCCAAAGTTTGGACATGCCTGTTCTAGTGCAATCCCTTGCCCAAGGCAGGAGACCTCATATCATCCCGGACAGATGACTGTCCAATCTTTTCTTGAAAACCCTCAGCGATGGAGCACCCACAACATTGGGTGGCCAGCTGTTCCACTGTTCAATGGCTCACACCATCAGGAAATTTCTCCTTATTTCCAGTTTGGCTCTCCCTCTGATGAGTTTCCACCCCTTGGTTCTTGTCCTACCCACCGGTGCCATTGAGAATAAATCCATGCCCTCTTCCCAGTGGCAACCCATCATATACTAGAAAACTGCTATCCTGTCTCCCCTCCTCCTTCTCTTCATCAGGCTAAACATGCCTAGTTGTTTTAGTTATTCGTAGGATTTAGCCTCCAGTCTCCTTATCATCTTGGTTGCTCTTCTCTGCACTTTTTCTAGGGCCTCTGTGTGTCTTGTTTGTATATGGGAAATTTGTATAAAGAAAAATTTGATTAACAGATTTTCATTTGGAAAGAATTAATTCCTGTATACAAGGTACCACTGTATTCCAAATGTGGCCTCAATAGAGCAGTACAGAGTGGCACCATCGCTTCCTACGATCTTAATGCATCTTAGGACCGTGTTTGTTTTTTTGGCAGCTACAGCATATTGCTGCCTCTTCCTTCAGTTGTGGTCCACCAGGACACCCAAATCCCTCTCACGGGTACTACTGCTGAGCCACGTACCACCTATCCTCTACACATGTGTCTGGTTTCTCCTGCCTAAATGCAGGACCTTACTTTTCTCATTGTTGAACTGTATTTTGTTGGACAGGGAACAGCAATGTTCCAAGTCAGTCACAGAGAATTAGATAACTTAATATGGACACCAAAGAATGAAAATCGTTAAAGATTCCCTTTGTTTGGTCGTCAATTGAAATATAGACTGCAGCCAAGAAATTAAAAACAATAAAACAACGACAAAAAGGCTGAGACTTGGAAGGGGCGCTCTGAAAGAGCTGGAAAAGACATTTGCTTTCAAGAATGTGTCAGTGGCAAATGTGAGATGTGAAAGCTGGACAGTGAAAAAAGCAGAGGAGGGACAGTACAAAGAGCACATACTGCAGTGAGAGAAGGATAGAGCAGTGGGTTCTGGCGCAACTCAAGTTTGACCTCTTAACTAGAAGAAGCTAAAATGGCTGAGCGTAGGCATTCATACTGGGGGCATAATATGAGGGTGGGAGGCTCCCTGGGGTGGTGGTGATAGGGGAACAAAATAAGAAGGAATAGTGGAAGATGACAGAAAAGGAAGAAAGTTAACCTTAAGGTACCTGAATTCAACAACAACAAAAAGCCATAATGGCTTTTTGTTTGCAGAATTAATAACAAACAGTGAACCACTGTGTGAGAAAGAATGCTGGACTGGATAAGCTGTGGCCTGTTCCAACAAGGCTGTTCTTATGTTCTTATGATTACGTGACCTTCTCTCTGGGGTGATCAAGAACAGACCCTGTCTCTTCTCTGTATGACTACCTTTCAAGCAGTTGAAAAGAGCTATCATAGCTCCTCTGAGTCTTCTTTTCTCAAGGCTGAACATGTCCAGTTCTTTCCATTCTTTCCTCATTCAGGCACGTCCAAACTTTGGCCCTCCAGATGTTTTGGACCACAACTCTCAGAATTCTAAGCTTAGATTACCAATGACAAAGGACTGTGGGAGTTGTGGTCCAAAACATCTGGAGGGCTGAAGTTTGGACATGCCTGTTAGGTCCTGCTTTCCAGTCCCCTGATAATCATAAGAACCTAAGAAGAATCCTGCTGGATCAGGCCAAGGGCCCATCTCGTCCAGCTTCTTGTACCTCCCAGTGGCCCCACCAGGTCTAGTTTGACATGAGCCAACTAGATACCTGTCTCCTGATGCCACTCTCCTGCATCTGGCATTTTTGATGTACTCTCCTTTTAAGTCTGGAGAGAAACACATGGTTTGTCACCTGTGATGGACTTGTCCTCCAAAAATCCAAGGCCAGATGCCATCACCACATCCTATATTGTTGCCCCTCCCTGTACTTGATGCAGTTTGATGGCATCCTCCTTCAGGTTTCTTTCTCCATCTCACATGTACACACCTATGCTCTGTCAACCCCACCCGAAGCCGTTATTGCCATGCACAGTTCTACTTCTCTTGAAACCATTGTTGCCTTAGAATCCCAACATCTGGCTCTTAAAACACTGGGCTATCCATCAGCTTTTCTGATGATTCCCATCTTTAGTAATATGGGTAATATGGTCCCTGTTATGGCCTGTTCTTTTGTTAAATATTTTTGGGAGATTTTTTCTTTTAATGTTTTAAATGTTTTCAGACATTGGATATGGGAATCAGCAGATACTGATGCCACAAATAAGGGGTCCTCCCGTAGTTAGCTCCTGCTGGCAAAAAAAAAGTGTGAATCTTTAATGTGAATTTGCCAGATTGTAAGACTTCAGGACAGAGACCTCCCGGTAGTGTGGGCGGCGTATAAGTCAAATAAATAAATAAATAAAACCAAGTGTTTCAGTGCACGATAGCAAATAGCACCAACTTCTTGTCTTGAGGCAATTTGTAAATGAAATTTGGGCTGGTTGGAGTTAGGCTGTCATAATTTTTCATCTGGATTTTGGATGGTGTTTTATAAACGACATATGCCTATCTAGTATTTTACTTGTTGGTAGCCAGTTTTGAAGGTGCAGAGAGCTTTTTAGCATTTCTAAGAGGCTCATATTTACTAATACATGATGTTTAATTCACTTTTTAATGCTTTTTAAGAACCTTAAACATAGAAAAATGATCTCAAATGGGCCAGACTCCTCCCCTAGTTTGAAACGATTAAATGACCAGTACACCAAAACCTATGATAGTAATGTGAACACTAGAAAAAGGCACACTTCTTACCTCATAAACTATTATGTTACATAGGTTACTTGTTAAGTTCTTACTTCTAAGCTCTGGGGAAGCCGATTGGCACTAAACCAATAATTCAGATATTTCCCCCTCTTTTGTTCAGGTTGTGAGTGAGTACTGTTTATTTACCTCAAAGCTCGCCCACGAAAGGGAGGTCGCAGATGCCTGGGGACACCAAGATGGGCCAACACAAAACTTCATAAGGAAAATAATATTCCGTGGTCAAAACCCACAAACATAGCAGTGACGAAGGAGGTGGCCACAAAATGCCTGATTTAGGAAGGGGATCTGCTTGGGAGAAAGAATGGGATGCTGTAGAGAGATGGGCACGAACTGCTGGTTCGACGGTTCGTTCCCCAGCGGATCTGCAGTTTGGTGCCCAGCCCCCTCCGGTGGGCACTCACTTGGCAAAAATGCCCCACCCCACCTCCTGCAGGCATTGCTCTGAGGGAGCACCCACTTTTCCCCCTGTTTATTCGGCCTAAAACCAGCTCCGTTAAAGTCAAATTCACCTCAGAACAGCTAGGAAGATTGTTCTGGAAACAGCATCATGTTGTGTATTTCCCACCAAGTTACCTATAAGGCGAAAGAGTGTTGCAGAACATTTTTCTTGCACAAGACTCTTCCGTGGCTTCCTCATTTCGGCAGGACCGGCCCTGCCATTAGGCGGAATAAAGCAAAGATTGTAGGTGGCAAAAGGAATGGCCTTGGGTCAAGATATGTAAAAGTTGATAAAACATATGTTATGTATATTTAACTGAATGTGTAAAGAGAATTGTAAAATGGAGGCAGTTAGATTCTGCAGTGTCATGATGTTAATTCACAAGTGTTAGAGACTAGTAATCACAGGCATGTTAAGTGATGAAGTGCAGGTGGAACTGATTATAACATCATGATTTGTAATGGTTAGATCAGATTGCATCAGATTGTTAATTAGTGATTGCATCAGATCTTATGAGTGCTGAATAGTATAAAAAGCACTAGCTTGCCATTTGTTACTGGGGACTGTTATGGTGAGAACAGTTTACCCCACACTCTGTTTGCTATATTGTATATAATGCTTGGTTGTTATGCTGTGTATATTTTGATGTATATATGAATATATGAGTTTTTACTCTATTCATTGTCATTGTCTTTCTGTTAGCCTAACTCTGCAACCCTTTATATCAATACTGACATTTTATCTACGTTACTGCTGCACTGCTCTGTGGCAAACACAAGTAAATATTATATTTGTTGCTTAAATGCTGATAGTGACAGATGCTATTCCATTGGCAGTCTCAAAAAAAGAGTTACAATAGATGCAAAACCTGAATTCTTTTTGCTAAACATAATGCCAGAGACATTGTATCAGCAAAATGTATATCTAGCAATTCATATTATAATGGCTACGAGAATTGTTTTTGCAAAACACTGGAAAGAATTAGGAATACCAAACGAACAGGAGTTGATAACTAAAATTCTTGAGACTGCAGAAATGGACAAATGGTCAGAATGGTTAGAGGTACACCGAAAGGTGAAACACCAGGAATGTTGGGACAAGTTTTATATGTGGTTCCAAAAAGAAAGTTGAATTGAAAATATGACAAAAGCCAAAACTGTTTTGGTTATTTATGTGTACATATCTGCCTGAATTGAACTGTTTATAATTGTAAGATGACTCTGATATTATTAAGTGTTCTGCCCAACCTGCATCCCCCTTTTTTTCTGTATCCCAAATTCTTCTTCCTATTAACCATTTATATATAATAAAATATATATTTTTAAAAAGAGTTACATGTTCCAGCCCACTGTCCTCTACATAAGAACAGCCATGCTGGATCAGGCCGAAGGCCCATCTAGTCCAGCTTCCTGTATCTCACAGCGGCCCCACCCGATGCGTCTGGGAGCGCATGAGACTAAATAGCTATCTCCTGATACCACTCCCCTGCATCTGGCCCTTGAAGTACCCCAGTTTTAAGCCTGGAGATTACACATCTCCATCATGGTTTGTAACCTGTGATGGACTTTTCCTCCAGGAATCTGTCCAATCCCCTTTTGAAGGCATCCAGGCCAGGTGCCATCACCACATCCTGTGGTAGGGAGTTGCACAGACTAACAACACGCTGGGTGAAAAAATATTTTTTTTTCTATTCTCACTCTCCCAGCCTTCAATTTGAGTGTATGTCCCCTAGTTCTGGTATTTTGTGAGAGGGAGAACAGCTTCCCTCTATCCACTTCACTCATGCCCTGCATTATTTTGTACGTCTCAATCACATGCCTTAACACAGTGTTTTATGTCTGGGCATAGGTTTTAGGCTTCTGCCTAAATAACCTATTTTGTAACCCACTCATCATCAACCTGCAGGCTGTTCTCAATGTGGGAAGACGTCCATTGTTAAGCTGGGAAAACATACAGCTATGGCTAGATTACAGGTGGCCACATGGCTCAACCCCCTTTTTGCTTTGATACAGCTATGAAGGAGACAGCCAAACCCCCAAAATAAGAGTTGGCCCCAAATCACACCCTCCTGACCACGTCTCCCCTCCCTCTATATCCTTGCTGCTTTTACGGCACGCTCAACCGCCCCATATCCCAAAGCCAGAGACGGAGGCAGGATTATATAAACAAAGAATTGTGCAATGTTTATTTCTTATCAGTGAAACCAGGGCGCAGGATATATATCCACAGCAAAGATCACCACACCTCCCTTCAGATGTCGGGTGGACAGCGGGACCTTTTAACCCAAGCAGGAAAAGACTTCTTCACCAAAAATGCTGCTTTTGGCCAGGCTGAGCCACCAAGCAGGGGATGCACAGCAGAAGACCCCAAAAGCCACATAATTCCACGTAATTCTTGCTAAGGATTAGCCTGAGGGCCAAGCAAATGCAAGTCAGAAGGGACAGGCAGCTTTTTTTTTTTTTAACAGCCATGCCTCCGGTTTTGACAATCTGCCTCCCTTTGGAAAGTAGCCGCCTGAGGAAACGGTGGAATGTGAGGGGACACCCCCCCGCTTGCTTTGGGGAGAGATATTTTCCCTGTCAAGTGGTCCTCCCACCCCTTTTCAGGGCTTTTTTTCTTCAGGTTGGGTACGTAAGTTTTGCTTTGGGTGGTTCCCATGGCCCACTGGGATAGCTTTGCAACAGATAAAAGTAAAATAGGCCTTTTTGCTGGAAAGCCTGTCTTGAAAAACGGGGAAGAGAAGGGAGGGCGTTTTTTGGTCCGGAGAAGCTGCTGTCGGAAGAGAGGACCCAGCATTAAAGAAGCTAGGGAGTGGAATGTAAACCGTTTTTAAGGTGCCTCAGGACTACGCCTGCATAATTTGGCCACTACAACCGCGATTTGGCCCGGCCAGTGGAGATACAAAGGGGCGGGGAGAGAAAAGGGCAAGCTGCCTTGTTTCCTTGGTCCCAAGCCTCGATAGACACGTTTGATCCGTGGGATAAACGACAGCATTTAAAGATTTTTTTTTTTAAAGGATCTTGGACCCGGAGAGGAGGTTTGTGTCGCGTGTGTTAGGGGGGAAATCGTGAAAATTCGAATTTAAAAAAAAAAGGACAGCCAAAGGAGAGCACACGGACACTGATGGTCACTGAGAAGAGTGGGAAGTGCTGGCCCAGCCCAACTGCCTATCCCGTTTAAGGCTTATTGGTGAGGACACAATTTGGAGAGATTCTCTTCAAGCAGGCACTGGGCACCAAGGCAGGGGATCCAAAGGGTCACCGGGCTCAAAGGATCTGGCGGGGCATCCCGTAGCCCGTCATGCCCGCCTGAGAGGCACCCCGATTCGTGCCCATCTGAAGCCCAATGACGCTCTGCCCCTCCTTCAGCTTGTCCTCCGAGAAAGCCCGACGATTCTCCTGCGATTTCCTGGGGAAAGAGGGAAAAATCGATACACAGAACGTGAGAAAAGGTGGAATAATTAACTTACAGCGCAGAGCTGGAAGCCATCATTGAGTCCAGCCCGTGTCATGGAGGCCGAGGGGGGGAATTGAACTCCCAACTCTGCAGCTAGAGGCCTAATCCACTGAGCTAGCCAGCGGCTCTGAACTGGGAGCACCCACAGGGCAGGTCTTCTCCTGCTGCCCCATGACATGTCCCTGTGAAGGTTGTATGACTGAGAGAAAGGCCGTCCCTCAAGATCTTAGGGGCCAAGAAAGCTCACCTGGGGAGATATGGTACTTCAGACACATGCCTGGTTTGATGGTCACAGAATAATAGAAACAGAGTTGGAAGAGACCTCAAGGGCCATCTGGTTCAACCTCCCGCTATGCAGGAACCCCCATCACAGGATGCCCGATAGATGGCTATCCAGCCTCTGCTTAAAAACCTCCAAAGAAGGAGACTCCACCACCCTCCGTAGCAGCATATTCCATTGCCGAACAGCTCTAACTGTCAAAATTATACAGCCACATATATGGCCTGATTTTATTGAAATATTTTACTGATGAGTGGTTGAAATTTTGTTGCTGACTACAGTAAATCATAAGAAACTAAGAGCCATGCTGGATCAGACCAAGGGTCCATCTAGTCCAGCTTCCTGTATCTCACAGTGGCCCCACCAGATGCCTCTGGGAGTGCACAAGTCTAGATCTCTGTCTCCTGATACCACTCCCCTGCATCTGCCCTTTGAAGTACCCTGGTTTTAAGCCTGGAGATGACACATCCCCATTGTGGCTTGTAACCTGTGGTGGACATTTCCTCCTGGATTCTGTCCAATCCCCTGTTGAAGGCATCAAGGCCAGATGCCGTCACCACATCCTGTGGCAGGGAGTTCCACAGACTAACAACACACTGGGTAAAAAAAAATCCTTTTGTCTCTTCTCACTCTCCCAACTCTCAATTTGAGAGGACATCCCCTAGTTCTGGAATTTTGTGAGAGGGAGAAGAGCGCCCCTCTATCCACTTTATTCATGCCCTGCATAATTTTGGACATCTCAATCGTATCCCATCTCAGGTGCCCTTTTTCCAGACTAAAGAGCCCCAAATGCTGTTGCTTTTCCTCATAAGGGAGGTGCCCCAGCCCAGTAAGTCATGCTAAGTCGGGGGGGGGCATTTGATGAATCAACTACTTCATGAGTTCAGATTACTTAAATGGCCTTCGTCTAGTTGTGGCTTACGATTCTGGAGTAAGTTGCCACTGAAGCAGGTGCATTTGAGTCAAGGGAATCTACAGAGAAGTTGATGGACCAGTTACCCATTGATCTGATGGGCCTAATTTAGTGTGGTTTACTGCACTAAACAACATAGTCTCAGACATTCTGCTATGCTGCTTCATCATCCATTGGTTTTCATTCTGCCATTTTTCAAAAATGAAAAGTTGTACAATCATAACCTGAAGAAAGGATGGAGCACTAGAATAAAAGACTAAGGATAAACGGAATTCAGCTGAATAAATTGCTTGTAAAATTTCAGGGTTTTATGGGTCTTTTCTTTTTCTGTTAAAAATATGCAAGCTTTACCGTTTGTTTGCCTTAGCTTCTATTGACGGAGCTCAGATGCTCGGAACTTAAGAGGACCTTCAGAATGATACAGAATAGCTGGCCCTACCATCAGACAGAGTGGGGGGGCAACTGCCCAGATAGTAGATCTACCAATGACAGCTTTTTGGCTGTTCTCAAAATGAACTGAAGAGCCAGGATGGTTACGCTGCAGGCAAGATTCCAGATCTTGCACTCCAAACAATTGGTGATAAAGTGTTCTGCTTATATACCGCCCCATACTACTACAAGTAGTCTCTGGGCGGTTTACAATTTTTAATTACAGAGTGCAGGCTACACATTGCCCCCCCAGCAAGCTGGGTACTCATTTTACCGACCTCGGAAGGATGGAAGGCTGAGTGAACCTTGAGCCTGCTACCGGGGATTGAACCCAGATCGTGAGCACAGTTTTACTTGCAGTACAGGCATTTAACCACTGCGCCACGAGGCTTGGTGATACTACTGGTGTATCCCCACAGGTTTGTGCCAAGGGTGACTAAAAAAACCTCACCAGGTGCTTTGAAGCCATGAAGTCACACTGTGTCTGGGATTCAGAAGGCCACTGAAAGGTGCAACAGTGTGTGGTATATTGTGCCACGACTATGCGCACGCACCCACGCGTGTTCACGAACACACGGAGGCGCGTTGCAGCACTTACTTTGGGAACCAGTTGGGGTCTCCAGCGAAGAACCCATCCCCTCTCGAGACGGCCAAGCCTCCCAGATTCATCAAGGTCCTCTGGACGCAGGCCATGTTTTTACCTGCGCGAGGGAGAAATTTACAAGCAAAACAATACGCACATGCTAGCAGATCATTTCTGACTTATGGTGACCCTCTCCAGGAGTTTTATTGATATAAAGTACTTGGAGGTAATTGACCATTCCCTTCTTCTTGGGCGGGGGAGGGGGTACCCTGGGGCTTGCAGTTTACAACAGAGTACTGAATACGCTGCAACCCAGATTCCTAAACCCATGGAGTTAATTACATTCGTGTACTACAGTGGTCCCCCGCCCTTTCGCGGTTCATATAGGGCAGTCCCGCTATATCGCGGGACCGCAGTATATGAAAAAGCCCCCTAGGATAAGGGGGGAAAGTCCTGTTTCAAGCCTCCCATAGTTACCCCAGGACTGAAGCTGCCCTGAACAGGTATGTGAGGGCCTTCCTGGGCCTTCTGGAGGCCCCAAAAGGGCCTCCCTGCGAACAGGAAATGACTTCCGGATTGCTGAAAATCATTTCTGAGGCCTCCAGAAAGCCAAGGAAGGCTCTCACAGGCCCGTTCGGGGTAGGGCCAGGCTGGGGGTAAGTACAAGAGCCCCCAGCTAGGCCCCCCCCCCCAGGCCTGACTCGACCTGCATCCCCATATTGCAGATTTTCAATTATTGCGGGTCAGGTCAGATCCCTAACCCCAGCGATAGGTGGGGGATCACTATACAGTAACTCCCCCCGCCGATCGCGGGGGTTAGGGACCCACCCCACCCGCGATGCATGAAAATCCGCGATATGCGGAAGCGGGTGGGGTGGGGGAGGTGGGACAATTGCATGCCTGTCCGAGAAGTCTTGGGGCGGCGCGCGCAGGCGGTGTTTCAGGATATTACCTCCTGCCGCTGCCTGCCCGCGCTGCCCGAGGCTTCTTGGAGGAGCGCGGGGCGGCGGCACGGAGCGACCCGATTGCCCCCACCACCACCCCAAGGCTTCTCAGCGGAGCGCGGGGCAGCGCAGACCGACGCGATCGCCCCACGCCGCCCCCGAGGTGCAGGTACTGCAATCCTGTGATGTAGTGGGACCGCAGTACCTGAACCGCAAAATGGCACGCGGGTGTGTGTGACTGTATTGCAAATCACAAAACCTGATTGCCCAGGAGCACTGTTCTAGGGATATTCCACCAGAGAACCCCATTTCTGTGTTAAGGACAGAGCCATAATCCCTGATGAGTTATGCAGAGGTTTTTAGATATACAGTATATCACAGAAGTGAGTACACCCCCCTCACATTTTGTAAATGTTTTAGTAGATCTTTTCATGTGATAACACAGAAGAAATGCCAGCGGTTTAGACATTAATGGCTGTGTGTCGCATTCTTTTGAGGGGACAGCACATTTACACTGTTATAGAAGCTGTATACCCACTGCTTTACATTGTAGCCAAGTGTCATTTCTGCAGTGTTGTCACATGAAAAGATATACTAAATTGTTTATGAAATGTGAGGGAGTGTACTCACTTCTGTGATATACTGCATATTTGGATGGAAAAAGACCACAGGAAAGTAGATGACCCCAGAGCGATGGGTAGGGCACCGATGCAACCATATACCAAAATAGCAACTGCAAAAAAAAAAGAAGAAGAAGAAGAAGAAGAAGAAGAAGGAAGAAAGAAGAAAGAAGAAAGAAGAAAGAAGAAAGAAGAAAGAAGAGAGAGAGAGAAGAAGAAGAGAGAGACATCACTTGCAGAGAGAGAGAGAGAGAGAGAGAGAGAGAGAGAGAGAGACATCACTTGCAGAGAAAGCGAGCGAGCGAGTTCATATAGTTCTTGTGCACGGCCCAAAACTAAGGTGGATATACATAACATTCTCTCTAATTTTCCAGAGCATGGCACAAACTGGAAGCAAATGGGTGGAAACATCCAGTTGGCTACATGAGTCTGATGTAGCGCTGAGCACCCCTGCATCATAGAGGGAACGTTAGCGATACATTTAATAGATCTCTAAACTCTACAAAACAGTCAAGCTTTTGTTATACCTGTCAACCACTGTACGGTATTTCATTCACAAGAAAGCTAGGACGCGGCGTCTGAGCAGCTGCCCGCCACAGGTAGCTCCAAACACCCGTTTGGCCAAACAACGAACTGCCACGAACTGCCAAACTGACAGTTCGTGCCCATCTCTCTTTGTGAGATTTTACTGTTGGTGTGAACAAAGGGATCAAGTACAGATCTTAGCAATGGTAGCAGCCGCTTTTCAAGAATCGTGCACAGGTAACGGAAGGGTTTCTTTTTCCCATTATAGATTTACAACAAGGAACCCTTTATAAATCATGAGAAACTCGGCAGGAGGTGGGCCGTGTATCGAAGTCCCCAATATTGTTAATTCACTCGCCACCAGGAAAGAAGCGTCTGTGGGGGGAAATTGGGGGGGGGGGGGTTGATTCATTTTAAGGGGACTTTCCCTTCCCACTTCTTAACGGCCTGAATTATACATCTTCTTTTTTCCAAAGTAGGAAATGATTTGGTGGGAGGGGGAAATAGGTGGGTTTGGCCCTCCGAGGTCTAAGGGGGTGGGGGTGGGGAATGGGGCTAGAATCCACCCCCTTCCTCTTTTCTATCACCCCAAACCTCTAAGCATGACACTGACTCCAGCTGCACAACTGTGGTGTGAAGCGGTATTCCTTAGATCAGGCATGTCCAAACTTCGGCCCTCCTGATGTTTTGGACCACAACTCCCAGAATTCCAAGCCTGTATTTCCAATGGCAAAGGACTGTGGGAGTTGTGGCTGTATAACATCTCGCTAAGCCATGCCTGCTGGGAACGATGGTTGTTGTCATCCAAGCGTATTTGGAGGGTATTCCATTAGGGAAGACTTCCCTCAGCCCTTTGTGCCCGTTTCACCCTCTCCCCCCTCCCTCACCCCGCCAGCGCTCCATACCTTCCCAGAGGTCCACTGTCTGGAATATGTCCGTGGCAAGAATGCCGTAGCTTTCAGCAGCATGCAGAAACTTGGAGATCTGCTCCATCTGTTTGAAGGCCATACTGGAAGCTTGGATCTTATCCACCGGCCCTTTTCCTGGGGGGTAAAGGCTGTTGATCAGCTTGCACAGAACCTGAGGAAGAGTAGCCACCAAGATGGAATTATATTCTGTACCTGTCTACCCCCTCACTCTCACATACTTTACACATCCTCTTTCCATAAAGATACCTTGGCATTTAACAGCATTTCATTTTCGCAAAACTCTTTTCACAAAAGTGTGGACACACATTCTCACCCTTTCCCTTCGCAAGACCATTTCTGGCAATTGTGGGTTTTAAAAAGGATAGTGGACGGGCTGATTGCCGCAGAAAGAGCTCACCGAATGTCTTGTGGTACCTTTAAGGACACACTGACAACGTCTTAACACCACTAGAACTGCCACAGTGCCAATATACGGAGAGCTGAGGCTTGTAGTTAGGTGAGGAGATACTTAGAATATTTTGGTAGGGAGCTCCAGGGGTGGATGACAGAGAAATCTTAGGGACCTTAAATAATTCCATAACAGCTTGATAACAGGTCTCAAGCTGTTATCAAATTATTACAACAATGTTCTTACAACAGCAGGCAACTAAAATAGTTACTTTTTAGTAATTGTATTTAGTTATGTGTATAAGACTATATTTTTGTCTAAAATTGTTAGACTAAAAATTGAGGGTCATCTTATACACAGAAGTAAGCCAAGGAGAGAACCACGTGGTTGCAAGACTTCAATTTTGTGTTGGAAAAATGGGGTCTGTCTTATACATGGGGGCCTCTTATAGGTGGAAAAATATGGTATCTTTCTTAAAAGCTACCTGAAAATATACTATTTTTATATATCTATATCTATATCTATCTATCTATAAATACACACACACACACACACACACACACACACACACACACACACAAACAGTGGTACCCCGACTTAAGAGTAATTCGTCTTAAGAGCATGCATTTGGAATGGATTAAATTTGTAAGTCGAGGTACCACTGCACACACACACACACACACACACACACACACACACAGACTGTAAAATGATATTTAATAGTTAGATTGATATTACAAAAGTAATGATGTTATACTGCATTATGTTTTGATTCTAATGTAAAATATAATAGTTGTAATTACTTGATCGTAATGTAAGTGATAACTAAGTGACCTCTTAGTTATGGGTGGGGTGGTGGTGAGGGAAAGAAATTAATTACATCTAGCTCATATCTAACAAGGTATTTGCTGTTCCAGCAAGGCAATCTAGCTAACCAAAAGGCAAATTAATGCTCATGCTTCAGTCCTGTAGACACTTTTTTAGATGTCTTGCCAGTTCTGGATGTGCAGATGAGAGATAATTCACCTTTAAAACCTCTTGCAACCTCCCCTGCCCCGATGGTTTAAAACTTCCAAATACCCAACATGTAAAACCCCAGGAAGCCTTCCAGCCATGTCTTATGAGTTTCTTCCACAGTTTGGGAAACTTCTGGAGCCCCTCCAGGGTGTGGATAGAGAAAAAATGGCTCCACAGATCCATCAAAGTTGCTCACTCCTGAGATGACCTTTTGGGATGGGACCTCTCTTATCACCCTTCAAATTTAGCCAACCAGACCCCAAACTTTTCAGAGCAAAGGAAAACTCTTGTCATTCTTGTATAGAAATGGGCATGATGAGAGATAATTCACCTTTAAAACCTCTTGCAACCTCCCCTGCCCCGATGGTTTAAAACTTCCAAATACCCAACATGTAAAACCCCAGGAAGCCTTTGCCTCACTTGGTCAAAATCTGTCCACGTGGCACCATGGTACGTACAGATTTTGATGAAGTGAGGCGAATCTCTTCGTGCCCATCTCTAGTCTTAAGTCAAACGAGGGCCTTACTGTGCCATCTTTTAACCACTTCTGGAAGTTATCCTTGCCCGGCTGAGGCTGCCCAACATCTGGGCCACATTGGGCCCCGATCCACTGAATCAGAATCTGTTCCAGTTCGGGGTCATATTGCCTGTCGATCTTCTGCTGAACCTCCCGGCTGAGTCCGTAAGCAGGTCCCCTGTTGGCCATGTTTGTTTAGGCTGTGTACTCCTGTGGAGGAGGCAGGCAAGGGTGAGGATTAGAAGAAGCAGAGAATGATCATCAGATAAACAACACAGCACCCATCAAAGATTTCAGGACGTACACCCATCCGTCAAGGTTTAGTAGCCACTGCTCTGGTGAAGAAGGCCCAGCAAAGAATATACTTCTTCAGACTCTTAAAGAAAAACCATCTGAGCGAGAGACTGCTGGTGTCCTTCTGTGTGTGTTGTGTCGTTACAGTCGTTACCGACTCTTCGTGACTCCATATCCATGGAGTTTTCTTGGCAGGAATACTGGAGTGGTTTGCCAGTTCCTACTCCAGGAGCCTACAGCACCTGGTATTCCCTGGTGGTCTCTCATCCAAGTACTAACCAGGGCCGACCCTGCTTAGCTTCCGAAATCGGGCGAGATCGGATGTGCTCAGGGCATCTAGGCAAGGCAGTGTCCTTCTACCAATGCTCAATAGAGAACATTCTTACATACTGCATCTGTGCTTGGTTCTCCAGCTGCACAGCCACAGAAAGGAAAGCTCTCCAGAAGGTCATAATAACCACAGCCCAGAAGATCACCGGTCACCCTCTCCCATCTCTGGAAGAACTATACAGTTCCCCTTGCCTTAACAAGGCAAACAACATTCTACAGGATTCATCTCATCCCGGACATAGTCTGTTTGTACTGTTGCCTTCGGGCAAGAGATACAGAGCAATAAAGACAAGAACAAACAGACTAAAAAAATGTTTTTATCCAAGAGCCAGAACCATCTTAAATGCTGCAACCAAATAGTGCGACCTTGGGGAGTTGTGATGGTAGTGCGGTGGCTAAAAAAATCTTGTAAATAAATAAATAAATAAATAAATAAATAAATAAATAAATAAATAAATAAATGTATATGAGTGCTTTTAATTCTTTTTAACCTTTTAAATGTATTTTTTCTTTCTTTCTAATTTTAGCTTTTTTTCACACCTGGGAAAGCTTTCAATTTTGTTGTACTTTGTACAATGACAATAAAGTATCTATTCTATTCTATTCTATTCTATTATGAAGAGTAGAAACTCCATTTTCCAAAAGATTTTGCCCAAAATACCAGTCAATGGGAGATACAAGTAGAAGGAGTGTCATTCCTCTCTATTCCCGCGTAGTTGGACACTTTGGGAAAAATTCTGGCCTTTGGTTTGATACCTCAGTGGTCTCCATGCCTTTTTAGGTTCTGTTCTATTCAGTCTTTTTTAAAAAAGCAATGTTATTTATCTCACACATTTTTAATCAATCACTTGATCCCCCAGGTTAGAATGAAATGCTTACACGTACATGTATCCATACACAAAAGCAGAAGCTTCCAGAAGGCAAACAGTCTGATAAAATTTATGTGAATAAGATGGCGCATCCCTCCAGTTCATGTACCAGTGGACTAACAGATTCCCTGATTTGGAAGGGGCCGATAAGACCACTAAGATGGGAATCCAATTCAAACCGACTCGGGTATTAAGGTCATCAGGAGAGGCCCTTCTCTCCATCCCGCCACCCTCACAGGTACGTCTCGTGGGAACCCATGAAAGGGCCTTCTCCACTGCTGCGCCCAGACTCTGGAACTCCCTCCCACTAGAGGCCAGGACTGCCTCATCTCTGTTGTCCTTCCGGAAACAGGCAAAGACCTTTCTCTTCACGCAAGCTTTCGCTGAATGATGGACTACCATGTGTATTTTATATGAATCTATGGGTTCTCATAGACTTTGTGTTTGTTTATTTATTTATTTATTTATTTATTTATTTATTTATTTATTTATTTATGGATTTATATCCCGCCCATCTTCCCTGGCGGGAACTCTGGGCGGCTCACAATGTTAAAAACGCATAAAATAAGCGAGGAAACCTCCGAGCAGGCCATGGACTCCATGAACTCCAGAGCTACTCCCGACAGTTCAGACTCAACATGCACATTGAAGTCCCCAACCACCAACAGGCGGGGGAACCTCAAAAGTGCTGCCGAGATGAACTCGAAGACTATTTATAACCGTGTTGCTTTAATGTAATGTTGTCTATTAATGCTGTGTAAGATGTCCCTCAATTCTTGTTCTCAAATATGAATATGTCTTAATTTTACTGGACTGTATATTATCCCTCGTTACTGTAGGCCACCTTGGGTCCTTTTCCAAGGAGAAAGGCAAGGTAAACATACTCTAAAATAAATAAATAAATAACTTCTCTCTGACAGATGGTTGTCCAGTTCTCTCTGACAGATGGTTGTCCAGTTTTCTCTTGAATACCTCCAGTGTTGAGAGCACTCGCCCCCTCATGAGGTAATCGGTTCCGTTGTCATACTGCTCGAACAGTTGGTTCCATTGTTGTACTGCTCGAACAGTTCAATCCCACGTCCAGACCAGTGAACAGCAAACATCCTCCCAAGATTATCAGGCTAACGTATGGGATTCAGGGCAGGTCTTCTGCTGTCCCAGAGTCTGTCCTTCAACATCTTGCTGCTACCTTCACTATTTGCTGCCTGAGGTGACTACCGCCTTCTACCTAATGATCTGGCACAAGTACTGCTTTACAGTATAGAGTGGCCAGATGGGCGGGATATACATATAATAAATACTATTACTATATATAGTTAATGGAGCAACAGAATACGGCATGTCTTCTGATGATTAACTAAGATCATGCTATATTCAAATACTGTATATTTTCCCCATCATTCTTTTAGCCTAACTGGATAAGATCTTCTTCTGTGGATCTTTCAGCAATCCCTAATTTCGATTTAAATTTCCCTTTGATTTCTTAGATAAATGGGGGTCGGGGAGGAATTGTCTTGTCTTTCTTTCCATGGAATTCCCTCCCATTTCTGGCTGTTCTTGATTTCTTTGCAATGATGATGATGAGAGTTCTGTTTTGTCCAAACAGGCAAATCGCTGAATGCCCATGTATACAATTGTCAGCTTGCTGGAGCATGTTATCGGGAATGAGCAGATCTGCTGGCTTCGCGGAATTCAGTGAGTCACTCTCTTGTTTCCTTTCTGGTGTCTAGGCCGAAGTCGGGCATACTTTATTTTCTGCTTTTGCTCTCCAGTCATGCATAGCCATTAGCTCATCCTGATGTGGCATGTAATCCCGGCCACTGGCAGAGGAAAATTTCAACTTTTGCTTCTGGACTACATGGGGCTGGAGCAAAGACCTGAATAATTATCATACTGAGAGGCTTTCTGTGAATTCTGAAGTTATGTTCTTGGTCAAATGTCACATTGTTGCCCCTAACTGCTTGTGCTACACCTTTCTTGTTCACACCATTTTTCAGCAATACGGTGACCACCTGCCTATCGCAGGGGTTAGGGATCTGACCTGACCCGCGATAATTGAAAATCTGCGATATGCAGATGCAGGTCGAGTCGGGCCTGGGGGCCGAGGTGCGGGCTCTTGTACTTAACCCCAGCCTGGCTCTGCCCCGAATGGGCCAGGGAGGGCCTTCCCGGGCTTTCTGGAGGCCCCTAAAGGGCCTCCCTATGAACCGGAATTCACCTCCGGTAAACCAGACGTCACTTCTGGATCGCCAAAATTCATTTCTGAAGCCTCTGACAGGCCTAGAAAGGCCCTTAGAGGCCTCAGAAATGATATTTGGTGATCCGGAAGTCACTTCCGGTTTGCCGGGAAGCCTTTTGGGGGCCTCTTGGAGGTCCGGGAAGGCCCTTGCAGGGCCATTCGGGGCAGCACCAGTCATGGGGTAAGTATGGCAGGCCTTTGCCCCTTACCCCCGGAGGCCTTTTTTCATATACAATGGTACCTTGTATAAAGGAATTAATTCGTTCCAAATGAAATTCTGTTAAGCAAATTTTCCTTTATACAAATTTCCCATAGGGATGCATTGAAAACGGAGTAATCCCTAATCACGTTCATTTTATGTTGTACGGATTTCCCCCACAGGCGATTCTGTTAAGCAGATTTCCCCTATCTCCGGAATTTTTTATGTTGTACAAATTTTATGTTATACAAACCATTTGTTATATGAGGGTCCATTGTACTGTGGTCCCGCGATAATAGCAGGACCACAGTATATGAACCGCGAAAGGGCGGGGGACCACTGTACTATGAGCCAACAAGAGGCCACCCAAAGATCTGTTGCCGAGGGAGACACTCTTTTGTGACATCACTTGCAGAGAAAGCGAGTGAGCGAGTTCATATAGTTCTTGTGCACATCCCAAAAATAAGGTGGGCGACACATAATGGGTTGCATCTGTATAAAGGACAGTGAAATACATATTGACTCATTGAGATTGGAAGAAAAAGTATGGGTAAGTCCCCAATGGCAAAGTTTTTTTTAAATCTCTTCTTGTTCAACTACCATGTCCTTGTAGAATGTTGTCAATCAGTAGCCTGAACTGGTTTCTATCTAAAGATATTCTAAACAGAGCAGCTGTGCGGATCATTTGGCTTGAATTCTTAAGACAGAATGTTCTTCTACGCCCGGGGCCATGCTTCCCATCTATTTTTTCCTTGAAGGATAGATGGTATTTCTCATTGTGCATTATGTATCCAAAATACTGCGATTTTCTTCTCTTTACAGTATTGAGGATTTCTAACTTTTTATTTATGCGCTGTATTACAGCTACATTAGTGACTCTAGCTGTCCAAGATATCTTCAGAATTCGTCTATATGTCCACATTTCAAATGCTTCCAGCTTCTTCCATAATGTGTCTGTAAGGGTCCAAGTTTCAACACCATAGAGAAGCATGCTGAATACATAGTATTGAAGTATTTGAGTATGGGCCTTTTCACACGACCCCTAAGATCCGCTGGCCACTTAAATTCGGACCAGAGATCTTAGGGGTTTGTCGCTGTTCCTGCGTTCCCACCCCCTCCGCACTCCTGGCTGCTGGCTGCGTGAGGGGAGGGAGAAAAAAAGGAAGAAAAGAATGCCGCTCACCTCCGTTCTGCTGTCCTGGCACTGCATTCAGATCTCTTAAAGGGGCGGGGGGCAAAAAAAGAACAAACAGAAGCAAGGAGAGCCGGGCAGTCACTTACGTTATATCCGCATCAGGAATTTTCACCTCCAGAGAGCAGGTACCTGAAAAGTGCGCTGGAACGCGCTTAGGTGGGCGTGGTCACACTTAATTATCTGTAAACTCCGGAGCTGGTGGGGAAACAATTTTAAATTCCGGAGCTGGGAGCCATTTGCCGCGGAGTTTAGGGGTCGTGTACAAAGGGCCTATGAAACCTAATAGATAACTCCCGGTTTGTCAAGACTTTCCTCATTTTCTGGAAGGAATTTCTAGCTTGTTCAATTCTACAACAGATTTTGCACGAAGGGTCTCAGTTATCCTTGACATAGCACCCCAAGTATTTATAAGATGATACTCTCTCAGTTATATCACTGCCAGTCTTGAGTTCTGTGAACCATTTTGTTTTTTACTGATAACCATCCATTTTGTCTTCTTCACGTTAAGTCGCAACTCCCATGGAACTGCTTTCTGCAGTAACAGAATCCAATAATCGTTGTAAATCTTGCAAGCAGGACTGTGTCCTCAGAGTACCTTATGTTGTTAACAAGAACTCCATTCACCTTCACACCTTGGCTCTTTCTTTCGAGAGCATTCCGGAAAATTCTTTCTGAATAGATATTAAAAAGTAGAGGTGAGAGCATACAACAGGCATGTCCAAACTCTGGCCCTCCTGATGTTTTGGACCACAACTCCCAGAATTCCAAGCCTGTATTTCCAATGGCAAAGGACTGTGGGAGTTGTGGTCCAAAACATCTGGAGGGCTGAAGTTTGGACACACCTGGCATACAACCTTGACTAACACCTCTTCTGATATCTGACCATCCATTCGGACATCAGCACGCTGATTCCAATACAAATTCCCAATCAACCTGATATCACGATTCTCCAGGTACCATTCTTTACGAATATGAGTAAGTTTATCGTGTTTAGCTGAGTCAAATGTTTTTTCATAATCAAGGAAGCAAAAACAAACATTGACAATGACATTGAGACATCGCTGAACTAGTATTTGGAGACTAAATAATGCCTCCTGAGTTCCAAATCCATTCCTGAATCCAAATTGGGTACCAGTATTTCCAATGCTCTCTTCACGCTTCCGATATATTCTTAAATGCAGGACTTTTGGAAATAACTTCAGGGTATGATTCATCAAACTGATTGTCTGGTATTCATTACAACTTTTTGCATTAGGTTTCTTTGGAAGTAATAGAAAAGTGGATTTGAGCCAGTCCTGTGGGATGGTTCCGCTTCCATAGATGCTGTTGCATAAATCGACCAGAAAGGGAAAGGAATTGTTCTTTTTTTATATATATATATTCAACTTATATGCCGCCCACTACCCAAAGGTCTCTGGGCGGCTTACAATCAAGGAATTAAAACAGTTAAAAACATCAAACAACAATAAATAATTAAAACAACAATAAAAACCTTATACTAAAACATCACACTAAAATTGCCATCAGAAGACCCACAATCTAAATTGTATCAATTAAAAAACTTCTGGAACAGGAAGGTTTTTACCTGGCGCCGAAATGTTTCTTCCTTAAGCAATTTCAAAGCTTCCATATATATTTCATCAGGACCCAGGGCTTTGCCACACTTTGACAGTTTAATGCCATGCCTCTTCCCTCATAGTATCTACACCATCATCTAACTTGACATCATGGTCAATACTTTTGTTATCCTTAAAGAGATGTTCTATGTATTCCTTCCACTCCTGTAGTTTTCCCCCCTCACAATGACATATCCAGTTTAACAAAATCTGTGATTAATTTCAAAACAGAAGCCTGACGGGTTTCAGCTTGGCCTTTTTGGCCGTCCCTGAGGGCTATTTCACATAAAATAAAACAGCAAGGGTTGAAGAGGGGGGACATCTTTATAGCAAAATTTTTCTCTCGGGACTACATTTTACACATGGCTTATAGCTCGTATATTATCTATCCTCTTTTACTGCCTCTCGTCAAATGAATCTATCTGCACATATATTAAAATATAATTTAAACAATTTCCTAGTGCAGCACACTCCGTATTCAGAGTGAATTCCTTGACGGGTTATCATAAGGAGATTTTTTTAAAATGCCTATTGTAAATACTGTAATGTTTGTGTTAAAAATAGGGTGAGTTTTTTTTTAATGTCCTGGGTCTCTAGCTTCCCCTTGCCTACACTGATAACTGAGAAAACAAACTCAGCAAATGTGCCTGATCCTTAAAGCGTCTCTACAAACAAAGCAGCTGCCACAAGAGTAGTTGAAAGCTTCGGAACCAGGCCAGGGAACAGCCTGTCCTCTCATGAGCCAAGAAGGAATATTTTTCCCAGTGTTCCGCTGTATGCTTCCATACAACGATTTACACCCCTAATCTTGATTCTTCGGGAAGGACAAATCATGAAGGATGTCCCCTACGTGCTGGACAGTTTGAAACAGACTACCCACTTTTTTTTAACATAAGAACATAAGAAGAGCCCTGCTGGATCAGGCCAAAGGCCCATCTAGTCCAGCTTCCTGTATCTCTCATAGTGGCCCCACCAGTTGCGTCTGGGAGCACACGAGACTAGATCTCTGTCTCCTGATAGCACTCCCCTGCCTCTGGCCCTTGAAGTACCCCGGTTTTAAGCCTGGAGATGACGCATCCCCATCATGGTTTGTCACCTAGGATGGACTTTTCCTCCTGGATCCTGTCCAATCCCCTGTTAAAGGCATCGAGGTCAGATGCTGTCACCACCTCCTGTGGCAAGGAGTTTCACAGACTAACAACACGCTGGGTAAAAACAAAATTATTTGTCTCTTCTCACTCTCTCAGCCCTCAATTTGAGCGTATGTCCCCTAGTTCTGGTATTTTGTGAGAGGGGGAAGAGCGCCCCTCTATCCACTTTACTCATGCCTTGCATTATTTTGTACGTCTCAATCATATCCCCCCAAGGCGCCTTTTCTCCAGACTAAAGAGCCTCTAATGTTTTAACCGTTCCTCAAAATGGAGGTGCCTTATCTTACATCTGCTGTGTGTCCCACTGAGAGCTCCCCCCCCCATATTCAAGGCCACCCAGGGGAGTATAACGCTGTCAGGATTGAGGCCAGATCAGCCCAGCCCTTGGTCAGAAAGCCAAATGAACCAAACTTCCTGTGGAGGAGCTTATCAACGAAAACTTAGGTGTTTCCTCACAGGCGTTTCACCAAGCGGCACTCCAGCCGTGGGGAAAATGTCCCTTCTCACTGCTGCCCCTCCCAAAATGTACCTCCTTTGTAAATAGATTTGTCCCAGCCAAAACCCAGGACCCGCCTGGAGCAGATTACATTGCCAAGGTCTCTTCCGGAGACTTCCCTGGTCTACGTTGTGGTTGCTAGAATTGTGACTCCACACAACACTGTATGTCTGGTGGGGACCATGAGAGAGGGCCTTCTCTGTGGCTGCTCCAAGACTGTGGAACTCCCTCCCACTGGAGGCCAGCCTGGCCCCGTCTTTGCTGTCCATCCACAAGCAGGCAAACACCTTTCTCTTCAGGCAAGCCTTCGCTCAGTAACTGGCTACAGTACCTCTGTGTGACTTCTGTTGCTGACAGATGGTTTTGCATTAATGCTTTGACTCGGTTTTGAGTACCTACTTGTGTTTTCCATGTCTGTGCTTGCCATTTTAGCTTTAATATTGCCTTTTAATGACATTAAACACTAATTGTCTTTCAGTGTTATAACCTGCCTTGAGTCCTTTTAAAGGACTACAATATAGAAACAAAATAACATACAGCATACTCAAAACAAAACAATTATAACAAACCCCATGCCACCCACCTCCTTTTTAGGACTTAAATCAATGTTTTCAAAATCCTTAAGATAGTGATCTTCCCATTTTAAAAAGATTTTAAATAAAGAAATGAAATAAATAAATAAATATTGATTTTATTTAGTTATATATTGCATTTTGTATAATTGTTGTATTTATGTTTGCACTCCATAGACACTGAGTGATCTTTGGTCAGATGGTGCAAATTAAATAAAAAAATAAAACAAAGTGCCTGAAAAACCCGCATCATTTGCACCGATCTAGACAAATTGATGAAACTGTTCCCTATCAAAAAACAAAACAAGGCTGCCATATATAAGAACATAAAAAGAGCCATGCTGGATCAGGCCAAAGGCCCATCTAGTCCAGCTTCCTGTATCTCACAGTGGCCCCACCAGATGCCTCTGGGAGCGCAAAAGACTAGATCTCCATCTTCTGATCCCACTCCCCTGCATCTGGCCCTTGAAGTACCCCGGTTTTAAGTCTGGAGATGACACATCCCCATCATGGTTTGTAACCTGTGATGGACTTTTCCTCCAGGAATCTGTCCAATCCCCTTTTGAAGACATCCAGGCCCAATGCAATCACCTCCTGTGGCAGGGAGTTCCACAGAGGAACAACGCACTGGGTAAAAAAAAAAATTCTTTTATCTGTTCTCACTCTCCCAACCCTCGGTTTGAGTGGATGTCCCCTAGTTCTGGTCTTTTCTGAGAGGGAGAAGAGCGTCCTTCTATCCACTTTACTCATGCCCTGCATTATTTCGTACATCTCAATCATATCCCCCCGCAGGTGCCTTGTTTCCATAGACACTGCATCTCTTCATAAGCAAAGACAGAACACAACCCAAACGTTCTTGAGATCATGATTGACGTTTATGTGCAGAGCAAGGGACTATAAAAATCTTTATTTTTCCTGGAGCTGACAGAATTCCCTTTGAAGAGATCCCATTTTATAAGCAGATGGGGAATCACAGGTAGAAGGCCTGGCCCGGTCCAGACCTCCCCCTCTGTTCCGCCTCCCAAGAGGTGCAGCAGAGGCAAGTCTGATCAGCTAAGCTCCTCTTGTAAACCCATCTTCCCCTGGGGCGACTCACAGTTGCCTTCAGGCAACCAAACAGAAAGGCTTTAAAACATTTTAACAGTTCTCCTGCTCCGTACAAAATGTTCTAGAACGTCAAAGGAATGCAGACCTCACAGGCTCTCCAGAGCTATGAGGAGGGCAGGACACCCAGCTGCTCTTGGACTACAACTCCCAGAAATGGTAGCCAGCGCCACTAGTGGCGAAGGCTTCTGGGAGTTTTAGTCCAAGAACATATGGGGAACCCAAGCTTGGCAATCACTGCGCTACAGGTCAGATGGCGGACCTCTAAAGATTTAATTGGGTCTACGGCCCTCCTGATGTTTTGGACCACAACTCCCAGAATTCCAAGCCTGTGTTTCCAGTGGCAAAGGACTGTGGAAGTTGTGGTCCAAAACATCTGGAGGGCCGAAGTTTGGACATGCCTGGTCTACGGTTCTTCTCTGACACTCGAACAAAGTCCAGTGTCTGCTACTGCCCTCCCTCTTCTCCAGTGCCTCTCGTGTTTTCAGTTTTGCATATAACAGGTATGTCCAAACTTTGGCCCTCCAGATGTTTTGGACCACAACTCCCACAGTCCTTTGTCATTGGCAATCTAAGCTTAGAATTCTGGGAGTTGTGGTCCAAAACATTAGAAGGGCTGAAGTTTGGACATGCCTGGCATATAATAAGCCTTGGGTTTTGTTCACAACCTTGGTTGTGGAAAACAGAGGAAACAGGAGAGGGCCTTGTGGCCATTCCCCGTCCCTGTTGGTTATTTTCTCATCTGTTCTCTTTTTAAGCCTCACATCTCTTCAAGAGGGTACGCACATCCCAAGAGGCCAGCTCTATGGAGCTGCAGAATTGTGGGCACAAGCTTGCGACAAGAAGGGCCAACAAGAACGCCTCAGAGGGGCAACGGGAAGAACAAAATGGCCCCCGTGAACATCATTGCTCAGCCTGCACCAGAATGCCACAATGTGCTCAATGGAAAACCTTTAGGACAGAAGACTGCTGTCACAATCATCTGATTAAGTGCTTCGTGGAGGGGCAGCAGCCTTCAACCCTGGGGAATTCTGGGAGCTGCAGGAAAACAGCATTTATTTGGGAAGCAGAAAGAATGCAATGCTTTTGAAAGATAATGGCAGACCCTTTTGCAGTTTTTTTTTAAAAGAAATTGTTTCCAGGTGCAAGGCACAACTAGACAGATGAAGCATCATTTTGAAAAAAAAAGTGAAAGATCTGGGATTTCTTTCCTTCCTACACCCAAAAATTTATTTCACCTCAATTAATTTGGTACTGGCTTTTTTCTTTCTTTCACAAAAAGATTCTCAGCTTCGCTGATGGTGGGGCCTCATCCATTCTCAAATGCCTTCAGAAACCACTGGTTGCCTTGTCTATTGTCTGTGGCTCTCTACAAGACAAGAGTGGGAACCATTGTCTCTCTTCCAGACCCCTACTTAACAAACACCCCTTTACCATCTGGGAAAGGGGTGAGAGAAAGCCTCCATTTTATTATTTCAAAAAGGGAACGGCCTGTTCAAGCAGCCTCCTCAAGTCAAGAATACTCCATACTGACTCACATTTTGTATGCTAGTTCTATCTATCTATCTACCTACCTACCTACCTATCTATCTAATCTAGTTAGTTAGTTAGTTGTACACTAAAACTATACAAGTAACAGGTGTAAAATGCTGTACTACACAAACACCATATTAAAAACATACATCAAGATTAGTACCACGATTTAAAATGTTAAAATCTCTAACCAAGCCTTTCTTTTTTTTAAAAAAAAAAAAGGGAGGGGAAGAGACTTCAGGCTCAGAGGTTTCACTGCTGGTAACATTTCTTTAAAATCATGGAAAGTCAACTCTGCAGGTAGACTCAAAGATTTTTCCTCCCACCCTTCTCCACCTATCCTAAAATACTGTAATTTTTTCTTTTTTTCTTCTTTTTTTTTAATAATAGGTTATATTGTGTTGTTGTACTGTGTTTTATTGTTGAATAGATGATTCTTATATTTCCTTCTTATATATGGAGAGCATTTTTAACAAAACAAATTCCAGGTGTGTCCAACCATACTTGGGCAATAAAAGGATTCTGATCCTGATTGTCCCCCTTCTGAAGGTCACTTCGGTAGCTTCACACTTGGAAGAGGGTGGTGGAGATGTTGGAACTTAAGACATGCAGTTCACTTGACACACACACACCCAATGATTCAGAACCCACCAAAACATCCTTTTTTTTTTCTTCGGAAGGGGCTTACTTTTAAAAGGGACTCAGACTTAGCGACATCCCTAGTTAAAACATCATTTTTCCTAGGTAAGATCCAGAAGATCAACTTTTGACAACTCCGGCGATCTTACAGCAAACAGATCTGACGTGGCACCCAGTCAGATTCTGCTGGAAAAGCTTCCAAACAACTTAAATTTGAGAATTGACCTTCAAAGCAAGAAGGGGGTGGGGATTGGGAAGAAACACAAAGGCTGCAGCTGCTAAGATTTTATTGGCCTATTACACGCTGATGGAGACCCATCAGTGCAGTTGCAAAGCAATCAGGGATGCTTGTAAAACGCTGCCCAGGGGTGGTGTGTGTGTGTGTGTGTGTGTGTGTGTGCGCGCGCGCGCGCGCGCACTGCTGAGCCCCATCTAGTTTGGCAGCCGAGAATTTTTAAAACCAGAAGCAGTAGAGAAGAAGCAGAAGCTGTTCTTGGTTTCTTCTCTATCCACAGCCTGTCCCCAGATGAGCCAAAGATAAGAAAAACTCAAGGACAATCCCATAAGCGTGGTTGCATTATTATTTTTTTGTTCTGTTGAAGGCCACTTAACGGAAATCTCTTGGGGCCACGGGCAAGCAGTGGTTATTATTTATTTACTATTTTAATTAAACTTCTGGAGGTAAAGCCACAAGTAGGCACACCAAGGATTAAAAGTCCACTCTCTTGTTTGGACCCTTTCATGCCGTTCTCTAGGTTACTGAGGAAGAACAGATTATTCTAGCTGAGATCAGAACCGGGAGCCCACAAAGGCATTGCACGATGGCCCACTGGTTGCTCACCTCTTTACTCCTGTCCTGCGAAGTCAAGCTGCTTCTGATTTACAAGGAGCCACCCATCTCCAAAGGGTCATGAAGTCTGTAAACTAAAACCCATGGGTTCAATCCATCTCACATTTGGTCTTTTTCCTCCTTCCTTCCTTCCACTTTTCTTAGCAGGATGGTGTTTCCCAAGGAATCTTGCCTTCTTGTGATATGCTTCAAAGCTCAGGAGGCATTTTAGTTTCTAGCAAGTGGCCTAGAATCCACTTGTTTTCTGCTGGCCCTCAGTTCCCATAAAGCTCTCTTTCAACCCCTATGCTTCAAATTAATTTAGGCAGATACTTCACATCCTTTTTGTCTCTGGAAGTGTTGCACTTCGAACCGGTATAAAAAAAAAATCTTACTTCACGTCCGTCACGCAACAGCTGAAATTTCTCTCAACCACGCCACTGGAGCGGGATCAGAGTGTGACAAAACTGTACCTGGCGTATTCTCTTGTCACGGTTTGTTTCTGGTTCCTGTTCCAAGACAAGGGATTGCGTGGTAACAACTGTCACACAACAACCAGTGTCCACTAAGTGGTCAGTGGCTGAAGTAACATTCAACATTAGTTTCCCTATGGGAAACACTATGCAGCGCAAATGTTTATTAAAGAAAGTACTGAAAATTCGGTAGCACTGACGTGTAAATCCCAGAAGACCAGTAAATCAAAATATTGAAAAAGTTTTATTTACGATATTAAAAAAAGGGTTAAGAAAGCAAGACAAATTCAGAATTTGTCACGGAACAAGACTGTGAAGTAACAGTTGTCACGAGACAAGATATCACGACCGTGAGAAAACAGAAACAGGGACTAAACAGGGACAAAACCACGTGATCGCGACCAACGCTGTCACGGTACAAAACTAGTCACGGAACAAGGAAGGACGTGAAGTAACCACCTTAGTTTTTTTGTTTGTTTGCTTCACTATCCATCTTTCCTTGTCCATAGACACACTAATCTAGAATATGGATATTTGAGCTTTGCTCATAGAGTGTTTCTTACTCTTCTGAGATCCTGGTTTCAGAATCCATCTGAACGTATGATTGAGCTGAGGTGCTAACCACATCTAATGCAGCATACAGCTCAGGGTGACCAGGCAGGGTGTGTGGCATGCACAGCTGAGACCTTGAACAGAGACTCAGATGGAACAGCTGGGATGGCACAGTGAACAGCCCTCTCTTACCTCATCTGCCCACTAAGATATCTGGAACAGATGAACCTGCTCACCAAGCAAGGCCTACAAGAGTAGATCACTGAGAACGGCAGGGTTGCCGAACTGGAACAGACCCCAGTCCCTGCCAATGAGGCAAAGTGGGGTAGTGAACTCTACGCCCCTGCCTCTGCAGCCAGGGACTTAAATCACAACACTATCCTGCAGTCCTTGGACCCGAAACGGTGGCAGGATTCCTTGGCGAAGATCCCAGTGCCAATCATGTGAATGATAAAAACCCCGAGTTCGCGCAAAGCAGCCCAGAGGGCTTCCCATTAACACGGACCACAGCAGCCACCACCAATTCACCCCCACTTTAAGGCAGCACTAACGCCACTCTGCAAACTGGCACGGCCGGTCCTTTGCCGTCTCAGCAGATCTATCTGTGAAATGGACACAGCGGGTGCAGGGAAAACAATACAGATGCCCAGACTGTCCCAGCTCTGCTGACGGACTCACGTGGGCTGCATGTTCTGTCGTTAGCTTATAAAGCCCTTGGGACCTTCTTTGGAGGCTTTTAAGCAGAGGCTGAATGGCCATTTGTCGGAAATACTGTGATGGGGGTTCCTGCATGGCAGGGGGGTTGGGACTGGATGGCCCTGGAGGTCTCTTCCATCTCTAGGATTCTGTGATGTATGAATGTGTGGGAGTCTACCTTCTTTCTTACACAGTCCCTGAAGTCACCTGGAGAAGATCTCTTGGTGGAACCAAGGAACTTAAGTGTTCTTGTCACCTGTTCTATAGACTGCCCTGCCCTCCATATATCATCCAATAGTTTGTAGTGTGTTCTGGTCCAAATCAGGAAATTGGGGCAGTCTAGAAACACATAAATAAATAAATAAATAAATAAATAAATAAATAAATAAATAAATAAATAAATAATATGCTCTCTGTCTCTTGTGGAAATTTGTATTTTGATCTGCTGTGCTGTATTTTTCCAGGTCTCATCACTGTTGCACACCAATTTGAGCGAAGAAGTTCAAATACATGTAAATACAGTAAGCCAGGCTGGCCTAACATTGTGACGGTTAAGGTTTTGTGTTTAGGTGATGAGCCTGTTGTTCTCGCTATCAGGGACCAAAAGCAACCTATTGAAAAACCTAAGCCCTGATCCTCGTGGAAGCTCTCAAGGCAGGAAAAGCTTTTCACAGAATAATACAATTCTAAGATTTTGAAGAGAACTACCTGGAAACTTACATCAAGCAACAACTTGGCCAACCCAGGTATTGCCATCATCTAAGCATCCCAATTTGCTGGTTTCACTGGACAAAAACGTCCTCACCATGAACCAAGGAGAAGGCCCATGCATATTTGCATTGCCTGAACAAAATTATTCTCTTTCTTATCTTCCGTGTCTCTTCCAAAAAGGTGGATGGGCCTCTCACTCAGCAGTTCTTGAAAACGGGCAAGTGGTCAGGACTGGAGAGATGGCTGGGTGAAGTTATTTCTGGAAAATAGTTCCTCGGCCCTGTTGCCTGGTCTACAAAGGTTATGCCACACAAATGGCTTAAAATACAAAAATCAGAGACTGCCTTTTCCCGTAAACCTGCGCCTTGACGCTGCCTTGCCATTTAGGGCGTTTTAGTCCAGACTCGCTAAACCGACCCACACGCAATTAACTTTATTTGTTAACAATCGCAACGGTTGCTGCCGCGAGCCCATCGCGATGGGCTCAGGTTAGAACAATGGAGGGTTGTGTTTAGAAGAGGCAGGAACGAACTACGGTACTAACCGCCGAATAACCCCCCCCCCCCGAACTGCTGAACTGGAAGGGGCCCTATGGATCACAGAGTCCAGGCCCTCTCAAGGAAGTCCAGTGGCGAATTGAACTCCAACCGTTGGCTTGGCTGCCCGGAGACTTAAGCCACCGGTCTCTCCGGCACTTAAGAATCATAGAATCATAGAGCTGGAAGAGACCTCAAGGGTCATCCAGTCCAACCCCCTGCCATGCAAGACCTTACAGCTAGAATTCTTGCTTTCCTGTGGTTAGCGTTCTCATTATTCTTCACCACTGGGCCTGCTGGCTGATGGGAACTGGGCTCCAATATCTACCGTGTTTCCCCGAAAATAAAACAGTGTCTTATATTAATTTTTGCTCCCAAAGATGTGCTAGGTCTTATTTTCAGGGGATGTCTTATTTTTCCATGAAGAAAAATACGATACACATTTATTGTTATCTTATTATGGAGAAGCCTTATTTTCGGGGGGATGCCTTATATTTCAGTGTGGGGCAAAACTGTAAGTAGGTCTTATTTTCAGGGGATGTGTTATTTTTGGGGAAACAGGGTAGAGAGCCAGAGTTCCCCTACTCATGATTTTTGGCAGGAGAAAGGCTCAGCTCCTCTGGAGCTACTGACCTGCTTTATTTCTCACTTTACACTCCAATATTTTGAGGGGGGGGCACCACTCTCCTTATCCTCATCTTATCCTTGCACTTGAATCAGGTTGGGCTGACGGGACGTACTGTATACACTCGAATATAAGTCTAGTTTTTCAGCCCTAATTTTGGACTGAAAAGGGGGGCTCTCAACATATATTCGGGTCAATACTTTTAGCCACTGGGGCAATTGCTTGGGTCGGTGGCTAAAAGTCATTTTAAACATTACACACCGCTTTTCCTGACCCCCCCCCCACTGCATCACAGGGGAGCTTGGCATGATGTTTAAAATGACTTTTAGCCACCAAGGCAAGCACTTGCCTCGGTGGCTAAAAGTCATTTTAAACCTTGTGCACCGCTCCCCCAGCTCACAAAGGAGGAGCTGCCAGGCCCTGCTGCATAAGAACATAAGAAGAGCCCTGCTGGATCAGGCCAAAGGCCCATCGAGTCCAGCTTCCTGTATCTCACAGTGGCCCCACCAAATGCCTATGGGAGCGCATGAGACTAGATATCTGTCTCCTGATACCACTCCCCTGCATCGGGCCCGTGAAGTACCCTGGTTTGAAGCCTGGAGATGACACATCTCCATCATGGTTTGTAACCTGTGATGGAATCTGTCCAATCCCCTTTTGAAGGCATCCAGGCCAGATGCCATCACCACCTCTTGTGTCAGGGAGTTCCACAGACTAATTTCCCACCCTAGACTTATACTCGAGTCAATAAGTTTCCCCAGTTTTGGGGGGGTTAAATAAGGGGCCTCGACTTATACTTGGGTCAACGTATACTCGAGCATATACAGTATTTGCAGCCCCAGCACATGGCTTTGTGCTTAACCCCCCCCTGCCGGTCCCCCAAGAGCAGAAGCCCTTTGGTAGGGGCAGCGGTGGCAGCACGGTGGCTTGAAGGAGGCAATTGGGCAGGTCGTTTTTAATCAGCTCCTTGGCTTTTTTGTCTTTCTCAAGGGCCTGGCAAATCACGAGAAAGCGCCGACATGTCCCAACCACCACCACCCGCTTCCAAGGAACCACTGCTTTCTCTTTTAAGTGTAATAGGATCGGGGGGAGAACAAGCGTTTTTCAAGCATGAAGTAACACACACACACACACACACACACACACACACACACAATCCTCCAGAACAATTCTTCTCAAACCCTCAATCCCGGTAGCTGCCAGCAACAGAGGCAGAACTAATCGGAAAAGGAGGGGAGGAGAGGGTGGAAAAGGGCCAGGGCCGGAAGCCACAGCTCTCGGGGAGGGCGAGCTTCCTGATTCTACAAAACACCAAGTATTGTTGTAGCAACACAATCTGTTCCCTGGCCTCCTCCCACAGAAGGAATGCGGCCTGGAGTAGGCCAAAGGGCTGCCTCTTTTAACCGCCCCGGCTCCCTCTCCAAGCGGTACGCAACGGTTGGGAGGGTCGCCGGCTGACCATGGGCGAGCCGTTGTCAGCCCTTGGCATCTGGCAGAGATACACCGTTCTTGCACATGGAGGTTCTGTTTAGTTTTGAGGCATAAAATGTCTACTGAACGATACAATCGGTAGTTGAAAATGAGCCAGGGTGATGCAATGCTTCAAATGCTAGGGAGAGATCCAGGCCCCCCCCAGTATACAGTGTGTGTGTGTGTGTGTGTGTGTGTGTGTGTGTGTGTGTGTGTGTGTGTGTGTGTGTGTGTGTGTGTGTGTGTGTGTGTGTGTGTGTGTGTGTGTGTGTACACACACACACATACACATACATACATACAATTTATTTTCCACACTAAATTACATAGAACAAATATATTGCTCCTCTCCTGTTGTGTTACCAATTCAATCAGTATTTCCCAACATTTGAGCCCACTATAATTTATATCTCCTTTCCCAGTTGAAATGAGCGTACTTTCATACTTAGTTTCCTTACTATCTCATCCCTATTCTATCTAATTTTACTTACATCTATTTTTAATACAAAGCATACAGTTTATCTAATCTGAACAATCTAGTCCGTCTCGCTAGTTAGCTCTTCCATGCTAAGCAATTAAGGATACATTTGGCTAACTATATATATTCCATGTATCATCCACAGTATGTTTACGCATTCTTCCAAAATGTGCCTAATTTCAGCAATCACGAAGGGATCTGGGTTCTAATCCCCACCAGTCACTCTGAGCCTTGCACACCTTACAAGGCTGTTGCCAGGATAATTGTACATAGAAAGAAGTCAGCCGTGCACACCACCCAGTGCGCATCTGGGAAATAGAGGAGCTTTGTGTAGTTACTTCATGTATATTGTGCCTTTCTCCTAATTCAAGTATCAAAGGTGGACCACAAAATGGTAAAGGAACATAAGAACATAAGAAGACCCATGCTGGATCAGGCCAAAGGCCCATCTAAGTCCAGCTTCCTCACAGATCTCACAGTGGCTCCACCAAATGCCTCTGGGAGCACATGAGACTAGATCTCTGTCTCCTCATCCCACTCCCCTGCATCTGGCCCTTGAAGTACCCCGGTTTTAAACCTGGAGATGACAAATCTCCACCATGGTTTGTAACCTCTGATGGACGTCTCCTCCAGGAATCTGTCCAATCCCTTTTTGAAGGCATCCAGGCCAGATGCCATCCCCACCTCCTGTGGCAGGGAGTTCCACAGACTAACAACACGCTGGGTAAAAAAAAAATTTCTTTTGTCTGTTCTCACTCTCCCAACCCACAGTTTGAGTGGATGTCCCCTAGTTTTGGGGAGGAGAACAAACCTACACATTAATTTTTTTTTTTTGGCGGGGAGGCTTGGAATCATAATATGCTATTAAACTGCCACCAAACAGAAGCCATTCACAAATAAAGAACACATGTTATATATATATATATGTATTTATAGAAGGACTTCAACTGAGATCACGCTTTGCTTCAAGAAGAAAGAAGCCAGAACACCAGCCTGAAGATGACGAGTGAGACCTCGTCGAAACGTTGCCAAAACAACCAGATTTCTACACGGGAAGAAACCCGAATCCACCCTAACATGCATACCTATACCCGTGAAAATCTACGAAAACATATATATATAAAAGAAGAAACCCTTTTAAAATCTCGCTCCATGGCCTCTCCCCTTGAGCTAACTTACCTCCGGCCGACGGAAAGAGAACACTAGTTTGATTAGGAGTTGAAAATCAATGAAGTCTGTATTTGCTCAGAGATATTGGATACATCTGAGAACCAGGAAATGTACTCCGCTAGGCAACACCTTCAGGACAGCCGCCAAAAGATTTGCAACCTCCACCAGGTCCGTTTGATTGCGGTTGGCATGTAAACACTCGAGTCAAAATAAAGAAACCACACCTTGTACCTGATAAGGAACGGCTGACGGAAGCCGGCAAGACTGAGAATACAATGCAGGCATGCACACCCTTGCTCCCAAAACCAGAGATTTGGCAGGGGGGGAGGTGGAATCAGGGCTTCTAAAGAAGCCACAGGTGGGGAGACCAGGGTGGTGGCGGTAGGAAAGGATCACAATGCACAAAAATCAAGGGCCATTGGTCCTTCATGGGTTACAAGTCCAAATGCCAGCTATGGTATTCCACCATTCTGTTCCCACCACGGGCCACCAGCTGCCTCTTTTCACGGTCACCATCCTAACACACAAGCACCGTGGCGCCCTCCCACTCCTGTTCCCCCAGCAGCTTGCATTCTGTTTAGAATAAGCTTCTCTCTCTCTTTAATTACAGTAAACCCCTACCTATTGCAGGGGTTAGGGACCCACCCCGCCCCGCAATAACTGAAAATCCGCAATATGCAGATGCCGGGTCAGGTCGGGACTGGGCGGGCTCTCTGGGGGGCTCTTGTACTTACCCCAGGCCTGGCCCTGCCCCAAACGAGCCTGCAAGGGGCTTTCCAGTCCCCCAGAGGCCCCAAAAGTGCTTTCTAGTGATCCGGAAGTCACTTCTGGTTTACCGGAAGTCACTTCCGGTTTGTGGGGAAGCACTTTGGGGGCCTCCGACAGGCCCGGGAAGGCCTTTCCTCCTTACCCCAGGGGGCCTTTTTTTCATATAGCGCAGACCCGCAATATACCGGGACCGCAGTATATGAACCGCGAAAAGGTGGGGGACCACTCTATCCCGAGTCAAGAATTTAAAAGAGTAGTCCTTTGGGTCAAAGCCCCAAAGTAGGACACAAAAAGGATCACAGAACCAAGGAATGCTGAAGTTGGAAGGAGCTTCTAGCACCACCGAGACCAACTCCCTGCTCAAAGCAAGAATCCAAATCAAAATATATCTGCCTAGGAAGGAACATCTGAGGGGAGAGAGACCGGGAGGGCATGTGTTTCCAAAGCCGCTCAGGTGAGGCTCAGAGTGTACCAAAGTGAAATGGAACAGGTGATACCTTTAGGCTACTAGAAAATTCACAAAAACGTGGCTAATATTTCGAGGGCGAAACCCCCTTCCTCAGAGCAGTCCCAATAGGTTATAACATGGCAAAAGATGGATTTTCCAGGAGATTTTTTAGATATAAGTTCCTTGGCAAGATGGGGGGAAAAGCCAGGCAGTTTTCTTAGTTGAGGCTCGGAGCTTGGATGTTCTTAGGCTGAATCCGAAATGAAGGGAGGGAGGTGTTTTTATTGTCCCAATAGAGATTCCCGCATTTGGGGAAATCGCAGGGGTCAGCACACCCGGAGTGCAATGGGGAAACCACCTTCGTGATGATGGTATCTCTCCTGCCAGGTAAGTATCACCTGTTCCACGTTTGTATTTGGTTTTTATGATGGCTACATGGCTCCTCAACTTGTTTTGCTCCATATATTCCTGTCTTCCCTACCCAACCGGGATGATTTCATAGCAATAGTTTTGTTTTGTTTTTAGTACGTCGGGGCGGGGGGGGGTCCATTTGCCGACACCAATAAGAGCACGGCATCAAGGCATCAGGGAGCCTAGCGTTTCCCCCAAGAGCACCTCAAGAGCAAATTTCTACTTCCTGACCGAGTCCAATTCCCAGACGCCCCTGCTCAAGGTCAAGGATGGTGGGAATTTGCACGTTCTAGGAGCCTCTCTGAAGGCCACCTGCCTCAACAGGTCTCTTTTCAGACACAAACCCAGTGCATGGTTGTTGGGTTGTCGCTGCTGTTTTGTCTTAAAGAACGAAGAAACTTTCTAAGGAGCAAAAGAGGTCCGTCCGAGGGCCTTGATGGAAAGGAGAACGGCGCCCAAGGGGTTCCTTCCAATCTCACGGCTGCGCATGAGCACAACCGCTCCCGCCACCGAAAAATAAACAAGCAAACAAACAAATAAAAAAGCTCTAACACCCTCCGCCTCAACTCTGGATTTTTTAACCACAACCCATTTCAGATGATTTCTGGTCAGTTCATCCCTAGAAAGACGTGGCTCCGAAGTGCAGTGGTTGGAATCCGTGGACCGTGATCTGGGAGATCCAGGTCTAACTTGCTTACCCATCCTTCAAACCCCACCAGGCAGTTTAAAGACAATGGCCCTTCTGCCACACAGGCCTACCACATCCAGGACGGGAGGCTTCTGCTTCGATTAGGCCGAGGTTCGCCAAAATGTCAACTCTTGCTCTTCGCCGACATCCAGTTGCTTGTAGCGAAAGCAAGCCAACTGAATCAATGGGATGTTTCGGAGTCAGCTTCTCCATAAATTCCATAGATTCAAATGGGCCTACTTAAGTTGCAGCTTATTCTGCTGAATTAAGTTGCTATCAGCACGGCCCATCGGAAGGAATGGAACTTACTGAAGAGCAAATGTCCCAAATCCCCACTGACTTCCATAAGAAAATAAGAAGAGCCGTGCTGGGTCAGGCCAAAGGTCCATCTAGTCCAGCTTCCTGTATCACACAGTGGCCCCACCAAATGCATCTGGGAGTGCACGAGACTAGATATCTGTCTCTTGATACCACTCCCCTGCATCTGGCCCTTGAAGTACCCTGATTTTAAGCCTGGAGATGACACATCCCCATCATGGTTTGCAACCTGTGGTGGACTTTTCCTCCAGGAATTCGTCCAATCCCCATTTGAAGGCATCAAGGCCAGATGCCATCACCACCTCCTCTGGCAGGGAGTTCCACAGACTAACAACCCAATTTAGATGGGTCTCCTCTAGTGCCATTTACTAGGCTAAGCAACCAGAGTTCAGCCGTGATGTATGAAATCAGGGCTTTATTACTCTTCTTTAAAAATGCCAAGCAAGAACTTGGTTTGAACTTTTCCCTTCTTGCAGCAAAAATGGGAAATGACATCACCAGTTCTGATATTAATAGTCCCGCAAATGCTTTGGAGAGTGAGCCTTGTTATTTGAGAGTTTCCCATGAATGGCAAAAAAAACCCCAACTATATTCAGCCTCTTCAAAATGGACTTTCACCATGGTCAAAACTGACTGAGAGGCAAGAATTAGTGAAAGCTCGATTTTAAAAATTGGCTTCTTCTGTTTTAAATGCAGTCCCTGCCTTCTTGTATTTAGAAACTTTCTGCCATTTGTTTTTCCACATTCGCAAGTCTGTTTTGAAATCTGAAAGTGTTTCCACCCGCCTGTTACATATTTACAAACATTGTTCCAAAGACTGAGATTTGACACTTTCACATCTTCCTGGAAGGAGAAAATGGCCACTTTGTGATGAGAGAAGGCCAACGGGTCCAATTAGTTTCAGCCTTTATGTCTTGCTGCTCATTTACCTTCCTGTGTATTCTGTTCTATCTCTGCTTTTACAGATCTTGATTGACATAGTGTTATTATTTTATGATCTTGTACTGTAATTTGTAAATATATTATTATGTTTAAGGGATGTATCTGTTTGTTTAACCCTGTAAACCACTCAGAGTGGCCTTTGTTGCCAGATGGTGAGGTATACAAGTCTAATAAATGAATAATAAATAAATTCTTTTATGAAATGGTCCATGAACGGGAGAAAAAGATGGGGAGTTTATAGCAGCCTTCGGAAGCCCCAGCCTATTTCATGACTGCTTGCCTTTGGCCTCTTTATTGTTTTTGAAGTCCCCAACTAGTTCCCCATATTTCTCACACCTGTCCGAGTTTTAATTTTTAAGATCTTTGCTGCAAGTTCGTCTGGTGTTTTCGCTTTCATCGAATCATGGAACTGGAAGGGGCCTGCCTAGTTATTTTCATTCATTCCCTCATTCTAATTAAATTAAATTAATAAACCCCACCAGTGCACAAGCACTATTCTGGCCAGTATGACGACTGGGTAAAACAAAATACAAGAGAAATTCAATTAATATTTTAAAACACTAACCAATGTTCTTTTAAAAAATCAGTGGCACCAGAACCATTTACAAAAGCAGCTGGACTGGAGATACACAAACTATCCACCCGGGTCAGTATGAAAGGCCTCCCTGAAAAGGAAATGTTTTGAGTTGTCTTCTCAATGACGTCAGGGAGGGCACCAGGCGTAGCTTCGCTGGGAGAGGATTCCATCGAGTTGGAGCCACCACAGAGAAGGCCCTGCCTCTAGTGGAAGATTTACGGGCCACCTTTGAGGTGGCCAAACAGAGGAAACCTGGGGGGCTGAGAACATAGCATTGGGGTCAGGTCTTTGACAAGTTTGGAACTGCAGAGAGCCTTGTATCCATCAGAACCCTGAACTTGACCCGGGAGAGAATGGAAACAATGCAAACTTAATTTCAGTTTGGATTACAGGTGCTTGCAAACTTCTGTTCTCTGTTAGGATGCTGGTGTTGCTCCCAGCTTGTCCGCACTATGGTACTGCCCTGCATATTCTGGGATGCCTCCGGGCCATGCTGCCGTTTTTGTTGCTGTTGCAGATTTAAACTGATCATTTTGCTACTGGCATCCAACACAGAGAGGCTATTTGGGGCTGGTTGTACTGAGATGCACTGAGTTGTTTTGGTGCCGTCTGTCTGCACGCATCTGCAATCGCCCCCTCCGAAACCACCGTCTCAACCCAGACCCTGTTTTCCTTATTACTTTCTACCAACCTGCTCCATTCATGGGTTTGTCCTCTCCTCCTTATTTCGTCCCCTCAAACATTCGTGTTTTCACCCAATATTTGCTGATATTCATTAGATAGATAGATAGATAGATAGATAGATAGATAGATAGATAGATAGATAGATAGATAGATAGATAGATAGATAGATAGATAGATAGATAGATAGATAGATTAGAATAGAATCATGGAGTTGGAAGAGACCTCAAGGGCCATCCAGTCCAACCCTCTGCCATGCAGGAACCCCCATCACAATATTTCCGACAGATGGCCATCCAGCCTCTGCTTAAAAACCTCCAAAGGAGACTCCACCACCCTCCTTTGTGGCAGCACATTCCACTGCCAAACAGTTATATATAAATGAGTAGAACGGAGCCACACACAGGTCATGTCCAAGAAAAGTCAACAGGAGCTGCAGTAAAACTCAGAAGGGTGGAGACGGACCATCAGAAATACACCCATAAAGGAACATAATCAAGCAGCACCGTCCCACAAAGTGTACAGACTGGGACCCATTTAACACCGCACTGGGGTCCATGCCCAGCAGTGGGTTCAAAACCCTCTGCAAGTAAGGGTGGGGTTTTATTTGTCCTGCTTCAACTCCGTTGAGCACTCATTTCAGCCCGGCAGATGATGGAATGTCGTAGCCGTATTACAAGCAGGGCAGACTGGGAGTTGAGTCATGGCTACTGGACTTCTTTTTTGAGAGATAGAAACGTTTCGCTGTTCATCCAAACAGCTTCATCGGTCTCATCGGTTTTCTATCTCTCAAAAAAGAAGTCCAGTAGCCATGACTCAACTCCCAGTTAAACGAACCTGGATGGCTGAGAATCTTCACAGACGTAAGCAGGGCAGACGCGCCATCTTTCCCCGAAGAAATGGGTAAACCAAACCCTCATGTCACCCACGCCAGATTATAAACCAGGTGGGACCCAAAGCTGACCTCTTGGTTCAGCCAGCCAGCAGTGGCCTGCCCCCCCCCACAAACTAAAGAAAAAACAAAAGCTAAAAAGCTTCCTCCTGTCCATGATATGGCACACAAAATGCTTTTTTTTGGGAATGCCAAGCAAGAACTTAGTTTGAACTTTTCCCTTCTCGCAGCAAAAATGGGAAATGACAACAGTTCTGATATTAATAGTCGGGCAAATGCTTTGGAGAGTGAGCCTTGTTAGTTGAGAGTTTCCCATGAACAGCAAAAAAAAAAAACCCTATATTCAGCCTCTTCAAAGTGGACTTTCACCACGGTCGAAACTGACCAAGAGTCGCAAGAATCACAAACAATTGGTGAAAGCTCAATTTTAAAAATTGGCTTATTTTGTTTTAAATGCAGTCCCTGCCTTCTTGTATTTAGAAACTTTCTGCCATTTGTTTTTCCACCTTTGCAAGTCTGTTT